>JAVJGG010000062.1:13773486-13826954 GCA_035590195.1 Aviceda cuculoides | reverse complement strand
TCAAATGAGCATTTTCACAAAGAATAACACCTCCTAAAAATTTTTAAATCGGAAAACATTTGAAATTTCCAAATTTAAATCATACTGTGTATGAAATATTTTCTTTTTCTCAGTTTCTTATGAAAGAGGCAGATTCAGCTCTTTTTCATTTTTCTCATAGAGCATCATCAATGGATTGCTAATTGTCAATCCACTTTTAAGGATCGCCTATGACAAGGTTTTTCCCAAAATATTTTTAACAGCATGCCCTATGTGCATGCACATTGTCCTAAACCACTTGCACATATTTGTGAGGACAGCTGTAAGCTTTGTTATTTGTTTTGCATGGTCTCAGCAAAAGAATCCTCTTCAATTTGTATCCTGAAACTTATTGACAAATACACTATTTCAGAAACAGAGCGGACTTCAGCTATCAAGTATTTGCCAATTACTGAAAACATGTCCTGTAACTGATCAACCCATTAATTTAACTTCCTACTAAATAAGAATGGAACATCATTTTATTAAGTAATCAATGTAATTTTCAATTAACTTACAGAATTCATTCTGTACCTTGTTCTGCTGGAATGCAGGCATCAATGTCAGCAGCAAAAAATGAAGGATCAGTGCGCAGATGAATGGAATTTTTGCATCACTTTTTATCCTACTTACTACAGAAATGCTTTCTCTTCTAAGACAAATGCATACACAGAGATGATGGGCGATAACTGGAACATGAGTCAGCAGCACGCTCTTGCAGCAAAGACCAGTTGCTTACTGGGCTGTATTAGAAACAGCATAGCCAGCAGGTCAAGGGAAGTGACTATTCCCCACTACTCCGCACTTGTGAGACCACATGTAGATAACTGTGTGTGGTTTTGGACACTGTAGTACCAGACACTGACATACTAAAGTCCAGTGAAGGACCACCAAGAGGATAAGGAGCTAGAGTCCATGACAAAGCAAGAAGAGGCTGAGAGAACTGGGTTTAGTCAGTCTTTAGAAGAGAAGGCTGAGAGGAGTCTACATGTACCTAACAGGAGGAATACAAAATGTGGAGGCTGTCCTCACTGATAGGACAAGAGGCAATAGATAGAAGCTGGAAATAATAAAATTCCGAATAGATACAAAGAAAATCTTTTCAACCATAAGGGTGGTCAACTATTGCAACACGTTGGCCATAAAGGTTGCAAAATCTCTTTTTTCAGAGAGATTCAAAACTTGACCGGACAAGTCCCAGAGTAATCTGATCTAATTGTATGCGCTTTGAGCAGGGGGTTGGAAAAAATGCGTTCCACCCTAAATTATTCTATGATTCTGTCCATGCTCCAAGGAGTACAAGATGCCATGTAAATATAATGGAAAAAAAAAATCTGTAGTGGCTCTAAGTTCTAATCAAATTTCCTTTATAAGTCCTACTTCTTAATTCATCTAGCTCTGGCAGAACTATTAGCCTGAAAATTCTTGTGCTTAATCCAGACTCTAAGATATTTTAAGGTTGAGACGTTCATTCCCGAGTTACCAGGTAGCTAAATGTTAGTATACATACAATTCCTTCACAAAAAAGATAATTTCTGTTAGCTTTCTTCAGGAAGCCTTTTCTCCACTAAAATTTTCTGCAGTGGTCATTACTAGTAGCACTGGTGAGATAGTAAGCCATGCTATAAAAGGACAATGGTCTTGCCACTGCTTTTTCTGATTTAGGAAGATAAAGCAAGCCCAAATAACATGGAACCCAATTTACACAGATTGTGAGAACTTATATATTTGCAGAATAGAACAAAAACGACCATTCCTTTCTAAGAAGGAATGAGTGTTTTGGTGAAATGATGAAAAAGATGAATAAAAGTCATTATACACATCGCTACCAAGTATAAATAAGACCACCGAAATTATGATTTTGGTCGATTTATCATGGAAGATACTTGAAATAAAAGTACTTCTTAGGTAAATAATTTTTACAAATAAACCATAGAAAGTTCCACAGAAAAAGGTAACAAGTGTTTTAACAGTACACCCACCTGGTTTTGTCAGTCTGAGGAGATTTGATTCAAGAGCACTTAGATTTTCTGTTGCTTTTTCCATTGCAGCTAAATGGGATGCCTTTGCAGAAGGGATCTGAAATATCCAATAGTTAGTTATGAAAACTTAGCTTTTACCTGACTAAAACCAGCAGGTCAATAGAGGAGTTTAGGTTAGATCCCAAGTCTTCTAATTCTGTATCTGATAATTTCATCAAGATTGTCTTATTTTTCCATTCAAGTGAAATGAAATTGATGTTCATAATTTTTTTAGTAAGGCTTCAAAAACCTGGCCATGATTCATTCTTGAAAGATCTGCAAGGGAGTGAGTAGAGTTGCTCTGCCACCAAATAAATTTCTAGGGAAGTCCCACATGCTACTACTACAACAACATATTTGAACAGATTGTTTGACAAAATATGTTGTTTTCTAGAAAAAAAGTAATCTTTTGTAGATTATTTACTGCCTACAGAAATAAAAATCTTTCTCTGGAAAGAAAGTTCTTTTTTTTTTTTTTTTCCACTTCAGTGAAAGTGTAATTTTCAGTCAGCCCTGCTTGGCTCAAGATATTATATTGTTCCTATGATCTTAGACTCCTTTCTCTTTTTCGGCATGAACCTGGGAGCAGCTAACACAAACTCAGCAATAAACAAGGGAGAAAATTTTGTCCTGGATCCTATCACTGTCCTACAAATTTTCTTAAAGAAATCCTTCCCAGTAAGCTGATTGACTTTTTGACCCTCTCTTTGATATATCTCTGTTCCATGCTCACACTGCTTCCTTTCTTCCTCTCTCATTATTCCTTCTTTCTTTCCTCTTTTTCAAATCTCCTCTCCAGTAAAATCTCTTCTAAAATGATTTAAAGAAAAAACAGACAGAAAAGTATGGAAAAATCAACACTTTACTCCGATTCTGAATTGCAAGAAATCCTCACAACCTGCTGCATCTCTTTGTAATTTAAGTATTAAGGTCTTTGAGACTGAAAGTTCTTCCTCCATGGAGAAATATTTTTCAGTCTACACAATTCCTAAGTTACTCTCTTATTATGACTCTGTTTCAAGCAGCTGCAACATGAAAGGAGAGGCTAAATGTCTACATAGTTTAGGATATTTTTTCCTCCTCTTTACTCATAGAATTCTTTAATTATTGTTTCTGTCCAATAAAGCATTCCTGGAAACTATATGTGAAGATCAGTTAGGGATGCTTGTATAAATATCTGCAGGATCCTCATGGCTCTGAACTGTAATATTGCTAACCCTTCTCCAGTTCAACAAGATGAGACCCTGTACCCACTGCAATCTGCAACTGGTCTTAACTAAGATGGCTACAATTAAACAGAAGCCTCTCAGCTGTACTGTGGGAACTCTTATTCTACAAGGAAACTCTTATTCCATATGATCATTTCTAAAACAAAAAGTTTTTAAATGTAGTCTTCAAAATAATAGAATACAGTATTTAGAGAAAAGAAAAAGTAAAAATCAGAGCAATTACTTTAACTTCTTTGTTAGTGTCTGTTTCTTCAGTTTCTAGAGCTCCTGACAGGCAGGGTGAGGTTGTTGGTGAGGAATCCAACAATTTTTTCCCGTAGTTAACAATAATTACTGCTAGTTCATATTCTTTCCAGGAACGTAGTACCTGTTAGAGAATCACCTGTTATATACTTCCGTTTTGCACAACACATAATGTTTCATTATTGTCTACTTATTGTCAAAATGCATTAATATTATAAATGGAAATTAATTAGCCAATACTTATGCTTCCTTTTATATAAAAAACAAGACTATAGACCTGTAAAATAATTGGAATTACAGGTATGTTATCTATGTGTTCTACTTCTGCTTAACCTATCCCTCAGAGAATACAGAGATTTAACCAGAAGTATCTATTGCTGTGATTGACATTCTCCCTCTTCTCAGGCAGTACTGCTATCAAAGAATGTAAAGGGTAACTAAATGATCCTCACTTACCTCTCTGGTATCAAGTGCACATTTGAAAATCCCAGCTGTATTAGTGGAAGGACTGGTGAAATTTATTTTTAGAATTATGGAATTTATAAATGATCAGTGTAGGGAATGTTTTTAGATGGCTTTATCTTCTCTAGATAGAGCTCTAAAGGGCAAAGTGCTTCTACTACATGCCAGGTAACTTCATGTTAGGATGTTTGTCTCTGGGATACAAAATAAGCATATAGATCACTTTAGGATAAATACAGTACATGGCCTGACTGTAACGCAACAGAAAGCCGTATACCATGGATTAATCAGAAGCACTTGCAATTCACTCATTCTGTTTGATATTCTGTATGCTACTCTATTGAAATGCTATCTCTAAGGGAAAAATAATTTTAAAAAAAAAAAAAAAATCAGCAGTACAAGCAGCCATTTAGCTGGGGAATCCAACAACAAACACACACTATGCTAAGGTTTCAAGGTTCCTAATAGGCTTTATCGGCCTCGACAGCCTCCACCCGGGCCCTCCCGCCATGGGGCCGGGAGCTGCCCCCTCAGCCCGTGCCTCAGCCTACGGTCCCCGCCAGCTCCCACGTGGCGGGAATGCCGGTCTCCAAGCGTGCTCCAAGCCAAGCCTGGGCCTGGCAACAGATCCGCTGGTCTGGCCTCCCGACCCACGGGCCGGCTCCTCAGCTTGACCTCAGACTGCTCCCATGGCCACGGACCGGCCTGCTGCTGGTGGGCCTGACCCTCGCGACCCTCACCAGCCCTGACCCCGACCTGCAGATTGACCTCCAGCCTTCAGCCCAGACCTGCCTCATCGCCACAAACTCATCCGCTGATCTGGACTCCAGGCTGAACCCGGCGGCCAGGTGCTGCCCTGGCCGCCATGTCATTGCCCTCAGCTCCTGGCTCCCCAGGCCTCGCCGTGGCCCGACACTGCCCTCGCAGCCAGGACATAATTGATTAATGTGAAGAAAATGACAACACTAAGACTTAAAATACTCATCTTCACAGAAAGAATGAAGAGTGGGTCTTCTTGCAGTGCACTTTTAAGGATATTTGAGGCTGATCTGGTCTTGTGAAGTGAGCACAGAGATGTGGCTCCTATAAAGACCAGGGTGAGGGATCACCATGGCAGCGGAATCCCTCCAAGCATCAGCCACAGCTCAGCCGCTTAGCTGAGGGGTACCCAAAGCCAGAGGAAAGCTGACTTTTTCAGCATCATACATTTATCGTGGTGAGTATTTTAATTCTAGCATGACTCTACACCAGAGGAAAAAAAATCCTACCGGTACCACTTCCCTCCTTATCTCACTAAATAGATTATCTGAATCATAAATGTGATCTAAAGATATGTATTATGGTTAAAAGTCAAGGTGTTTTTATATTCCTGCCAGCATGTGGGACTAAATGGTATAAAGTCACTTGTATCTACTTGGCAAGTAAGCCAGATGTGCTAATCTGATTAAAACTACAAATATGGCCTATTTGCAGTAATTAAACTTTTAAATTTATATATTACATATAGGCCTTACTGAAAATAGTATTACCTTAAATGTAAAAATACACACGATGATATAAAATACAGATTTCATGTCATGGACTAATAGTTACAGTCTATTTTCTGAACAAATGAAAATTCTCAATTATAAAGTCAAAATGTCATTATTATATAAAATGCACTGATACAAAGACACTAATAAATATTTCTATACCTTTACTATTTGAGTGCTGGTTCTCTAAGATACTACTCTGACAGCCAGCTTACTAAATCTTGGGGGTTTTTCTCGAAATGGTAAGTGCTATATCTTAAACTAATGTGTAAGCACAATAATACACACCATACCTTTGCTGTATAAAATGAAGTACAAGCTATCATATGCTGAATACTCTCATAACATCCTGCCTGCCTCCTCTGCAAAGCAGCACTTGGAATTTCTTGAAGGACAGTCAAGCACTTGATGAGGATCTGTAAATACAAGGGTTAAAACAAAAGTCTGGAGTCCGCAACACACTTACGAGCTTGGACCTCTGTACAGCCTATCGTATCTGATGATGAACTTTAAAAATACTTTTGAAATCTAATGGATAGGAGGAAATGCTAGCTCTACAAAAGCCAATAATAAAATTTCCATTTAATTTAACGGTGTCAAGATTTAAACCACAGCCTTTTGGAATAAATGACATGTTCACACAAAATCACAGATATTAAATTACAGATACATGATGGATATTTTTGCTGATTTAATTAACATGAAATCAAAGAATGCTTAATTCATTGAGATGACATACTCCTAGTAGAGGACTGCTATAAAAAAAAAAGGAAAAAAAAAATAGAGCTGCTCAGAAATTTAAATGAAAGAAAAATGTCTCCAGTATGCTCTAAAAATAAAAAGACTTCTTTCCCTCATTTTTGTCTATCAGACATGAAAAGAACATGTAACTAAATTATTTTTCCCTTTAATTAGGAAATGTGAAACAGGAGCTGTTTCCAGTGGCTAGCCATGCCATGCCTTTAGTAGGTCATCACAGCCAACAACTTCTTAAGCAAGAGGCTATCCCTGTATGTAAATAAGTTTTTTAATTTTTTTTTTTTTTTTTCCCCTAAACACTCCTAAAAACTTCTCAGGGCCCCGAGTGCCCTGATAGTCATTGCCTGAGCAGCCTCACTTGGGGCCTTCTCTCACATCTTCTGCCCAGTCCCAGTTAAGCTCAGACACAAGCCTTCACTCCCTGCTTGAGCTACGGTTTTGGTGTGCTGGTCTTCAGTTCTGTCTCCTGGATGGACCTTCCACTTGTGCTGTAGCCTTGTCTCTTGGCTCCAATCCTGCAGCTCCTGACTTTTTCTCCTGCGTGGACCCTGGGCCAGCCCAATAACTTCACCTTCTCTGGACTCTTGGCGGATCCTCTTACCAACACCCTGCTCTGTCTGCCACGCTCAGACGCTGCTATAGTCTGTGCCTTGCCTGTACTGCAGTCACCGCGTCCTCCCCCACAGAGTGAACATGCTCGTACTGCTGCTCCCTGGCAGAAATACCTAATTATTGGAAAAAAGTTGCATGTTTCTACTGTATCCTTGCTGAACCTAAAAAAGCACATCTGCTGCTTCAGAAATGGCAGGAAAGGATTCAGGTACTCTGTTCTCAAAGAGAAGGTGCTTGCTTCTGGAAAGGAGCACATGCCTGGAAACTAAAGACTGCATTATCAAAACATTGAATAGCCTTCTTTTTTTATAAAGAAAAAAAACCTGTACATGAAGCAAACATTCAAAAAAAAAAACCAAACCCAAAAACCACCAACCCAAAAAACCTGCCATAGGCAAATACTGATTTTCTTTCCTCAAAATTGCCATCTGCACATAGCATTCAAGTAGAAGTTATATCATAGGTTCTCCTATAGTTTAAAAATACCAACAAATCATCCTGAAGAAACAATTAATATTCTGCAGTTACTTTAGCATATCTGAGAGTAGAATCTGTGCAGCTTACACTGAACATATATGCATTAGGAACACATAAAACCGGAAAACGCTTTTCTTTCAGCAGCTACTAAGAGCTCAAAGCCTAGATATTTAGCTCTCCCCCTGTACACTCCACTATAAGTTTAATTTGAATCGCTCCAACTGCAGGGCTTGGATGCCAGCTGCTTTGTCTTAAAATGCTCTCACCTGAACTACCGGCACTGAAGAAATCTTGTGATAAATAATTGGGGCAAGGAGCCCATAACATTGTACAACAGACTGCAGGGTGTAACTTGAATCATTCAACCAGTTGCTAAGTTCAATCGCCACAGTCATTCTTTCGCATTCTGCTAATCTAGCAACCTGTAAAAGAAAACCACATTTCAACTCAAATGGGAATTCTGTTGTTTAAAATCATTTGAGAGTGAAAGACGACAGATGTTATGGCAGTTTAAAAAGCAGTATAAGCAGCAAGTAAGATAAAAGTTTAAAAATTAATTTACATTGACACCTGTTAGAAGTATATAAACAAACACATCATTCATGATTCTAAAGGAAATTATTGTTCTTGACCTAATTGTGCCCTCTGAATTTACCCATATGATTAAAAAGCCTGGTTAACAACCTCAACCTGTGTGGAATGGAAATTTCACATGCCGACCTCTCAGAGTGGGTAAGGGGAGGATAACAACTCCTTCCTTTCCCTTCCAGTTATCTGCTGCAGTCCTTGCATGTGTGAGCAGATCCACTAAAGTCAGAGTAATCGACTGCTCACGTTTTTATGAGACAGCTACTGCAGCAAAGAAAGAGTAGAATAGGAATGTAATAATACAAGAGGCAAAGCTTGACTATCCAAATAAAAGAGAAAGTTTTTTGTGTCATTAACATGCCCTTATACTATAAGAAAGTCTGAAATAATATAAAAGAAACTTAGTATATTAAAACCATGAAACCCCATCAGAAACTCAGTATTAATGAAAATATATGTATTAAATATCAGAAATGTTTAGAATCAAAAATACAAGGTGCATCTTAGTAGGACAAAAATAACAATGATTATACTTCTTTCTCAAATTACAGTCTACCGCCACTGAAGTCAAAGAAAATCCTTCCTCAGCTGGAATCAGTGGGCTTTGGATTAGGCAATAACTGATTCAGAAACCATCTTTCTACCAGGATACAAAATAACCAATAGCTGCTAAAATACTTCAGAAAGAAGGTCCAGATAACTCACAGAAAATGAAGTATTCTGTAAATAGGATTAGTACATTGCAACATCTAGCTTGCAACGATGAAATAAAGCTGATCAAAAAGTTAAATCAAATCCAGTATATTATTTTAAGCCACACATACTTGTTCCTTATAAAGTGTCTCAGTGGCACAGATGGAATCACAGAAGAGTGCTCCTTCCATAACATTCATGTCACAGACAGCAAATATATTCCTCAGAAAAAGGTGCAAGGTAATAGGAGAAGTCTGAGATACCGCTTCAAAACGTAACCTACAAAACAAAAAAGCGAAAGAACAGTAAAAGCATGTTAATAATGATTCAGATATTGCAAGCCTTAAACTGCATTATATTAAAATGCAGTCTTTAATTTTAAAATTATGGACAAAAAGGATTACTGTAGCTACTTCTGGAAATAAAATTTATACATAAACCTGAAAACATTGCTTAAAATTCCTAACATTAAAAAAAAAATATATAAAAGGGATAAGACTCCTTTTCAACTTTTTGGCCACCTTCTACTATCCTAAGACAGCTTTTCCTTAGTTGTTTCATCTAATCCAGTGAAACTTACTTTGAAAACTTGGGATGCTACAACTTATTTATTAACTGTCTCCTTTTACACATTATTTTTCTGTATTCTGACAATGATGCATGCAGTTGTGAAGTCCATTACTAAGTATTGGTAACAGGCTCCTTTTCATTACTGATGTCTTGTATTACAAGCCTCAAAAGAATCTCTTTTCTTCTCCCTGCTTTTTTGTTGTTTGTTTTTTCTCTTCCCTGGGGGTAGAGGGGCATTTTTTCCTTGGGGGTGGGTTTTGGGTTTTTTTTTTATATTTTTGTTACAGGAAAAAACCTGTGAAGTTGAAGTATAAGAAATAAATTCCTCTTTCTCATCGACTGTATTTCCTAAAAGAGATTGATACTCAAGAAGGAAGATCAAATAGACACATTCACATGCTTGACATTACCAAGGAATCAACAGGGCTTCCATCTGGAAACAAAAGGTTTCCTTTCCTTCCAGCTCCCTCTGCTGTCTCTTTAAGTCCTATGTCCTTCCAAGCTAGTCCATCTGATATCTTAGCTACCCATCAGTAGAACTGAAACTGCCTTACTTCAGCTCTGATACTGCAGCTTTGAGAATCTTCTATATTAATTGTAAAAAAAAAAAAAAAAATTAGGCTTGGACATAACTGTCAGAAAAGCAAAATCCCTGAAACTGCTTTGCACAGCTATTTAAAATTTTCTGTCTTCATTTGATTTATCTGCAAGTGGCTTCATTCAAATGTTATCTCTGGAACTGTATGTGTTTAAAAAGAAAAAAAAAAAAAAAAACAAACCCCAAACAACTGATTAAGAAAAAAAAATAATGAAAAACAAGTGCAAAAATAAAAGCACAATGACCAGACTTGCATTCCTGCTTTGTTGCCTGGGCCAGGGACAGATTTAAAACATCCACATAGTCATGAAATAGGATGTCTAGTGATTATCTGCCTGCATGGACGCAGTCCACAGGCTGCCGGTAAATCCCAAATGCTCCTACGGCACGTAACATCAAGAGCCTCGGTCGATCCCTCTGCCTCGTATCAGCAGCAGGGTGGCACTCGAAGGACAGAGGGGGCACCCACGGTGGTCTGGCTGAGCCCCAAATAACTCGAAGCACGCTTCGACACAGGGCTTCCTGCTGTAACGGGATCTACGCTACCTGCTGGTGTCCGTAGAGCCAGCCGTGAGAAAACCCTGGGCTCTGATGCAAGTATATTAAAAAAATAAAGAGAAAAACACTAGCTACATTATATGTCTCCGGATAGCTGATTACTGGTTATTCTGTCTGTAAAGTGGAAATGGAAGTATTCCGACAGAACTTTTACGAATTCCCCCTGCATCTTCTTCTTGAAACAAAGGTCTTAATTTCTTTATTTCTTCTTTAATTCTTGAAGCATTCAAGAACTATTAACACACATGCAATAAGGTTGCTTCTTGTCGTTCTGGTTTCAAGACTAAGCCAGTCTGTCAAACTGAAATGGAGATGCTGCAAATTTTTTCATACCTCCTCCACAAGTTTGCCAGAACTTTCCTAAAGAAGAATTAGTCTAAAAAGAGTTCCGCACAAGTGAAGATGATGATTTGTGTTAAGTTATACTGGATGATAATTCATTATCAAATTATAAGCAGTCGACTAACTTTTTTTTAATTGTAATATTTCATTACTGTTATTTCATACAAGTCTCTTTTATCTGTGAATTAATTAAGTTTTGGTTTATTTTTGCATTTGGATCTACTGAATTTCAGTGAGTGTAATGGCGAAATTTCTAGCTGGGCTTTGTCATCATGAAAATCCTGTAATATTATGGTTGAACATTTGAAATTTATTTATAAATTAATTAATTTTAAGTATTTCTTCTAAAGCACTTTAGTATACTCAGAGATTATTGGCAGATTTATATAGCCACCCCAAAACAAAATTAGCAAGCATTTACCCATTTTGGGTCGTGTTCTTGACAAAGTTGTCACAATTTCTGAACTCTACTGCTATCTTAATTGGAAAGTCAAGAATCCAGGGCATATTACTTATTTTGCATATGTAAATGCATCACACAGAATCAATAGCCACTTTATAAATGTCTCCCAATTATCTGAAGAAAACAATCATTATAAAGAATTAGGTGTGTAAATGCTAGCAGTTCCATAAATAAAAAAATTCCTCCGCTAATTATAAAACACTGTATTTTTATAGCATATTTCACACCTTTTTTTTCAGAATGTTTTTCATATCACAAGTCTGAACAAAATTTCACAACCTGGTACTCTTTAAAATAAAATGTGCACATCTATAATTAACTATTGTCTTAATTTTGCTTTTACCTGTTTTCAGATATAGTCAAATTACTACTTGCAGAAATAACAGCTGCATTGGCAGGCAGTGAAGAATTTGAAACAAAATAATCCCACAGTGGTGAAAATGCTTCTCTGGCTAATGTGTAGTTGCCAGTCTGATAGGCCACCTAAAAAAAAAAAAAAAAAAAAAAAAAAAAAAAAAAAGAGAAAATCTAGCAATTTTCCATGTTCATCAAATAACCAAGCCAAATATAATTATAGTATAAAGAAAGGTTTTTAACCTCCCCCCCAACATGTAAATTTACGATTTCTGTAAGTATATTCTGATATATTTGAATAAAACACACGTAGTAGCAATCTGATCCTACTAATATTAGTTTGCCTTCAGAATTAGTGTCAGAGAAGGCACAAGAGTTTTTGACTGTTAACCAAGGGTCTAACAGCCCTCCGTGGAATGCTTTACGGGTATTGTGCTGCGGTTTTTGAAGGCATATTATTTCATCTAGGTTTATTTTCCTTTTGCTAATACTGCAGAAAGCCCTGCTGCTCTGGATAATAGGATGTAAATGGAGCCACACAAGTAGGCATAAATTCACGTGGATACCTCTTACTCTGGAAGTTTTTAGTAAATCTTCTAACTGTTCCCCATGATCTGATCTATAGGGCTAGACAATTCACTTCCTGCCACAATCTTTTAAATTTTCTTTATTAAGAATACAGAAAATTATGATAAGGGTCTGGACAGAGCCTTTGTGGTCTTCCACAAGCCACTACAAAAATAATTTCAATATGAAAATGGTTGGATTTGATACCTGCTAAGTTCAATCACATTTTTCATCCCATACTATAATGACCAATAAGATGATTTCTAGCACTTGGTGTCAACCACAAAAATGAAAAAAAAAAAAAAAATTATAAAAGAGAAGTTAAATGCAGAGTGAAAAACAGGAACAGGAATAAGAAAACTAGCTGATAGACAGAATCTTTCCCCTTAAACTGGAATTTCCAATAATTTTGAATTAAAAATTGAGTTACTCAAATATACCTTTTGTTATGTTAAAATTGCGATTTGTGCTTATCAAGCGTTTGGCAAGAAAGTCTTGAGTTTTTACCAGACATGTTAGAGCTACCAGTGAAAACAAGTAATTACAACCAACTTAAAGCATGTGTTTCTTATCAAACCCTACCTGAGTTAGATAGGATCGAACAGTTGTAGCAGAAAGAGGTGGATAAGCAAGGATTGGCTTAGTCGTTTCCCCAATGCCATCACCAATAAGTTTTCCATCAGAAGAATATGCTGCGACCGCAAATATGTATTTCTCATTGGGATCTAAGCCTTGTATTTCCAAGAGGCTTTTCCCATCAGCTGGTATCTATCAATAAAAATACTTACTAGTTACGCCCAATCTACATACCAAAAGCAAACCTCAAATTCTAAAACTTTATTGGTAAATAAATTATTTAATGGTCTTGGATACAATCCAAGTACAACCTAGATTAACAGACATGTCACGTTTCCATGTAATATTAGGTTCTTGAAGACAATGAGAAAACAATGAAATGACAGGGGGAAAAATTGTCAGTTTTCTCTGGAATGCAGTTGAGTATACAGAGCACAGAGCAGCTAAGCACCAGGACCTGGAGTTTCCCCAAGACGTTTTTGCCCACTGGCACATTCGCACCGTGCGTGGCCATGCTTGCAGCCATTGGGCTGGAAACTTTCCAGCCCTGAGCTGTGCTTCCAGAGAAAGCACAGGGCTCTCCTCCGTACATGCCACACGCGTGGATTGGATGTGGGCAGAGGATGTCCCAGGTCCTCTCAGCACCATTAACGGGACTTTGGAGTTTGTGAAACAACCAACATATTTTCAAGATCTCCTCTTCACTTTTCCTTCAAGTAATTGTCCACCTGCACTTTAACATCACAGCTCACTCCCAACAGGCTTTTCCACCTTCCCCTCCATAACCAGGACAACTGACACAAAGGGAAGTTTTAGGGTCTTAAACAACAAACAAGTGACACAGTGACTGAGGCACAATATGAGAAACGAGATCATCCTAATGTAGCATCACCACAGTGCTCTTATTCAAATACTGTTTGGCCTTAATAAGAAGGCCTCTGAACAACTGAAATCCCTTCAAATGCTGGGTCTGAATCCTGAACCAGCAGACCAGAAATTACTGTAAGACAGTCTGTAGCATCCCTTTAGAGCAAGCTTTTCTCATGTTGATAAGCTGATAGATCATTCCACCACTAAGAACTCCAAACCTCTTCCATGGAGCAGGCAGATAGTGACTTTGCCTGCAGATCAGCATTTTGCAAAAGCATATCCTAAAGCAACCAGAAGTTCCACTGCTGAGGCATATGGTTAACGCAGGTCTGCGCATCTCTAGTGCTGCCAGAGCTAAGACAGTCAGTGGCTTGGATGGATTGCAGCAAGTTCACAGAAAGAACATCTAGCAGTGGGGTGAAAGTCTCTGATGAAACACTTAATTCGCCTGGAGCAGGACAGTATATTGAAACCAGCTCACCGGACATCACAGGAAGCTTGATTCTCTGGATCTGATAATATGAATATTAAGAATAACATCAAAGCCTCTATTGCCAGTAGCTACACACACCTGCTCTTTGTATACACCTTCCTTTTTGGGGAGGAGATAGGGGAACAGGCACAAAAGGAAAGATTTCCTCCCCTTCACCAAAGACAAGACTATCAGTGTTAGTATAGAGCTTGCTCACAAAACCAGGAAAGCTTGAAACACTGGGCTGAAGAGGTTGAGATCATTCTCCTGTCACAAAGCAAAACAGACCTGCCCTGCAGAGAACAGAACTCTTCATGAAGATTTCCAGATATAAAAATGATCACTCAGGTCTGAGACTACAATAACATTTGCTGAAGAGGATGTGCTGAAGCTTTTTGCCCCCTTAAAACCCCAAAATACAGAGTATTTTGATGGATCACAGTCATCCTTCAGATGGACAATGCAATAGCATGCATAAGTGAGTGAAAAACAGAACTCAGTCTGTGCAGGAACATCAGAGTGTGATCCAAAGGGAAAAAACTATACTAACACACAAAAAAAAAAACAAAACAAAAAAAACCCAAACAAATTCAGAAAATAAGACATAAAAATGTAGTGAAGAAATAATATAAAGAGTACCAACACAGTCACTTGATCAGTCATAAGTAATCAAAGATGTGTGGGATGATTTCTCATACCACATGTTCACAGCATGAAAAGGAAAGAGCGTGAACCTAGAAGTCAGTCATGTCTGAACATGAAGGTTATTGAAGGAGTTATATTATCATGTTGCCAGAATTAAATAAGGTAAGGTCTTGTTAAGAAGAAATAACCGATAGAAGTTACACAATTAAGAAAAATATTAAATTTTATATCTTTTTAGAATTTCTATTTTTTTGAATCACTGGAAGGAGTAGTGACTGGGGCACACTATAAATACATCATACACTTTCTTTTCCTTTTGTATTTCTTAAATGTCGCTCAAAAAACAGAGTTATAACAGAAGGGACAGAAACTGATATAACATGAAGCTTTTGAATCATTTAATTCATTATTCAAAGAAGGTTCCTAGAACATTTTTTGGGTTTTGGTATGGCTTCAGCCTAGCAAAATTTCAACTGCTTAAAATAAAGATCAAAAGGGTTGTCAAAGGCTTGGACAGCTACCTGATCAAAAAAAGATGTCAGATGTATACATTTAGAAAGTTGGGGTGTTTTGAAGGAAGAGAGAATGACCTAAAGGAGTTTTACTTCTGTCTTACCTCTTCTCCTGCATTTGGAAGTTTATTGTTATTTAACCTTACTTTCATATTACTTCCTCCTGCTACAGAGCCCAAAATACTGTACCACGAAACCTTTGAAGAAAACAAGAACAAAATTAATTGATACATAATAGCATTTCCAACTTTTGCCTAATGTAGAATGTACTCATTTTGTGAAAAGTCTCTGAAAAACAAACAAAAAAAACAAAACAAAAAAACCCCAAACCACCTTAGGTATTAAAATGTATAGTCTAACTGCACTAGAAACATTAATTCATTTAGCTGGAGAATTTGGTACACTGCAGTGGCAATAAGAGCAGATGACTCTCCATTTTCCTATCTCCTACCTTGAGCTACCCTACACCCCAAACCTATCCCAAAGCATAAACTCTATAGAGTTTATAGAGAGATATAAATGTATCATCCTGCAGATTTAAAGTCACCTAGATCCATTATTTGCTCCTTGCAATGGTATTCTTCTAAAGTTGACATCAGGTTGTGATTCAGCAAACTACTTAAGGACAGATCCTTAAAAGCAGGCAACAGAAATGCAGATATGAAGTAATGCAGTAATATTTTCTAAACAAGCCACGTTCTTAGTTCCTGTTGAAATCACTGGGATTTTAATGCCATCAAACTGCTGACAATCTCATTGGGCATATCATCTAGATTTTCAGCACCTTTAACCAAGGAAGAATGTGAGCATGCATTCCTGGATCAATGCTCAGTCGTGTCTAGTGAGATCAAACATGGAAACTAATTTTGATTTCATCTCTGCAGAACTGGGCAAATGGATTTCAGTAGGTTATGCACCTGATGAAGTTCTCTTGCATTAAACTTCTACAAAAAACTTTACTAAGTCTATTTACTTTCAGTAGACATTTAAACAGACCTGAGGTTTAGCAGATGAGGTCATTTTTCAACATTTTTCTGTTGGATTTTTTTTTTCAACAATTTTTCTGTACAGTTAAAACATTCATTTTTCTTGCAATACATGTGATTTATCTTGCAATGAATCCTGATTTTTTCAGAAGGAGATATTGAAATAGAGATTGTTTTCAGCAAATGAGCAACTTTAAGATCAGGAAATTTTAGAGATACTTTGACTTCTAGTACAAGAACTATTTATGTCTAATTAAATTCTAAGTATCCATTTCCAGTTAAAAAGTTCTTCATAAAACAATACCTTTCACGTCCGCTTAACAGCTATGTGTGTCTTTAGAAAAAAATTCTTCTAGACTAGCTGGGCTCAAACTGTAAGACTAATAATCACGTTCTGCCATCTAGTGGCCAAACATGTTATATTCACTCTCCTGTATCGACCAAAATGAAGTATTAACACGCCCCAAAACAGATGAACTACCAGACTTTAAAGAATTATTTTGTTTTAATTTGATGTTTATTAGGGATAAAAAGGAAGAACTTTTCCCTAATTAATTACTTTGAAATTCACTAATCAAACTGCAATAAAACTGCAAGTTATAAAACAACCATTCACAGAAACATTCTTAACACTATTAATAAGATTTGAGTTTCTACTGGTTTTATACACATGGTTATTTTGAAAAAGCTTGCAAAATCACTAAGAAAATTTCTCTCAAGAAAACTGCAGCTAGTGAATTTTTCAGACTTCAGCTTGTTTGAACCCTTTCTGGACCTATGAAGGACAATAAGGTGATTTGTAACAGTCAGCATGGATTTACCAAGGGCAAATCACGGCTGACCACCATGACTGGCCTCTCTGACAAAATTACTTGATTTGCAGAGGAGGGGAGAGCAGTAGATGGCATTTACCTCGACCGTGGCAAGGCACCTTTTTCAACACTGCCTCCCAGTATTCTTATATCCAAGTTAGGATGATACATAATGGGGGTGTGAACAGATAAATGGGTAAAACAACAGTTGGAGGTTAGACTCAGAGGGTAGTTAATGGTTCCTACTCTACCTGGAGGGTAGTAACAAGCAGAGCACCATCCTGGGATCTGCCCTGTTTAATAACTTTAGCAATGACCTAAGAAAAAAAGTGAGCACACACTCAGCAGGTTTGCAGATGATGCCAAATTGAGGGAAAACGGTTGATATCGAGGGCAGGATTGCTATTCAGAGGGACTTAGAGAGCCCAGAGGAATGGGCCCACAGGAAACTCGTGAATTTTAACAAGGACAAATGCAAAGTCTTGCACCTGGGAAGGAAGAATCCTCATCAGGCTGGGGACTGATGGGCTGGAGAGCAGCACTGGAAGGATCTGGGGGTCACGTTAGACAGCAAGCTGAACATGAGCCAGCAGTGTGCCATGGCAGCAAAGCAGCCTAAAAGCATTTTGAACCGTATTAACAGAAGTACAGTTAGGAGATTGAGGAATGCGATTACCCCCTCTGCTCAGCACTCATTAGGCTACATCTCGATACCACGGCCAGTTTCCCTCCTGCCCCCCATCATGCTAACAAGAAATGCTGAACAACTAGAGTGATTACAGCAGAGGACCACCAAGATGGTCAGGAGCTGGAGCACCAGCCCTGCGAGAAAGGGCTGAGAGAGCTGGGCTTATTCCTCCTGGAAAAGAGGTAGCTGCAGGGGACCTGCCAGGAGGCCTTGAGTGCTTGCAAGCAAGTGATGAAGAAGATGTAGCCAGGCTTTTCACACTAGTGCATGGTAGGAGGATGAAAAACAACAGACCTAAATTGAAGTAAGAGAGATTCCAACTGTACATAAGGAAAAAAGTTTTCTCCACGAACAAGTTGCCCTGTTGGAACAGGTTGCCCAGAGAAGGTGTTCAGTCTCCATCCTTGGAGGTTTTCAGAACTGACTGGACAAAGCCCTGAGCAACCTTGTCTAATCTCACAGCCAACCCTACTTTGAGCAGAAGGTTGGACTGGAGACCTCTCCTAAAATCCCTTGTGATTCGAGTAGTTCTGTGATTCTACATGTTCCATAGAAGGTAGATTTTTCCACCAGAACTATGGCACTTCAGCACTTCATTAACAGACATTTCTGTGGGGTACTTTCTTGCATCACATGATGCAACAGCCTTACATCTTTTTCAGGGGGTAACTAGGAGTATGTCAGCCCCTAAGCAAGAGAATGAGCTTTTCACAAGAAGAATAAATGTTATATGACAGAAGCACCAAGGAACATGATGCATGAGATGAAGAAACTTTCATGTAAATGTGAAGATCAAAACAGTGAGTCACAATTGACTCTCAGAGGAAAAAAAAAAAACCCATACTTAATCGGGTGAGAATAACATAATCTTCTCAAGAACAACAAAGAAAACTAAGTTGTATAAGCACTGTTGAAACAACTTTTGCTCTCTTGTGTATTGTTTAGTTATTTCTTACACAGTCATCATGAAAAACATTACCTGAATATCTGAAGAGAATGGGGCTGGTTTAAATTTCATGGAGCAATGTGATCTAGAAAGTAACAGAGGAGGAGGAGGAGTCCTGCTTTTTTTCTTGCTGCTCATAGCTTCTTTGAGACTGTGATACAACGCATTTTGTTCAGCTTCAACTTGCTCAATTAAAGTCAGTGCTTCCTATGAATTACATTAAAACAAAAGGGAAAAACTATGAAGACATAACAGTCAGACAGATTTAACACTTATAAATGGTTTTCAAAATGATCTTACAAAATCCACTGCTGTGTAGAAAATTTTATAGATTTTCATATCATCTTACATCCTAAATGAGGATGAATGGTACTTTGTGTAAGCCTTACATACGCAGATTAATTTCATAATGTACAATAAAGAGAATGCAGAGCTGCATATGAAAGAGGCAGGGCTGAGGCATATCCAATTTTGGAAGGACCTACAGGAAAAGAGAGTGATCACAAATAACATTCATTAGCAATTAGTGTCAGCCAGTGATTAGCTCCAACAAGAAACAAACAAAAAAAGATATCAACTCTTACTTAGGAGAGAGCTGGAGACCTAACGTGTAGAATTTCTGAAGGAGCTGTGGAAGTGGTTAGACCAATTTTCTGTACTCCAGAAACAGAGGAATGAAATAAAGTCCAGAAATAAAGAAAAGGGAGGAGAATGCAGGCCCAGAAAAAGTAGGGCTAAGCCACTTCCTTTGGTTAGCTGGAGATTGCTGCGAGCTGACTGACAGTTTATTAGTGTCTTCCAAAAATGGGGGGGCCTCCTGCACATCGTGATTATGTGGCCATTTGGTTGGAGATCAGGGTACATCTTTTCTTACTGGACTGAATGGCAAATGGGTAGGTTTCTTCACTTTGTTTGTGTTGTCAGGGTAAGAGAAACTTAACCTGGAAATTTAATATTAAGAACTTAATAATTTTGTATCTTTACTTGTGGCAGCTGTCCAGAGCAAAACAAAACCAAAAAGGCCAGCTCCCAGAGATGAAGAGATCGAGGATGCCTTGGACAAATTACATGCTTCTAGGAGAAGAGAGATGATATATTCCTACAACTAGGGTTTTTATTTGAAGTCTTTTAGTACCATATACTGGACCAAGGATTTAGGCTGAACTGAGTCTGAAAGATAAACTGGAAAGAAAATGCCAAGTTAGTGGTTATTCAGTGACAGTCCTATAATCTTGCACCTTAAGAGTTCCTTGTTTCTGCCCTCATACATTTTTAAGGCTATAAAAACAACCATACTGGGTCAGATCACAGACTGAATAAGCCTTGTATCTCACATTCAAAAATGACCAAATACTAGCCACAGATTTGCAGTGAGACGGGGAGCTAAGATTTAATAGAGCCTTAATCACATCACATAGCTAATCATTTGCACAGCCCCCCACTTCACCCCACTGCCTCCCCCTTTAGATTAGGGTTGCATCCACCCTAGTGAGAAATGTTTAGGGAAGGATATAAGATAAAGAGTAAGATATGGAGTGACTCTCCCTCACACAACCACTCAACTTTTGCAATCAGTAATTGGAAACTTCATTGCTTCCTTAAAAGTCGTAATTCTTTATGGTAAGCTATACTATGATACAATTTTTAATTAAAAGAATTACAGACTCATTCTTCTCTGAGGACATATTTCTTATTGGTGCCAGGATGGAACCCAGTTTGCATAAAGGTAATGTTGTGACTGAGAGTGGTACTGCGTGACCCATACTTCATTAATTGCAGAACTTGGGAGATAATAAATGTGGCAGTGTTGCAAGAAGAGAAAGAATAACTTTATGGTTAAGGAAGCCAAATGTCACTATAAAAAAAACCAAAACACCACCACATTTTATCGCTGCTTCTGCCACAGACTTGCCCCGTGGTATTAGCTTAATCACATTAACTCAATTTTACAGCTAGCCAACAAGAACTACCAGTGTACCCAATTCTGTAAAGACCTGAATGTCCAACTAGCCATATAGGACAGGAAGGAAGAATGAAACTGTGAGAGAAATAAAAAAAAAATTTTAAAAAATTTAAAAAAAAGGGACACAGTAGCTCAAGTAGTTAAGTAGTGTGATATAAATGAGTATACACATATGACTCAGAAGCTTCCATACCTGCCTGGTGGTTTACCGCATAAGAAAAGGTTATTTTGCCTGGTGGTTTACCGCGTAAGAAAAGGTTATTTGTATGTTTCTCAAAAAAACAAAAAAACCAAAAAAAACCACCCCTGCTTTTCTATTTTGCAGTGTAATAAGAACAGACTTATATCATATTGTGCTGAGTACAGTAGAAAAGACCAGAAGATACGAGTAATTCTATATAAACCTCTTTCTTGGATGTTCTACAATAAAAAAAGGCAAAATCCTCTACACAGAAGCATGAAAACAAAGGCATGGATTTGCTATTCATTAAGTGAGCATCATCCACCTCAAAGAGGAAAATTAATTGAGCATGTAATTAAATATTTCATCATAGTACAAATATCAAAGAAGATCATGCTAAGTTTGTCCAGGCAAAGTTAATTCTGACATTTTCTGGCAACTGGCTGCAAATATATTATGTTCTTATACCTACATCTTTCTCTGTGAAAAGTGCACAGAAGTAAAATATAGTGAAGGTCAGTATAAGGCTTTTGCAAATGTTTGTTTGGGATAACCAAACGTTTCTTGGGAATTGCTTGTAAGTCTTCACTCCAGTTCCAACTTTCATAACCATATCACTACATCTTATATTCATAAATGCCACATATTTTACAAATATATGAGATTTTTAGTTTTACAAATATGTGAGATTTTTAGTGTATGTCTTTTCTGATCCAGTTTTTGCATTCTTCTGACATAAAAGATATGTGCATTAATTATCACGCTTGCAAATTTGTAGAACTTAAAAACACTTTCTAGTAACTTCTTGTTTAAAATACTTTTTCATATATTATATACTGACAATTGCAGATTCTGTTATCTGTTGTACAGGTTACAAAGAAATTTTATGCCCCACTGATGAGAAGGCAATTTGCATGGACAGATGCTGGTACAAAGCTCAATGGAAAGACTCCCATTGATTTCAAAAGACTTCGAAATGAGCCCATGAAGAATTTACTTTTAGCCTCAATAAATTCCAAAATCTCCAACTTCTAAATTATTTATTTAGTAAGAATAAAATGAAGCCCATGCCATCATCACCAGCCAAAGTAATCTAAGACTCTTACAGATCTTGGAAAACAAAGGATGTTGAACGTTGAAACGGGGAGAAGGAAATCTGCATTATATTTTGGCAAGGCATAGGTTCATAACTGCAAAGTCTAACTGATTAAGCATAAAAAGAAAGATCATATCTACTTTCAGGTTTTCTGCAATCTGCACATAAGCACAAAATTTGGGGCTGTACTCTTTCCTTGTTTTAAGTTACTTTAGTCTTATCATAATGAAAATTCTCAGGGAAAATTTGACAACAGAAGTTAAAAACACCCAATGTCCCTCAAGTTCCTTCCATTTTTCTTCTTTTTATAAGAAGGAGTAATCCAAGTTTTAATTCTACAGAACATAGACATTCTTTCTTATTATCATAGTTTTACACCATAAGATTTTTTTTTATTACCTCCAGTAGCTTCCTTTGGGAAGAAGTGGTTAACTCTTCAGGGAACTTCTGCGCAGCCTTTTGCATCAAAAAGATTGCTTTGGATAGCTTATTCTTTTTTATTTTTCTCATCATAAGTGCCTCTGTAAAATAGATATTTTAAGACATTTATAGAACAGCAGCAATAATTTATTATACCTCTAAAATCTTAATTAATAAGCCTTACCTGTTAAATAATGAAAATCTTTATTATTCTTCACATGAGACTTGCCAGACTTAAGACTTCCATCATCCTTTTGAGCACCTATGTGGGAAGGGAATCCTGAGTTATTCATTTTAATAGTGCTATTGAGAAAATTTCAGTGAGAGGAGTTAACGTAGTTTTGTAGTAAAGCTCTGCTCCATCCCATGTTCTTTGCTTTGGTTTAAGGAGAAATTCTTGGACTGATCACGCCACTAAAAGTATTCCACCTTCCTGCTCTAACATCTTTGGCAGTTACACTAATATCACAGGAAAAGAAGGATCTTGTTTGATCACAGGGAGCAGTGCACAGGGGAGCTCCACAGTGGCAAACTAATACTAGTTTTTAATTTAAAAAACCCCAAACACCAGGAATGAGAGACCAACTAGAGTTTCTTCAGAAGGCATTTGGCAAGAGTAGGATATCTACTAACTGGGAAGAGCTAAGGACAACTTTACAGGAGTAGGAATTCAGATTACGAAGAGCACTGAATAAATTATTCAAGTCATTCTCCAGAGAGAAAATTAGCATTACAGAAAAAAAAAAATTTGCAGAGCATCCCCCAATTCTCCCTTACTGGCACTGTAACAGTTCATATTATAACTGAAATACCACAACAAACTGTCTAGGAATCAAATCCAGTAGCTGTTAGCAAAGTTTAACTCGCATTGGTTGAGCAGAGGTTACAGACTAGTATCATCTGGTAAATCTAAATTCTGCAAATTCGGTACATTATTTTTGTCTGTACATGACACACAAATCACCCAACATCAGCTTCTCTTCAGAAAGCAGATACTCCTTTATTTCTTAGCATTACAAAATATATTAACAGAGGACTCTAATCAGGCTATGAAGACCATTTAGCTTTACTGAAACCTACCTTGTGTCATTTTAAGAAGTTTCACAGCTACTCGATGTTGGGCCTGAATGAGCTCCAAGTGTAAATCCATTAAAAAACCATTACCTGTTCCTGTTGTGTCATTAGCACATCCCAAAACAGAATTCAAATTTTGATCATTTGAGTCCACCTAATAAATAAGAAGTAGCAATTAAGCAAACACGAACTTTTATTACTTAGCTTACTGCATTTATCTTGACACTGATATTATTATAACAGTAAATTAACAAACGCTGAGATTTGTCATATCTGTAATATGCAGTCATTCAAAAAAGCATGGAAGGAAGGAGAATGACTAGACAGAGAAAGTATGGATAATGGACAAAGAAAACTAGACAAAACCTGAGAATCAATAGGAAAATGGATTAATAGTAAATATGAAACTGCAGAAAAATGTTTGTGTTACCAGTCCACAAAACAAAGATCATATTGGTGTAGAATGATAATACTTAGAAATTCTGAACTCCCTGCAACAGCAAAAATTAATTTTAATAATAAACAGTTGCAAGCAATAAATATGAAAAGGACTTCTGCTTTTATTTTATAGAAGAAAGATACAAATTATAATTCCTTTCAAAAGAAAATGGCAAAGAAAACCTAGAAGAGCTTATAGTTTAATACTAAAAGAGAAAAATGCTATTTCTGCTACACAGAGATTTATTTCTTCTATTCTCTTCTTCCACGGGGCAGGAAGATGAAGTACATTTGATAATGGTAAGATTTCTAAGTATGAAGAAAATATGAGTTTTGTGTGTCATCAAAATCCAATATATTATTTATCGATTTTGTTGCAACCTAGCCTTTTGTAGACTTTACCTTTGTACAGCAGTTGTCAAATATTGACTTTCCATCTGGTAGAAGGGTCATTGAGCGAGATGCGTTCATTCCGTTAATTGCTTTTTCAAGACATTCATAAGCAACTTGTAATTGTTCTGTAGGACTTTTCTGACATGAAAATACATAGAAACGTGTTTTATTAGATAACAGCATTAAAAGTTATGATATGGACTATCAAAAGTAAAGTGCTATTATTTTTAGCTGTTGCAGTTTAAACGCTGTCAAATAATCTTTACATAGGCACTGTTCCCCATGCTTTCATGTACTAATGTCGATGTTTTAAATTCCAAGTTGTTTTTTATTAATTTAGGACTGAGTTTCCTTCAGCTCTCAAAAACCAATTTACTAACTCAAAGAGTTAGCTTACAGCAGAATGAAACTGAACTTAGAGAATTAAGTTGACAAACATGGTATTTTTCACAAGCAGTTATTCAGTGTTCCATTAGATGCTGTTAAGAAAACACTGATTTTTCAGAAAACACCACCTTTAAGTAGACTGTCACTGAATTAAAGCTCCTCCATGTGTGCAAGCATTAAGACATATCATTGACAAAATTCCTGAATTCTCAGACTAATGCGTGTCTTTTCTTCTTAATGTGTTTTAATAAGTAATTTTGAACTATTTGATTGGACACCTCTGCAAAGGGCTGAGCACTGAACACACTGAACAAAGCAAGGACACTCAGGATGTTCCATCTATTCCATATCACCCTTGCAAAAACAAACAAGCAAAAGCACAACCCTAAACATTTTTCTAAATGAAGCAAGGACTAAAGTTTGTACAATCTATTAAAAATGTGCTATTAAACCATGTAAAGCTGGTACTACACATTGGGATAAAAATGAGTGTACAGTGGAAATCGGTATGATCACAGTGTAAAAAAAGTTTCAAATAAAACTTCTTCCATATCACAGATTACTAAAAAAGACTACAGGAAAATAGGAAAATTCTCAGACTATTTCATTTGAAAAAATATCTTTGCTTTTTTCCTTTGCACTAACATGATTGTGTGAAACATTTCAGCTTTATAAAACTAAATACAAAACTGTATGAAAAGCTTCAAGCAGAAATAAGTGTTCTTATGCTATTCAAAAACCACTGTATTAATGAAAATGAATTAGACATTACCATCAGTATTTCCGGCACATCACAGGGTTCATCTTGCGAGAGTAAGGCACTTCTTTTTCCTTTTTTATAGGAAGAAAATCAGAAAGTGAAAACGAAATATACTCAAAAAATTTTGTACCGTTTGATTAACTCTACTACTAACTTAAGAGTCTGGCACTAATTCAGTTCTGCAGTACTTGACTATGAGAGGTAATGATATTGTTTCTTGAAAAGCTTTTCAGGGTTTAAACACAATAGCTATATATGTACAATTATACTAATTCAGTATATGGTTATCCAATAACATAGTACTTTTAAATGTACCCTATATTTCACAGCAACATTATATCCAAGCCAATGAAACTTGGTCACATTTTGTAGTTCCTCACATTGTTGTAGCTTTCATATAAATTTTCTATTTTTAAATCAATTCAAATCTATTGTTGTCTAATTCACAGTGGGTTTAATGCTAATTTAACTTACAGAAGAATTTTTAAATACGTGAGGTTATATTTTTATCATATATACTATCTCAATTTAATATTCCTTAAAGGGGTATTATCACCCTTTTAACATTCACTTGGATTGTTTAAATTATTTTCATTTATAAAGAATGCATCCAGAACTGTGCTTTCCTTTCCAAAACAAGAGGAAGCAGCCAAAACAAGAGGAAGCAGTTTCTTTGTTACAGCACTCTAGCCCATCAACATTTTATTTTTTCGCCAAAATAAATTCATTTTTTTCCCTTTCAGAGTGACATCCTTCTAGTCACTCCTGAACTCCTTGTGCCACTTTTGCCTGTTTATTTCTGCTTGTTCACTGTCTCTTTCTCATAAATAAGAAAATGTATATTCACTCAGCATTCATTCAGTAAAAAGACTCTTCTCAGCATAAACATGCTTCACTGGCTCTTTATCAGCCTGTTTTGACCAATGGCTCCTACCTATTCAGCTTTTTTTCCTCCAAAAAGACATATTTGAACTGAATGAAAAAGAATAGCAGTGATGCTACAATGAGGTTTGATCCAATCTCCATCAGAATGATATTATTTTCATAACGTCACAGAAAACAATACCTACTCTACCTTCATAATGAATAGTAGCGTTCTAAGATTTTCTTACTTTCAAAAGAGAAAAAGGTATTGTCATTTTCTTCTGTTCCTAGATATGCTCTAAAATGGTCCTTAAAATCTACTCTCTACTGTAAAACATTTATGAGAACTATGAGTCATATTTCAAGATACTAATCCACAACAACAGAGAACTTTTAAAAGTATGTCTAAATATTAATATTTTACAGCATTAGGCAAGTTTTGGAAGGAAATTTGTTTAATGTGATTGTGATTGCATTATATCTTAAGAATGTCAGCCAAGTTAAGTTCAAGTTCAAAGACAATTGAATTCTTATACAAAAATCAAGACTTGTGTAGACAAGACATCCAAAATAATAACCCACTAAAAGCAAAAGCCTCAGTATGACCTCAATATTTCCCTCTTCTGTTTGGCCTGCCACTAGTCAACCACCACTTGAATGCTCTAAATGAGCTGCAGCGCATACTGCTGTCTGCCTAGCCAATATTCAGAGAATATAGGAATTACAGGAATGATCTGAAGCTACACTGAAGGGGCTAAAACACATGTAGAAGACCTCTGAGGAGGGCGAGTCATAAAAGATGTGATTCAAAATAGGGTTACTTCGGTAGAACTGGAAATGTAAGGAAATAAGGCATAAATCCTTTGAAAACCAGGTTTCATTAGCTCCAATTATGGATGAAATTGTGTGTACAAAAAAAAAATCATTCTACTCCCAACAATCTCTTTACAATAATTTTTGAATATGTTTGTCGGTCAAAGTTTTCAACTCAGAAAAGTTCCAATCCTGAAAGTCATTCCTGAAAGAAAACTAAATTTTGTTGAAAGGTTTACCTGTTTTTTTCTGAGATTTACTTGTAGAATCAGCTACGTTTTCCAATATTGCAGCTAGACGTAAGGTCACCTCTGCCAGCATTACAACATTAGTGTCTGCTATACTGCTCTTCTGAATTACTTCATTTATTATCCAGAGCACACGAATCCACTAAAAATGGGGGGAGGGGAAAGAAAAAGAATCAAGACAAATTTTTGGAACACATTTATGTATTACAGAGGTAGATAGGGTTTTGCAGTCAAAATTGTTTAAAAAGATTGATAAACACGGACACAAAACCTTTCTTGGATTTGCCGCCTTCTTCTGAGTGCCACCAGATAAAGATGCAGAGTGACAACTTTTATACCTTGCCATAGTGTGGTAAGCCTTCCAGCAGATTTGGTCGTTGGCCTCTCATTTATCCCCGTATCTTCCCACTTAAACACTATAAAAGAGAATGCTCCCGTTCCACACACAGCGGAAAGTAACCGTACACTACCTTCTGGGGAATCTCTGAACAACTGTACTATAGGGATCAGGGCCACAAAATTCCTCCTCCAGAAACCGCTTGGTTAGCATCAGCTGGCAGCCCAGAGAAACTAGTGTAAACCATCCTTCGGAAGACTGCATTTCACCCAGAGCCTCTCCGTCTCAGAAAAAACTCAAGGTAAGGCTGGAGCTCTATCCAGTGGGCCAAATACTACTGACCCCCCAGCCCTCTTCTCTTAAGCTGTGAGATTTTTGCCACTTTCTTCAACTGACCTAGGGAACTTTCTTGAAATATATTGATATTTTCCACCACAACACACCAAATGCTTCTTATTTCATGCCCAAATGCTTTCACTATTTTAGCTTCTTTCCACCATGGTCCACTGGCAAAGAATGGGTTACTTTACTGGAAAAAGGCTACGAGATATTTTGATACTGGCATATGGGAGCACAGTGTGTTCAAAGCATATATACAATTCTCATTTTCAGTGAAGAAGATTTATCTGCATTTTACCATAAGAAAATGTACTTAGACTGAATAACAATATTTTATCTTGGCTTCACTATAACAGACTGCATTCATATTAAGAGAGATACATTAAAATAAAGGAGTACTTGGTAAGCTTTGTATTTGCGGATGTATTTTAAGCAGTCACTTCCACTCATTTGGATTCGCTGAAGTCCTGTTTTACACCTCTGCCACAAAAACATTAGTACATCAACAAGTATTTCTTTGTCAGGTTGGATATTCTGGAAAGAAAAAACAATGCCTTTGTAGAAACAGGTATGTATATAAACTCTCCATTCATAAACAGTCTCAAAATTTTCCAAAGTAAATAAACCCTTTTCATATTTAACTTCCTTATGAGGGATGACAACATTTTGAAAGCTTAAGAAATATTTTTTTAAAGTAATTTCTCGTAGACTCCCTAAGCTTTTCTTCTCCCAAAAATACAAGTGGTTTTAGTGGTGGGTTGTTTTTTTTTTTATTGTCAAGCTCTTGAAAGTAACACAGACAAGGAAAGCAGTGAGATGAAAATTATATGGGAGAGACAAGCAAATTAACTATCTTTGAAATGCTAGAATAATCAATACATCCTGGGGAGACTAAGTAATGTAATTTAACAGACTGAGGTTTTTTTATTAAAGTTTTTTTTTTATTGCAGTATTTAAATATTTGCAGAAGATGATCTAAATTACTAGGTTTCATTTTACATTGACAGAGTACTTCCATGGGTTGTTGGTGCATCTCAGGTGAGGGAGCGGTGAACAACTTAAACAACTAGAAAAAAGGTTGGAGTGGAGTATCCAACAACTGAAAGAAACGTTAAAACATATCTGCATGTTGTGAAAAGAATAATTATCAAATTCAAAACTCTGTTCAGTTAACCTCCTAATTAATACATTTTAAAAGGCAATAGAGTCTGTCTACACTGCATTAAACACATTCTGAAGAGTTATTAAGGATCAGTACACACCTTTATCCCCATTTATACCAGACTTGGACTAGTATCTGAGGTGCGATGAAACTCAAGCCTGCTATATCCACACTATCCGTATACTCGTATGCGTATGAGCGTAAGATTTCAGAGATATTGAGAAGTGGGGGGAGAAAAAGACTGAAAAGAGAAGTCAATCAAGATGACTTCTGCCACTCATTTTGTGGCAGCAAGCTGTTCGATTGGCTCAGCGACATCATGCAACTTCACCATCAGTGAATCCTCTGTTAATCGGGAGAATTCATCCTTCTTCCCTGGACAGATTAGGTACCGAGGAGACTTGGGGGAAAGCGTAGAAGAGCCAGAAGTTTAAATCCAGGTAACCTGTCTCCATGATACAGTGGTCATGTAAAAAAGCTGACAAATCATGCTATCTAAAGGTATAACTCCTCACAGGCAAGATATTTTGACTGAAAATATTACACTAAAGCTAAAAATGTGTGTGTCCCAGCTACACTCAAACTGGGCCAATATTCAAATTATATCTAAAATAAATTTTGCAGTTAAGACGTATGCCACGTTAGGAGAATAGGTTTTTTACTAAGGAAAATTTTTCATTAGTCTTTTGTATCACAAACTATTTTAATGTAAATGCTAGTGGAGACATTGCACTGTAATTTTTTTCCCCTCACAGTAGCACATTAAGAGAAATCTCAGTTTGAGCAAGTAAGCTAAAAGTGGTTACTCTGGGAATAAGCCATCAGATATGTAATAGGATTATTCTGCATTAGAGACTTCAGCACAAAAAGTCCCACTCTCTTTGGGGTTGTTGTTGCTGCTGCTGCTTATTTGCAGTGAGAATTTATCTTAAATTGCAGGCAAACCGCTGCTATTATCATTCCTTAGGGTAACTGCTCCCATTTCTGCAAATACTGCAAAAGTGTTTTCTACAGCTGAGTATATTTGCCCACCTAAGAGTAATATACTTACAGAAATTCAATCTCTGCTTGATTAACTGAAATGTGCAATTAGCCCTATGGTCTTCCAAATAGATTTAATATCTATTAAACATTTTTGAAGTAGCCTGATTACATAGCATCAATTAAAAAAAACACAACCAAATATTTAAAAAAACCTAACCAACCAACAAAAAAAAAACAACCAAAAAACCCCACAGAAATTGATCACATTTCATAAGTACATTTTTATATATTTTTGCAGTTTGTTAATCATGCAACTGATTCCTTTGGTCTTCAGTTATATGCATTCATTACAGATTAAGTGAGTCATTGAGAAGAAATGTCTCTAATTCTGTTATTACCTGCTCGGATATGGAGACATAGGAAAACACTGTTGTTGCCAAAATAAGATCATGAGAAAGCTCTCCATGCTTTAAGGAATCACCTGCATTCATTGTTTATAGAAAAGAAAGAAAAGGCAAGGCAAAACATTATTTCTAGTTACAAACCTATGTTTCATAACATCTGAGTGAACTGACTTACCAATTTGTGCCAGCAGATAATATGGTCTAATAAACAGTAAATACAAAGGGGACAGGCATTCCAAGTTTATTCACTTCTGTGAAAAGTGAGTATTTCTATTTTTGGAAACAGAAAGTTTTCAAGATATTTGCAGATTTTTGGAATGTCATAGAATTAGATCACAGTTGCTTTAAAAAGTTTTTCTTGCTTCGCTATCAAGAAATTTTACATAAGTCAAAGATGCCTGTTTCACTTGTTTCCTGAAAACATCCATTCGTTTTACTTCTGTGCATATAACTTGATGTATGTTTAACATACATCATGCATTTTCATACTTGAGGGAAAAGGTACAAAGTCATGTTCTAGCAAATGAAAAATGGACAAAATTCAATAGGTGTCAGTTTCTCAGTTGCTAGTTTTTGTCATAGAATACTGCATGCACCATATTACATAGTTTTTAAATAATAAACAAAATTTCTTGCTGAAAAAAAATACTTGAAATGCAAACACAGCTATAACTGAACAACGCCCACTTCTAAATGTTTGCTTCTTTTCAGAACCATGAGGCATCCTAGCTTCTTTGGTGTTTTCACTAGCAGAAAAAACACATTTAAATTTCCTTGGAAATAGTAAAGGTTGCATCAGAGTAAGAAGTTTGAGTTCCATTTCAGCTTTCTTCCATGTTGGGTCATCTTGAGCCTAATTGAGAGAAAAAAACCAACAGAAATTTGTCTTAAAAATACGTACTTTGACTCTTCCTTACGCTCAGAGGAAAAGACTACATAAAGAATGTCTAAATAGCATGTGGATTACCTGAAGAAAATTAACCACAAATTCAATAGCAGAATTAAACACGTCCCACTCTTCATAGCTGAAAGCTAATTTTATGAATTTCACAGCAGCATCTCCAGACACCCCCTTTTCTCCTGCAGTGATGACAAAAATATTTTATCTGGTTTATATATATATTCAGAATTTTAATTTAAGTTTAATTTAATAATTTGGGTACTGATAAATACAAAGATAAAACTCCACATATGTTTTTGAACAGTAAGCATAATCTTGAAGGATGTTTTATTAGTTCTACAAGATACAATAGCTTTATTATTTTGCCATAATGTCTATGCTTACATACTACTTTAATGACATATATGTAATGTCCTGTTACATTCCAAAGAGGCTGTAGTATTATTGATATTAATGTAGCTGTGTAGAGAATACCAAGGATCTAGTCCTTCCTGTTGCAGAAAGATCTTAAATCTGGGTATCACCCCATAATGACCTTTCTTACCAGAAATTTAGATTTTAAAAAAGCATAGAAACATGAACAATTTTTTGCAAGTTAAATGAGCACTGGAGTCTATTTTCTCACTCTTCAGGTTTATCCAAACCCCAGTAAGGTAGAAAAGGGATTTCCTGGTCCTTGGAACTCTAAGCAAGTGACTTAGCTAATATATTCAGCAGTGTTCTGCAGTCCAAAGAATATGCCACAATGATTGCCATATCACTTAGCCACGTGGTCACTCAGTTAGCATTACTTGGTAATAGACAGCTGTTGTTTTCCAAAGCAGCACGACTGGTCCAAGGGTCTCAACAAGCTTACGATAGTCCTTCTGTTACTGCATCCCACTTCTCTTCCATAAGAACGTACCAGGACATCATTGCAGAATTTGGCCTTTGAATGATTGTTTAGGGGCATTAACATATCTAGATGAACCACTATGCTGAACATTATGCAATTACAATGTCCATATATTACTATATGCTATTTAAATAATACTTGCATTAAGAAAATCATAATGATATCTGTATATTTGATATGCCTGTACATTTGATATCCCTTTTGAATGCCTTAACATTATATGTATAACAACCATTTCTCACACAAACAGGACAGCATTTTGCAGTCCCTTTATGCATAGAACTGCTACTAACATGAAAATGAATTCTCCTCACCAAGCATTTGCATCACTGGGCACAGAATCCTTTGAAAATGCAAAGCTAGTTTACCTGTTAGTATCAACTGCAGAAGGGTTGATGATGCAGTAATTATCCCAAAATTACCAGTGCAATCACTTCCTTGAACACCAGTACTGCTTACTCCACCTTTAGTAAAGACAATTCATTAAATCAGTTTATATTGTATTTGACTCATTATATTCCAATTAGCCAGTAATATCAAGAAAATATGATTCTGAATTGTATTTAGTCTCTAAGTATTCTTTTATTAACAAAATATCTCTATACCTATGGCTATATTCAGTCCAGGGCCCAGCAAAAAAGTTTTGGAAGGAATCAAAGTCCAGTGTTTTTCTCAAGTTTTTAAATCTAACTTTGAGTGATTTTTTTGAAAAAAATACATGAAACACCATGGTATGTTGACCTTGCCTGGCTTCCAGACCCCCACCCAGCTGCTCTCTCACTCCCCCTCCTCGACAGGACAGAGGGAGAAAATAAGGTAGAAAAGCTCTTGGGTTGAGATAAAGGCAGTTTAACAAGAAAAGCAAAAGCTGCGTGTGCAAGCAAAGCAAAAAAAAAAAAAAAAAAAAGAAAAAGAAAAAAGAATTTAATCACGGTTTCCCATAGGCAGGCAGATACCCAGCCACTTCGCGAAAAGCAGGGCCTCAGAATGTGCAGCAGTTGCTTGGGAAGACAAACGCCGTAACCAGTAACGTCCCCCCATCCTCTCCCTTATCCCCAGGTTTTATTGCTGAGCGTGACGCCATATGGGACGGGAGAGCTGTCTGATGAGTTCGGGTCAGCTGTCCCAGCTATGTCCTCTCCCAGCCTCCCGCCCACCCCCAGCCCACTGGTCTGGGCGGGGAGGAGGGTTGGAGAGACAGCCTTCATGCTCTGCAAGCACTGCTCAGCAATAGTCAAAACACTGGTACGTTATCGACACTGTTTTAGCCAAAAATCCAAGGCACAGCGCCCTATGGGCTGCCATGAAGGAAGTGAACTCCACTGTATTCAGAAAAGACGTGTGTAAGTTACTGTAGATTTTTACTGATACAATAGACCATAGAGATCAATCCAGATTTTTATCTTAAATTTTATGAAGATAAGAAAGATTGCCGCTGTTACAGGTGCTATAGTTAGAAATGAAATATATGCCTTCAGGCAAGTTCATTCTTCTATAGCAAAAAAATAATAAAATAATAAAATGGAGGTCTGGGCTCCTCACCGACACTCTTTTTGCTTCTTTATGCTGTTACCTGAGAGAATTTCCAGGCCTGCAAAAAAAAGCTCTGAAATGACATCACGAATTTCAATTTCATCAGGAACAGGTGGAGCAGGGCGCAACACACGCCTGCTACTGTCAGACAAAGCTTCCAAGATGGCAAGGAACCGAGCTGCGACGCCGTCGAACATCTCCGTCAGCAGCCGCTCGGTAGGAGTGCGAGGCCACGGCAACTGAGTAAGAAAAGGTAATGTAAGCTTTGTAATACCTAAACCGAGTTAGAGTAAAGCAAGATGTCTTTCGAAACAGTTGTCCATCAGAAAGTAAGTACACGTTTAAAACAGAAAATGATATACTGTAAAATATATTGTTGTTACGAATTTCACGTTTCGAAGGCATAACAAAGCGTCATGCTAAGTGAGTACAGCGCTTAAGAAGTGCTGTAATTTCATAGCAACCAGACGCACTGCTGCAGGGTATTTCACTTAGAAAACAATACGATAGAAATTATGACTGAGAGTATTAAGCCATTTAGTTTAAAGCCACCCAGATTTCACCTTATAATGATACAGACTTGACCATAAGCAGCCAAGTTCTACACACTTTGCAGAAAATTAGAAAACGATCACGATGCTCAGCACTACAGTGAAACAGTTATGTTCTCTCAGTTGCACATTTCAAACCACAACATAAAAGTGCAAGGCAGAACACAAAAATATATTTGCACTATTGACAGCTAAGAAATCAGAGATCTATATAAGAAAATATTTTAAAAATTTTACTTCAATGTTCTGTTTACATGGTTACCAAACCACTAAACATAAAGACATAAAGTAAATCAGAGATATAGTACTTTAAGATGTGATAGCATTTAGAACAATAAAGGTAATGGGTTATTTTTCTTTTCAAATAACTTGGATAATGAGTGAGCCTCATCGATACTATAACTATCTGCCGTTGCCAAAGAAAGAGTAACTGTTTCTGCTGGGACTATAGTAAAAGTAAACACAAAACATAGTTAATTTTGGATACTGATGGAGCAGCTAACCCTGAAAACCATTTTGAGGCACATGAAGGACAAAACCATCAGAAGTAGTCAGCATGGATTCACAAAGGGGAAATCGTGCTTCAACTTGATACGCTTCTATGTCAAAATGACTTGCCTAGTCGATTAGGGGAGAACAGCGGACATTGTCTACCTATATACTTCAGTAAGGCCTTTGCCACTGTCTCCTATAACCTTCAGCAAGTTTGCAGATGACACAAAACTGGGAGGAGTGGCTGATATCCCAGAGGATCACGCTGCCATCCAGAGGGACCTCAAGAGGTTGATAGGAACGTCACGACATTCAACAAGAAGTGCAAATACCTGCACTTGGGAAGGAACAAACTCATGCACCAGTGCATGCTGGGGGTCACCCAGCTGGAAAGCAGCTTGGCAGAAAAGGACTCGGGTGGCCTGGTGGCCACCAAGTTGAACATGAGCCAGCAATGTGCCCTCGCAGCAAAAAAGGCTCACAGTACCCTGGGCTGCATTAGACAAAGTACAGGTAGCAGGTCAAGGGAGGGGATCCTTCCCTTCTACTGGTGCGGCCACACCTGGCACATTGGGTCCAGTTCTGGGCTCCCCAGTGAGAGACATGGTTATACTGGAGAGAGTCCAACAAAGGGCCTCAAATATCCTTAAGGAACTGGAGCATCTCTCCAATGAGGAGAGGCTGAGAGAGATGGGATGTTCAGCCTGGAGAAGAGAAGGCTCGGGGGGATCTCACCAACGTACATAAAAACCCAAAAGGAGGGTACACAGAGGACGGATCCAGGCTCTTCTCAGTGGTGCCCAGTGACAGGACCGGAGGCAAGGGGCACAAACTGAAAAACTGGAGGTTCCCTCTGAACATTGGGAAACACTTTTTCACTGGGAGGGCGACCAAGCACTGGCAGAGGTTGCCCAGAGCGGCTGTGGAGTCTCCATCCTTGGAGATATTCAAAAGGCGACTGGACATGGTCCTGGGCAACCGGCTCTAGGTGGCCCTGCTTGAGCAGGGGGGTTGGACCAGGTGATCTCCAGGGGTCACTTCCAACCTCAACCATTCTGTGATTCTGTGATGCACATTATCCTAGCAAAATAAGTCCGAAGTAAATTTTCAACTTTTTCTTTTTTTAGTAAATCCTCATAATGATGTTCACAGAGTAAAAAAATTTTAAAGCAAACTAATCACTTTTTTTAATATCTTGTGTCATTGTATTCAATATATCTTTTTCCCCACACTGCAGATTTGTTTTTATAATCCCAATCTAGAAATCAGACCCATGCAAGCAGAAAGCAATATACATCACATATATTACAGGAAAGGCTAAGCACAAATTGCAGGGTTTGTTTAAATACCTTTGTTAAAATGCAGAGCAGAACAGGCATGTAATTTACTACCACTAATATTTCTGCATAAGCATTGTCTTGTCGTGTTTAGAAAACAAACATTGCACTGGTGCAGAAAAACCTCAAAATGAAAAGTAACTTTAACTAAATAGATTAGACTAGGTTGTTTCCACTTTTCAAGGTGATTTAAGTACAAAATCAAATTCCTCTGCATACATACTAGAAGAGAAGGAAAAGCTTTTAATTTTTTGCTAGTCCAAGCGTAATGTGCCCTGTAACATGCTGGACTGAGCTCTAAATATAACTATTCTACTTGTGATACTACATTGTAGATGTTCTATAATTAAAAAAGGAAATTGTTTGGAAAGTCAAAACTAAATGTCCCGTACTTTTGCATTTACTTGACACTTAAGAAACCTACAAAATATTCTGAAATTATTATTAAAACAGTGCTTTCGGATCTTGCATCGTTCAACAAATCTTGTAAAACTACAAAATGCATGCAGAAACAAATATGAAAATTCAATACGATTCCTTCTTAAATAGCATAATGAAAACTGTTGTAGCACATTTTAGAAGCAAAAGACTTTTGGTGGGGGAGTTACGAACAATGTAATTTCAAACAATTTGTTGTTAACTTCAGGCATTCAGTTTTGTCAGAAAGTCAGACACTGCAGAATAAAATCAATTGCTGAAGATTTGTCAAGCTTCTGGAGATCAGATGCATAAGATTCCTGCTATGTAACAGACATGGGTCCCTAGTAACATGATGGGTGCCTGATGAGCAAACACCCTATGTGACAATATGCTGACTTCCTAATATCCTAATTGTTCAGCAAGACTGTCAGATTATCACCGTTCTGAAGTACTGAAGTCTTCCAGAATCAACTGACTTTGAGGAAGTTGACCAGTACCTTTCTATGTGCAGGCCACGCACACTTGAACATGTTGAGGTTTGGGCCCTACCTTGGAAAATGGGAAATTTCCAGTAAGTGAGGTTTGGAACAGATCAATTGCCCTGTCCACACAGCTGTTTAATATTAAATTACAATTCAAGTCAGTGATTTGAAACTGAAGTATCAAATAATCTTTTTAAAAGCTTCGATGAATAGCTTATGTAACAGAAGTGTTCAATACAATCACATCGTATCTGTAACATATTGGTATAACTTCATTATTATTTTACTATTAACCATAAGCAATCTCAGTTGCTTCTGGTAAGTCTCTCTAATACAGCCAATTTTCTTTAAAAAAAAAAATCAACACAATATAAATTAATGGCAAAGAAATAATTCAATAAAAATTATATCAATATTAAACAATTATTTAAGATAGGAAATACATCATTCTTATTTCAAATTATTTGGCTTTTACTGTACCTAGTGCAGTATATGTTTTTAGGTGTAGCTTATCCCAAAGTATTTTATGAACAAATTAAATAATTATCAACAACAACAAAAAAAAATCCAGATTTAACCTATTCGTTCGGGTCTGAATGTTTGAATCTGTTCTAGCATCAGATAAACTGTGACAAAGATGATGTCACTTTGCGGCATCTCATTTCTTTCGTCTTTCAAAACACGCAAAGAGATTCCTCAATTTTGCCATTATATTATGAGGTACACATGTAATGGATCTATATCTACATCACGAGAATTAAATGGTGGAATTTCAGTCCAAGGAGACCTTGAGAAACTTGAGGATGTAGTTCTACTGGGAGAAGTGCCAAGCTCTGCATCTGGGGAGGAACGCATCTGTCCAGACCGGACACCAACTTCTGGAGTAGCAGCGCTACCAAAAAAGATCTGGTTGTTAAACTTGAGCCAGCAGTGTCCTCTCATCACGAAGGCAGCAGACTGCAGACTGGGTTACACTCGAGGTGTAGCGCACGCCGAGAGGTTATTTCCTTCCCTTACCTGGAACTCCTGAGGCTCCACCTAGAGTACTATGTCCACTTCGGGGCTCTTCTGTGTGAGAAGGATGCTAAGAAACAGGACAGGGTCCCATGGAGGTCTACCAAGATGATTAGAAGCGTAAAATGTAAAAGAGAAGGGTGAGGATGCCTTAGTCTGGCAAAGAGGAGGTTAATGAGTGACCTAACAGCTGCTCACAAGTACTTGAAGAAGACTTATCGAGGGAAAGAAGCCAAACTCTTCTGAGTAGAAACAGATAGTACAACAAGAAGTAGTTACCACAGTTTCAACTTTGGGGGACCAGACTAGATGACTTCATTTCAGATGACTTTAAAAGCATCAGGGATGACTTGCAGACTGGACATTAGGAAACGTTATGTTAATTAGGAGGGTAGTGCAGTACTGGAAGAGGTTATCTAGATTGACTACAGAATCTCCTTCTGTGAAGGTTTTGAAGACAAAGCCACAGCTGATTTGATCTATCATTGGCAAAAGTCACGCTTCAAGTCAGAGCCCGGACTAAATGACTTCCAGAAGTCCCATGCAGCCAACATCTTTACTCCTATGATACTACAATAACAGTAATTCTTCATAATGCAGTATTTGCAGAAGAAAATTATTTACTCCATAAAGCCAGACTAACTATATTTATATCACCATCAGCTAACAATATTCCAAAAAATAATGCTTTTTATCACAAGAGGGTGTTACAGTGCAAAGAGATCACGATCTTCTGCTTACATGGGTGCAAAGCATCCCAATGAGCAGGCAACAGTACTCAGTAAGAGTGTGGTTTTGGGAGCTTGCCGACTAGTACTTTCAGTCGCTCCTCTCCGCCAGCTTCCTATGGAATACTGCAGGAATTATATTTCTTTAAGTCACAGTTGCAAACAGTAGGAAGCCAGAACAACCATCTGTCCATCACAGAGGGAATAACCACTCAGATGGAAGCATCCTCTTTGGTGCAGTAAAATCAAAATGAGAACTTTCTATTCTATCCGTGCAGTCCTGCATCTAGGGAAGGTCTTGAGTTCAAAAGACCGATTGACCTATGACCAAAAATGGATGATACAATCTAAAGAAGATGCATAACCATTACAAACCCACATAGTAGCATAATGAAATAAAGATAAACTTAACTACTAAAGTTTGAAATTATTAAAGTCTCCATGCTGACCAAAAAAGGGACAACGCACTCACATAAAAAGAGGCATTTTCTTTGGTTATTTATAATTCTTATCCCAATGGATCACTCCTTTTTGATACTGGCTGTAAAGAACACAAGGAAAGAGAGAAATTTGAGGAAACTCATTACTTCCTTAAAAGTCTACTATGCATCCTGGATGCCTTTCTCTAATTCACAGTATCTTGCAGAAAAGTAAGTGGCCTTCAAAAACAGTCTCTCAAGATCTAAGAGAGTTCTCCAATGCAAGTACAAGAACATTTAAAAACACAGTAACTTTTTTCCAAAGTACACCTTTATCTTCACAGTAATTGAACACATCTGGGCAAACTTAGGACTCCAATACACTTGGTATGAATTTGAACAAGATTTCTCTTATTTTTATAGGTAAAGGAAAAAAAATAAATGCTAGCAAAATCAGTATTTTCTAAAGTACTAATTACAACACCTCCTCTCCTTTCAAGTTTGTTCTGAGTTTTAATAATAAATTATGTTACCTAACAAATACTGAAAGAGTAAAACTTTCTTCTTGTGAATAGCACCATGTGTATTAAGCAAAATTATAGCACATATTCATCACATGCAAACCATAAACAAAGACAAGGACTATACAAAATGTTAGACTTACATTTTGTGCTTCTTTTAGGCTGACTCTTAACTTAGGTCGAAAGAAGCTTTTTGGCTTTCTTCTGGATTCATATACTGCTCTCTTGAAAATCATTACTGACATCTGACACAAAGAAAAAAGAAAGTAAATAACTGTTATGTGTTCTTTACATAAAGATTGTAACTACTCTACCCATTTATAATGAATTGCAGAATGATACCTTTAGAGTGGCCTCTCTAAAAACCCTTTTTGTCCATGACTTTTCCAGCAAAGAACTGATATTTTCTAATTGCTTCAGTTCATCAATTTTAATCAGACCACGGCGAGCAAATATCTGTCCAAAGTATTGAAAAAAAAAATTATACTGTTTTCATATTCTGTATGTTGGTATTTAATTTTAGAATCACATCATTCTTAAATTCAGACAACTGCAAAGAGCTGCAACGAAAGCCAGGACATGAACAACAATTGACGAGGAAAAGAAAACCTTAGCAAAATACTTTTTGTATATGAGCAGGGGGGCTGGCCACTACTTAATGCTAGAAGTCTATGACTATGATTATATTACAAAGTACTATTGTATTTAACTTTGAATTGATTACTCATTCACATGTTGAAACACATCTCCACTTTGCAGTTAAATTTTGGAATATGGGCAGAACTCTAAATACATATGATCTGATAATAACCAGGAATGTTTAAATAAATATTTATTTCCCATTTGATTCCATTTGAAATACTACATATGGTAAATCAGGATACCTCTCCATGAATGCTGGCTTGACAATCAAAATAACACTGAGAAACTGCAGTATACAGGGTGGCTCTCCACGTCAAGTAAGGTACAGATAAGAGAGGAATGGATGATTCCATACATATACTGGCCCACAGTAAGTATTCCAGCACCTGAATTAAAGAAATCCAGTTTCAAACTGAATGCATTTTAACCTATATAAATATACTTCCTATTACTAAAGGATGCATACAAAGCCTTATCCTCACCTGGTAGGACAAATTAAAAAAAATAATTAAAAAATCACAGAAATTGTATTAATTTTTAACATGTTTTATTGACAACAAAGCATTCCTCCTGTATATTATTGGTTTTTTCCCCATCTGAAACTGTGGTCAAGCATTCTATTTCAGCCTCCAAACTACCTTAACCACTCCAGTTCACTATAGTCTTGCCACCAGGCAGAGGTCCCGCCCTTCTCTCTCATCTGCTCTTATCTTGAGAGTTATCCCTCTCCTTTGTGTCAGCTCTAGTGACCATATTTTTCTAGGTTAGTTTTCAACTAGATCAGCAAGCTTAATTGGGATGCAATGGAGTCTGCCTGCTTTGGTGACAGCCTGTGCTTAGAATAATTTACAAGTACAGAACTGTATTATCAGCTCTTCACTTTAGGGCCAACATAGTCATTGCAGCAGTCTAATTTTAAGAAGTAGTCCTAAATTGATTGAACAATATCTTCCCCTTGTATTTTCTTTGGGTCAGCTGTTCCCTAGGGTACACAAAATATGCACGACCTTAGTCCTAAATTAAGTCAATATAAAAGTTTTCTTTTTGTCTGAATTTAAAGAATCTGAAATACCTATGATCAATTCCTGTTTCCTATATAGTAAAACCCTGAATATATTAAAGGAGGTGTTAAATCACTTCTGATTTCAATAAAAGATGTTCAAAGAGCAAAAAAAAAAATTAATCTTTCCTGCGCATGAAAGATTAATATAACCAACAGATAAAAAAATATACTGGATTAAGGCTGAGTCAGACTATGTTCAAGTTCTAGGGAAAAAAAAAGTAAAGCTAAGACAAACAAAAATTACATTCAGAGTTAAAAAGGGCAGGGGGGAAGGCCAGATCATTTTTACAAGTATTTACAATTAAAAACCTACCCACCAGGTGTCAGTACATTTCCACATTTTAAGAGACAAAAGACCAGTTCTTGGGACTTGCTATAGTTGTCCAAAACCAAGCATCTAGAATCCTCTGGAACAGTCTAACATAACCCACCCCTAAGACCAGCAGGACATTACTCTGGGGTCTATCCCACAACTGGGGAAGGAGCAGAGGCAAAGGCAGGAGGGCTCCAAAATCAGCCATTTTGCAACCTCGACATTTTATTCCCTTGTGACAAAGTGCTACTAATGGCAATGACAATGAAATAGAAAAGTCAGGGTACAGTGTTATGCAAAATACAGGTGCATTTTCCAATCTTCTGTAAATTTTTCAAATGTTTCTATTTATTTTGCCATACCTTAGCTGACTGACCTATCATCATCAAATGTCTGCATATGGTGTAAATATGAATAGTACCTGCAAAAATAAATTAAAATAAATAAAAAACAGGCAAGTTCCATAATCCTACATTAAATCTGTTAAGCTAACCAACTGCAAATTTTTCTTAATATCTGGGTTGTTATTTCCAGAGGCTGAAAAATAAAGTAATGATTTTTCTGTAACTACTTTTAAACTAGAGAAAATGAAGCCCTTAAATTCTTGGGCAATATTAGCTTCAAAAATACCTACACAATGAAGTAGTATAACAAAAGAATGAAATCTTTTTGAAATGTACTATAGCAAATTTTTATTAAGTAACTGATAGGAAGAAAAAATCTTATTTTTAGCCTCTTTAAAGAAAATATTAGCTCTCCTCACAGACCTTACCTTACATGATTCTTTTAGTCTGTCATGGCACTGTCCTCGCAGACACCACCACTATTATGTGATATTAAGTATGGTAAGTGAAATGAAGAAAATCGATTTTGACTAGAGTTTTCAAGAGCAAAGTGACTTACAAATAAAATCCTGTCAAAAATTCACTTAATTTAGGCTGTCACAAAATTGCTTTTCAAAAAACAGCCCTGGAAGTATAAAAGATATTGCAGTTCTGGTGGAGAAAAAAAAAAGTCTATTCTTCTGTCTGTACGAATGTTCAGAAAGGGACACCTGCGGCAGCGGGAGGCATCACAATGTCAACTGTCTTAGCTAGAAGGGTGTTATTATCCCAATAAGCAAGAATGGAGCAAGCATTAGGAAGATTTCTTTTTATCAGTCAAATGTGTAATGAGGCACAAAACCTACTCCAGAAATTGCAGAAAAATGCTCAGTAACTGGGGAAAATTTGAGTTATTGCCTACTTCTAATCAGATTAGATTACTGGGTAGGCTTGGTACAAAGACCTGTCCCACACACAGGTAGTGGGACTTGAGAATGGCAGGTGAGTATATTTTAATTTTAATTCTTCTCCCATAGAAACAGACAAACTAAAACCACACCTCAAAAGTAGAGACTGAGGGCAATGGCAGTCCCAGTAAGAATTTTGACCAATTATACCTTGGAGAAAGTGAATTTTCCAAAATTACATTAAAAACATATCTCCTCAATTTATATTGCAACGATTTACCACAGTAGAACAAATTAATAATAGTCTTTTGACTAAATATCATTCCCTTTTCAAGCAAAAAAATACTGTTGTTGTTCTTGAAATAAAAATCTTGATACACAATTCTTTGTATCTAGTTCACAGAAGTTCTATTTTTCCCTCAATTTTTTTGCTAATTCAAGCATTTAAGTAGTACACTAAAATCATATAGAGATTAAAATTCTTAAATGTCATATGGTATTTTTTAGAATAGTTTTATTATTAACTCTCGCCTTAAAGTTCATTTAAAAAATACAAAGGGGTAATGTCAATCTTTTTCTACTTATATCCGCAATGCTGTTTTCAGAAAAAGCAAACAAACAAAAGAAAAAAACCCCCACACTCATTAACACAAACATTTTATTGACCAAAAAATCTTGAAGGTTTTTTTTTTAAATCAGAGTTTACTCTGAAAATGCCCTTATTACGCTGTCAGATTTCATTTTATTATTACACTCTGATCAGTTATGACGAAAAAGCTATTATTTTTACAACAGTCCACCTGAAAAAGGCACAGTATGTAGAAGCTTCAATGTAAAAATCCCTTATTTTAGAAAAGCAAAAAATTAGAAAAAACTGCTGTGATTGAAGACTATCTAGAGATTTGTTCATGACCCTTAGGTTGACCTTAAAGAATACATATAAAGTTTCCCTCCACAGGTTTGCTTAGCAAAGAAATGTAAGTGGAAAGCCCGAGGTACCGTTGTAGATAAGCCAACACAAATTCTCCTGCGGTAGAGCCACTTGCATGGTGAGTCGTAGGGAGGACAAGACATTGAAACAAGTCTGCAGGGACTCTCGATTCTGAAGATTTCTGTCACTGCTGCAAATCATCTGATAAATGCAAACATTTCTCTCTTGCAAAGCACGGAACTAAAATACATGGAAACATACATAAAATTAATGTATACAATTAAAATAGATGCATATGTCAGTGTCACATCAGCAAAGTAGAACAAAATAGCGAGCACAAAAAGGTCAAGCATACCGGGGCGGGGGGGAAAAAAAAAAAAAAAAAAATCAGCATGACACTGAAAGGAGCATTAGAATATGGAGAAAGTGCTAAAGCTTTAAGGCTGCTGTACCATTAGCCTGAGCCCGTTTCCACTGTGTCACAGGAGGAAAATGCACCTAGTGCACTAGGGCTGCTGAAAGGGGCGTAGGGAGAAAGGATGAACGAGGCATTAAACTGATATTCAAAGAGTCTGGATTTAATTCTTGGCTTCTTTGTAGAAGTCCTCTGTAAATTAAGACAAGTCTTAACTTTCCTGCACTTCTCCATCTGTATCACAGATATCTTATTTCTCACTCTCTTCTACAGATGCTTTGTTCCTTCTCTTCCTTTTAATACCTAACGTAAGGTGATCTCAGGCTCGTCTAGAATAAAGCGCCATCTGAAGGAACCAACATGTGAGAGAGTGAGCTAAGTGGGACACGGCCAGTCAGTACCTATCAACCTCTCAGAAGCCTACTAACCTGGTAATATTTGAAATTATATTATTTTTTTGCATTTAACTCACTGAAACTGGAAGTTTCAAGCCCTGGAACTCCATTTCTATTATCTCCTTAGTGTTACATTAAAAAACAAAAGCTAGCCACAGAAACCTGGCAAAAAATTTACACATAAAGCCTTTAGATGTAAGCATTTGACACATTATCATTATCCATTTCCAATTGTAGAGATCATTGTCAGGCTAGATTCCACATCTGAAAATTTAGGGATCTCTCAGTGTCTAAATGCCAAGTTATAGAACAGGCATTTTAGTATAGACTCATGGTAACATCTGGCACTATGATTGGTTCGAGGTCTAGGCAGACATATAGAAAACAGGAGAAACCATCTCTGGAACTTCAAATTTATTTACAAAGCATTTCTTTAAAAAACCAAAATAAAATGGATTAACATAGTCTTTGATCATATTCTCTCTAGGAAGCTGAACTATGGTTGAAAAAAACACATATATATAAACAGTATCTCTTCTATCATGACATCTGCTTCTAGCTTTTAAGCGAACTGTCTGCTTTTTTCTCCTCACTAAGCACCTATTTACAATCTAACTCTGACTAGAAGAATATGAATCTGATTAGCTCAATACACAGGACATGCCTGCAGTTTCCTTTTTTGTTCTTGATCACAGAGTAACTTGCAGTAGTTTATTTTGAAAAATCCACCACATACTGAAAATAGAGCTTCTCAGCAAAGAACTGCTTAAGGCAACATCTAACATGTTTTTAGCATTCCCCCTATACCTACTGAAACACTCTCTTCCATGGACAAGAAAGGATAAATTGCAAGCCCCTACCTTGATAAGCAATTAACACAAAAAGATGCCAACAGACCTTGGGGTCACTCAGCTTCCCAGAGCTTAGAGCGCTTATAAAACTATTCGGCATGCTGCCTCTTTTGTTCATAGTGAGCAAATAAGCTATTGATAGTAATGCAATGCTGCTTTTTTACTGTCGTGGCCTTTTTTTACATGTAGAATTTTTGCATGCTTATAGTACAAACTATAGTACAATGTTTTAATTCTCCTGTGCTCTGCCCAGTTCTTAGATCACACCATACAGAAATTTCTACAATTGCAGGACACTTATCAAATTTTGCCCACATCCTGATTCTGACAGTGGTTAACAGCAACTGTTTCAGAGCAAAAACTGCTGTAGACAGTTACAGGATAATCCATTCAGAGAAAATTGCCTTTTTAACATTAAGTTGATAGTAGTTGGCTTATGCCACAAAAGCATAAGCTCTTATATCCTCTTAAAAATGTACACCAACTTTGGATGTTCACATCGTACATATGACTGTTAAATCTCAACAGAATCTATATTGACAAACTATTAAAGATCAGTTAATATTAATAATTAATATGAAGTACATTTGTGGAGGATAAAATAGGCTACTTATTTTGAATCTGTGAATATCTTTAAAACAAAACAAACAAACAAGCAAGCAAACAACCTACCGTAAGTGCTGCATTTTTGTCTCTGAAACCATTTGGAAAAAAGGTGGATTTAAATTGATGCACATCACTTATATCATCAAGGTTTACAGAAACAAACTGCTGGAGGTATCTTCCATAGCACTGTAGAAGTGCCAACTTATATTCCTGAAGAAGGAGTAATATGTTCTTTTTACAGTTTGTATATTACACTTCTATTTCTATAAGATGTGTTATTTTTATTATCTTTATGTAAAAAAAATTATCAATGTGAAAGAGCAGCTGGAAGTAAAACACTAAAGTTTTGTACAAACATTTACCAAAGTAATTTCTCATGTGAACACTCAACATATGAAAGGCTGAAGTACTTAAAAGAAGAGCCTGTGGTTTGGGAGTTTCTGTTTATTTTAATCATAAATATGACATATCAAAGAACAATTGTAACGTATGATCTTGGGCTAATGTAATAAACTCAAAGGGTTCCTGGAATGTCCTGCAGCTTTGCAACAGTAATGATAATGATACTACACTTCTGAAAAAAAGTACTTCATAATGTAGAACTTTATAAACAATATACAGACGTCATCACTTCTTTCTCCCCTGTTTCCCTGATGTCAACCCCCTTTTTTAATAGAAGCAGAGATGAAGAGAAGAAGACAACGACACACTAAAAAAAAAATTAAATAAGTGACAACCGGAATTTACATGTGGCCAAGAAGTCAGCGTTAATAGACCAGAAATTGCCACTGAGTCTTTAAGAACTGTTAAGAAACAGGATGTTGAGCTTTATGTCTCATTCAGAACAGAGCTCCCCAGCAGCATCTTGAGCCACTCTAACATCAGGCTGAGACTAGGGTTCAGTCTGACTCAGATGTGGAAGTGCCATTTACTGAATCACCTCCACCACTTCCTGCAGCAAAGATTATTTAGAGGTTTCTCTACCAACCTCACTAATTCTACACCCCCACCCCCTCCACCAATCATGATAAACGCTGGGGGAAAAAGTAACCAATTTGTATTCTTAAAAACGATCCTTTGCTATTTAAAACACAGAAATTCAGAAGTATTTCCTTGCACTCGCTTTTTTTTTTTAATATAAATTCCTACCGCCACACTAACACTTACCTTGAATTTTTAATCATCTGAGGAGTCTAATTCACATGGCCCTATTGTCGTCTTTGCTGTATGAAAGCATCAGCCATACACAGAAACTTTTACTTTCCATGGACAGCAATGAGCAGTCAGTCACTCGTATAATCTAATAGCTAGATTCAGGCTGTAATAACTCTTTGAATCCAAAGTAATGTATCAGAATACTATTAACCTAGTTACTGATATAGAACAAAAAGGTAATTTCTCTCCTGAGCAGTTTAAAATATATGTGTATGACCAGAGATAACAGGCAGATACAGGCAGAGAGGGAGAGGAAAAAAAAAAATGAGTCAGTACTGATGAGTATGATGACTAATGGGCTAACTAATTTCCAGATATATGACATAATGAATTTAGGTGTGTCCTAAAAGACACATAGCAGATGTATAACAGGAAGGAATCTAAAGTGAGAAGGCATTAAAAAAAATAGCAGGAGGACAGAAGGTTAAGTTGCTGCTTACCCATTGACTACTCATATTCAATAAGTCATTTTTAAAGACTACGCACCATTAAGTATTATATAACATAAAGTCGGCTTTAAATTTAAAATAATCACCAGTAGTTTTCTGCTAGGAGTCAGGAGGGATACTTACAGAACAGGCTTTAGCCCACTTAACTCGGTGTTAACACCACATTCATCTTTCCAGTAATGCATTAAAATCTATAACTAACATCCATCTCACATTTTTTCTTTCTTTTTTTCTCCAGGGGGAAAAAAAAAAAAAAAATCATAGAATGAAAACTAAGTTTGTAAAGTCAAAGAAATGCACGTAGAAATGGGAGTCCACAGAGAGCTCATTTTGAAGTTTTAGGCTGGCCAGCAAAACAACTTTCTCAACAACATTGATAACTTTACTGCAGAAAACCACATCACACTAGAGGATTGAAGTCGCAAGCAGAAGTCTTTACTCAGAATTCTAGATTATTTTCATGCAATCTAGTGCCAGGTCATTAAGCACCTTGAACATAAGGACCAAATTTCTACATTTGAGTTGTGCTACAGGAAGCCAATGCAAAGTACAGAGAGAAGGGTTTGATGCATTTGAAATAACCTTAGAGAGTATGCTGTGAGAGCAGCAGTTCCCAAGCACTAAAAGCTTCATGTAATATTCTAAGCAATTCCGAGGGCCCAGAAGCTATGAAAACTTGAGGAAAACATGAACATGAAGAAAACATGAATGGAATTGCCTAGTCAATAAAGAGGCTACTAACAAATGCAGTTATTGAAGCTTAAGATTTTCTGTGAGTATTCCTAAACCTACACCATGAGCCTATACCTCCAATTATAACGGATCCACAGTTACGGACTCTTCCATATGCCTTCTTCAACCTACCAGTAAGTGGTGAGCGCTGCTGAAGTTTAGCTTCAGCTTGCTGTTCTTTATTCAGGAGGCAGGCCACTTTTGTGGAATTCTTTAGGGCAGAGGCAGTGAAAGATATGTAAGACTTTGTAACATCTGCATGATACTCATACCTTTGCTGTGGTCTGTGGAAAAGCTCACCTAGTAGCCACATATATACACTTCCCATAAATAGCATAAAATAGCATTTATCCTTGCTGGATTCCATAAGCAAAGGACATAATAGTGGAAGAACAGTTTTACTGGATGTTTTGCTCCAAAAGATGGCCCCTCAAACTATCTTGATACATTTCCAAATATGCCCTCTTCTTTTCTAGGGGAAAAGACAGAATCTAGTAGTGTCATATGCTGCACGTAATCAAAAATGGTGAATACAGGTGACAACTAGCATTTAACTGCTTTCCTAAAGCAGAAGTCAGACTGTTCTTAAAAATTATTTTCAATTTAAACACAATGTCAGTTGTCTGTTCGTCTTTCGGGGGGGAGGGTAATTAAAATTGAATACTCCTATTCTGAAAAAGATACAAACTTGGTTTACCTTAATTTTTTATTCCCATTATGTTCAAAATTTAAGTTGAACTTACAGAAACCTATCCAAAAGCATCGAAGAATTCTACTAGTAAGTTATAGGCTTTCACTAAATTTTGTACTATAAATATAATTTTTCTATTACAATCAACTTTTTCAAAGACTAATATCAAAAATCTGAGCCTGAAATAGGCCTGAAATGTTGAAGGACACAGTTAAAATACATACTTGACTGCCTCGTAACCCAGACAGACTAAATAGCCAGAGTTTGAAGCTAGGTAAGTATTATTGACCAAATAAATATCTTCTCATGTTTGTGCCAAAAAGTAGAAAAATCCACTGACGGATCACTACAAACACAAAATCACACTAAGCAGATAACATCTATTCAGGAGCTGTCCCTTACTCTAAGTTATACTAATTCTCTACAAACTTTAAGTGTGTTCTCCCAAGCAACTTTTCAAGTACTGAACCTTTATAATAAATTAACCTATAATTCTGTAATACTTCAGTATTTCTGCTCCATAACTGTATCAGTCGGGACCACACACCCTTCTTCAATCCTAAAAGGAATGACTTGCAACTAGCTGTTAACTGTACATCTTTGAGCTGCTTCCGAGTGGTGTTTAGTAATTACCCTTGAAAGCCCCAGATTTTATGACAGGATCTTCTGACACAAATATCACTGAGGTAATAAGTGGCACACCTTTGAGGGCTTTTTTCCCCAACAGACACAAAGGACAATTATTATGTAAGAATATAACATAAAAACCAGCTTTATTGAGTCAGACCAATAGTTACTAGCCCAGTATCCCACCTCCAACAGTAGCCAATAACAGATGTCTAGGTAAGAGTATAAAAATAGAGTTATTATGTAGCAAAACATCCCCCAAATACTCTCAAAGTCTTCCACCATCTAGCTCCTGAATCTTCTTTAGTTGCAATTTACTTTTTTGGAGGAGACCAGAAGTGCACACAGAATTCAAAGAGCAGGAGCATCATCGATACATACAGTTGTATGACGTGTAATTGCACTCTGGTTTTTGTTCTCTGTTCCTCTCCTGACCATTCTTTACATTTGCATTTGGTTAACTGAGCACTGAGTTGATATTTCAGTGGAACAAACCACCCCTGCTCTCATTGTCAACTTGTACTTAAGCAGCATCTATAAGCACAGTCAGATATAGTACTCTACCATGCTGAAATATCAAACAAATATTAAAGAAAGATTTGGGGGTGTTTAAAAAGGCAATGGGTGCATAGAAAATACAGATATAGAAGATATATCAAAAAATCAGAGCAATTTTACAATAATAAGCAAGAGATACAAACCACCAGCTCTCACTGGAAATATTTTGTAAAAGTTTTTGTTATTTTCTAAATAGCTTCCAGTAAAATATGATTAAAAATTAAAGTGGCATAGAAACATAATGAAACAAAGACTGTGACTGAGCCTTTTCTGTTTTCATATGACTTACTTTGATCTGAGCAAGGGAATCACCAACTTTCAGAAGTTTTTCATTGTAATACCACTCTGGCAGTCGAGGCTTATATTTGATCCAAATATTAAACAAAGTATTTGCTCTAAAAAAGATACAGGAGAAAAGGTTTCAGATTAAACTGTAAACAAGATATAACAAGTAAACAAATCAGGAAAACTTCAAATTGTGAAAACTCCTTTCTTCCAAATCTATTTGAACCTCTCCATATTTCAAAACAAGTGATCATTAAAACTGGATTTAACAGGCAGCCAAGGACATTTCTGGGTTTCATTTCTGTCACAAGTTTCTCACACGTTTAAAATAGGATGAATTTTCTCCTGTGTAAATTCTTATTAAAATGTCTTAGTATTAATCCCCTTGCATTGTTCAAACATAGTCACAAGTGGAAAATCTGCCCCACCTTTCAGCTAGTATTTGAAAAATTCTATTGAAATTTGAAAAATTTGAAGAAGCCATTTGATATTTTAAAGAAACTCAGTGAATTACAGCTCACAGCAATTATTGGACTGGAAACTACAAATGCTAAGAGGAGGAAAAAAAGATCCTAAAATAACAATGCATGTCAGGTAGCAGCAAAGTTAGGAACTGATAGCCATGGAATAAACCATAGAGCTATAAAGTATATAGAGCTATGGTATACAGAGCTATACAATGAATCATTAAAGAAGAAAGTCATTACAAAGCCTCTAGCATGAACTGCATTTGGCATGAAATGTTGAGGAATTTTAAATCATAACGAGTAGGATTCAGAGAGAAGCAAATGACACATTTGTCAAAATAGAAAGGATTTTATGGCAGTAGTTGCAGTGCTCTTCTGTTGCCTCTGCCTGTTATTCTAGCCACAGTTGTCATCATGGATGACTTTGTATAACAAATTATTTACCTGGCAGAACCAGCAAGCCTCCCATAAAAGGTAACTGGCTCTAAGCAGTTTGCCTCCTCTACAGAGGAACTGACTACATCACACCAGTATTACAGTCCCTACTGACGGCTCTTTGACGGGCTAGTGCCCTCGTGGGTACAACTTGCCCACCCTAGACTTCAAGAAAGCTATATTCAAAGTGGAAAACAATAATTGATCAGACAGACTGATAATAAGCACAGGGATTTTTCAGAAAAGAATCCTGTTACCAAATTATTAATAGTATTGACAGTGTTGACAGTTCCAGGCCTCTCTCACATTTATTCTCTTAACAAATCACTTGTACGGAAACCTCAGTAAAGAGTGCCTTGTGAAACCACAACAGCTAAATTATTCATAGGCAGCAATTTATAAGGAAGGAAAACAACTAAAGAGAGCAGAATTAATGTTTGAAAATCACCTTCTAGCTGAATTCTCACATGTAAACGTTTTCCTTACTGGTGTGAGGTAGCAGAGCTTTTCAATTTCTTAAGATAGTGATGGTAAACTAGAATGCAAGACACTTTCTTTAACTGTTTTCTGACATTCAGGAACTTGGAATCCATTCTCACAGTCTGCCAGACTACTCTTCATTTCAGCTTATAGGACAACTCCCAGTGAAAAAAAAAGCACAATAAGTAACATAATTTTTTCCACACAGAAGGCTGTAAGCCACCTTCACATTTCTAGGTGAAACAGATGGCTGTATGAGAAACCAGTCAAAATGATCTTTACACCAAAGAATTACAACAGTCATAATCCTTTTTTTCTAAAAGTACCATCTCGACACAATTCTTAGTTCTTGAAAGCAAGTAGCAAAGAAATAAGTAGGACATTCTAGAGGTGTATCCTAAATGAAAAATGCAGTAACAGCACAAACTAGGCCAAAAGCAACAATCTGAGTAAAACGTTCTAAGGCATTATGTTTTTAAAGGAAACCATAGCCCAGTTTAATGAAGAGCACCTTCCAAATAGGGAATGAGTCCCTCCTGGTCCATCCATAAGCAATTAACAGCCTGGGTGGCTGCTGACTTCTACTGAGAGAAGTATCCCACTCCAGTTAGTAAGAGTAAGTCTGCAAAGAGGCCGGGTCATTGTTTAAGCCCAGCTGGTAACAAAGCGCCACGAAGCCGCTCGCTCACTCCCGCCTCCGGCCCCAGCGAGATGAGGAGGAAATATAAAGAAACACTCACTCGTGGGTCAAAACAAGGACAGGGAGGGATCACTCGCCACTTATAATCACAGGCAAAACTCAGGCTCAACTTGGGGAAGAAACAAAATCAATTTAACATGCTACTAATCAAATCAAAACAAGGATAATAGGAAGTAAAACCAAATCTCAAAACACCTTCCCCCTACCCCTTCCTTCTTACTGGGCTTAACTTCACTCATGAATTCTCCACCTCCTCCCCCAGCGGCACAGGGGGACGGGAATGGGGGCTGGGGTCGGTTCCTCACACCTTGTCTCCGCTGCTCCTTCCTCCTCGGGGGGAGGAGGACTCCGCACTCATCCCCTGCTCCAACATGGGGTCCCTCCCGCGGGAGACAGTCCTCCATGAACTTCTCCAGCGCGGGTCCCTCCACAGGCTGCAGTCCTTCAGTCCCAGCCTGCTCCAGCACGGGCTTTCCCATGGAGTCCCGGCCATCTCGGGGGGCGTCCCCCTGCTCCGGCGTGGGCTCCTCTCTCCCCGGGCTGCAAGTGGGCATCTGCTCCCCTCCATGGGCTGGGGGGGGACGGCAGCCTGCCGGCTCGCCGCGGGGGCATCCCCTCCTTCTGCCCTGACCT
>JAVJGG010000062.1:13744665-13768986 GCA_035590195.1 Aviceda cuculoides | reverse complement strand
CTCGCACCTCTGTGCTGGCAGGTGAAGGAGCCATTTTCTCGCTCGCCGAGGCTCCAGACTGCCAAGAGGCAGTCGGAGAAGCGTCACGGTTAGGACCGTTGCTGGCAAAGGGCGTTGCGGTACGGAGGTGGTTTGCCGCTTGGACAAGGCCGGGACGTACCTTATGGGATGGTTTTGCAATAACATATTTCAGCAGGGATGTCGTTTCGAACTTGCAGGTTGCATCACTGAGCCTGCCTACTGCACGACTGCAGATAAAAGAAGAAAGAGTGCTAACCCTCTAAACGGTTTTATCTATTAAAAAAAAATCAGGTGGCAAACTGGGAAACGACCAGGCCGTCTTCATCAATGTTATAGGAGGCAGTCATAGCAACCTATGTGTTTTCAGGTTCCTTATAGGCATTATGGTAAAGGGGTTTGGAAGGGATGTGAAGGAAACTGGCTGTGTTGCCACGTTCATCGTCATGATGAGCATAAGGGACAGCTTAATTAAAAACATGAAAGTGAAAGCTTAGAAATGTGGTGAATGAATCCCAGCAGCCAGGGCCAGTTGGAGGCAGTTTCTTGACGTTGAATGGAAAAGGATCAATTGGGAGGGGTGAAGCAAAGAAGGACCTGAAAAGTGCATCCAGGTAATTCATAGGTGATAGTAAAGGAACTATCCTTTGAATGACAGGAGAGACGCAGCATCAATATGCTGAATGATGGGAACCAGAAAATACTGCATTAGCCAGGCCAGAGAAATGATGTGGGAATCACTTAGATGCTATGGGGGATATGCAAAAATTTTAATTCATTTATGACTAACGTGTCTGACTCATGTTACACACAGATTTTGTATTGTTACGTGCTGGGAGTTGTGTGGATCCATTGCCCTACAGGTATCGTGTGACTAGGGGAAGGTGTTGGCAGGAATCAGTACAGGCGATTCATATGCGTGGAGTTAATTCCAGCGACAACGGCTGTGCATTTAGATGGGAGCAAATGGCTGACTGCAAGAGGGAGCGGGTTCCTCAGATTTCTGTGGAGGCAGTAGAAAACCCTGCAATGAAAACACATGGCACAAAGGTGCTGATGCTGGGATTTAGAAATCACTGGGTACGGAGGCAAATTTTACAAGACAACTGAAATACGAGAACTTGGCTTGGGGAGCAATTACTGCTACATTTAAAGATTTGGCTGTGCTTTGCCACGCTAACCAAAGAGCTTCCTGTGATGGATTCCAGATGACTAATAAACACTGGCCTCTTGTGAAAGGCGGCTTGTGCCACTGTGAGTGCTGCTGGTGGCATCCCTTTCAAGTCCCTGTGAAGCTCGGAGCTAGTTTGCTTCACTAGATGGTGCTGTATCCCAAAGGGCTGATCTTCACATTCCAGGGAGGAAGAAACATGCCCTTAACAAAGCAGCAGTGCCTAGAAGCTTCAAGGGGAACTTGAGAGACTGGAAACGAGACTGCTGAGTAAAACTTTGCATATCTCTAATATTTGGCTAGCAGATGGTGGACTGAATGTAACATCAGCAGTTTGAGTTAGTGTTTCAGCCTTAGACATAAACTGAGTCAAAGAGAATGATAAGAGAAAGGGAGTACAGCCATTTCCCAAAGGGGAAGATTACAGAAGTATGTAAAGATAAAGCTTTAACCACTGGGAGGTTAACCAGGGCGCAGCTGATCAGCCAGCTCATGAAGAGTGTTCAGTCTAAAATTCCTGGGCCAGAGCTCGACAGGGTCCAAGTGTGCACTCCCTGCTACGTGGAGGTTTAGTGTAAGGAGGGCAGTTCTGACCCGCTCAGCACCCAGGGTGGAAAGCCGTGAAGGACCATAGAAAGGAACTACACCGCAGCAAGCATGGTGGCGTGTATGTTATTTCAATTTTGGATGCTTACTATACTGATTCCTATTTTACTGTTCGGGAAAAGACTCAGATTTACACTTCAGATAGTCTCCACCTAACATTTAATGGGTCCAAAAGTCAGAAAGGCTTATAGTTAAATGAACAGAACTTTTTAACTTCCACAAGATTATAGATTCTTCAGAAGCCTACAGTGTGTGCATAATCTGATGTTTACAGAGGAAAGCTTGATGTATACAAAACAGTAAGAGAGTGATGGCTATTGAAGTTGCAGCCACAGTAGGAGAATTTCCTCAAAATTGGAGTATACATATCAGTACCTGTATGACTTGGAAAGTTTATAGTGATTCTTTGAATTACATATGTCCCTACACCCTAAAAAAATGTGATTTTTTGATTGGAAGGCTAATGATTTATTCATCATTGGTAGGTGAACATTTAGATATTAATCTGCACTATGGTAAAACTAGGGAGAAAGTAGGTGAGCTTACGAAGGGTTGGCACAGACAGGATCCCAAGAAATGGAATTTAGGTAAATCCATTGACCCAAGCAGAGAGGTCATAGCAACCTGTGATTTAATACCACCAGGTCAGATAGGAGGAAGCTGCCTCAGAAACAGAAGGACCCACAAAGAGTTAACCTAGTAAAAACCCATATAGGAAGTGTCTGCTCTCAGAGCTATAGGGCTAAGAGTATGTTTGAGTCGGAAAGGGGAAAAACTTTGCTGCTAACTCATCAAGCTGCCTGCTTACTTCTGGTGTGTCGGTTCCACTTGTGTGAACAGCAGTGGTTACGAAGAGCAAACAAAGGGGGGAAACGCTGTACGACCACAGCGGAGTTGGGCAGGAAGAGTGTCCAGTGGTGTCAGGGTACAGGGCTGAGGTAACGTCTGCCAGGCCCTATTTAGTACATCAGTCGAAGTTTGTTTCCGCTGAGTAATTCTGAGATGCATGTTCAGATCCCTTCCTAGGATGCTCGTAGCACAGGTACACCTGAATTACGGTGCCTATAGATTTTGCTGTTTGATATTCACAGACAGAGGCAGTCATGGAAGCTGTATTACCAGGCTTCTGCAGGGTAACTTGACAGTTCCGAGATGAAAGAGCTAAATTTATGTCATCTCTTCCTTGATGCTTTTAGAAAAAAAAGTCAGAGTTGAGGTGATTCTGAGCCATCACTTTGTGTCTTCAGGCTGATAGGCCAATGAAGACATGGGACTTTAAAACAATGTTTAACATATTTATGGACTAGCATATTCAGAACTGGGATCTGCATTTACTCTACTTACCAGGTATGCCTGCCTGGTTTTAAGTGCCAGTGAGAACCCACAGTTCTCCCCCTTTGAGTGGGAGTGCATTGTTGCATTTAAAAAAGAGAAGTAACTAGAGAAAGAAGCAGTGGCAGGTATGTGCTGATTCTTATGGAGAAATCCAGTTTGTGAGTTAGGCAAGGACAACAAGGTCAAGGAAACAAAATGTCTTATATGACAGTACGGCATTTGCTATTCACATGGTATAGGGGAATCAGATGAGATACAAAAGAATAGCTCTAAGTTGCCTGATAAAGGTAGTTAAAAAGCCATCAGATAGCTGGTAGAGGTGAACTAAGTTGCTGAATGCCAGGAGCAAACTTTATAAATGTGATGAAGTTGTCCGATGGGAGGAGAAAAAGGAAGAACTTGTACTAAGTTTACAAGAGGCAAACCGCTTGCTGGAATCAATGTACCTTTGAAATAACTAACTGTACGGGAAGCAGAGAGGAGAAGCAGATGTGCAAGTTTATTGCTATTGCAATCTGTGGCACTTGCCTATACGCACAACTGATGAGACAGATATAGGTATACAGGGCTTTTATGGCTAGCTATTAGGGATTATACTGTCATCATTTCCTTCCCATCCTTCTGCCCTTCATGTTTTAGGGCTGTTTGGTAGAGCTGCTTGTGGCTTACTGATAGTGAGTGTCTTTAGATTCAGATGCCTTGCTTAAATCTGCCTTTACATTCGAACACAATTTGTGGATTCCTTACCTTAACTAAGGGCTACCTGCTGCCTTTCAATGGAAAAGTTAGTAGGGAGGTGAGATACACGCTGTCGTGTTTTGACAGCATTTGTATTTTTTCCTGTACCATGAAGAAACACGTCATGAATTAGGAAGGCACATGCTTTACTGCAAAGGTAGGGATATGTGAAAAGATGGTGGAAATGGCTTATTTAGGACACAATACAGATAGGTTTTCAAACAAAGGAGCAGATCGAGTCCTTTGCTGAGATGGTGACACATGTTTGTACAGTATTGCAGCGCTGTTCCTGTCACCAAGCAGTATACAAAATTTGTCAAACAATGGAATGGCCTCTGAACTCTGGAACATTAACAAAGTAGCTGAAGCTTGTGAATCTTTTGACAAGCAATTGATGGTCTTTTAAGATATGGGGAAAGCAGATCTGGGACAGCTTTAATGCAAGTGAGTGGTAAGAGAAGGAAAATGTTAAGTTTTTACTCGAAAACGCTTCTTGGCTTCCTTTCTGATCTAGTACGTCAGTGTAGTAAGAGGAAGGGAAAAGAGTGATCAACACAAGAAAGAACTGCCATGACTGAGAACTGTGCAACTGCCAGGTTCCTACAGAGCTGCGTTCGCGTTTGGGGTGACAGTTGTCACTGTGTTTTGGTTCTGTCATATGAAAGGTTTCAGTGCCAAATTCTAGAGATGAAGTGTAAGCTTTTGAGGTTATAATATAGAAGTAATATTTTTTTTAATGTGAGTGAATGCTCATAAAAAGGTTTTCTCAGTTTCTTTTTATCATTAGGGAAATATTCTTAGGCACATAGACGAATTTCAGTTGATTCGCAGAAAATGTGTTATACGGGAGAAGTGATCTTGTTGAGTTGATTTTTTTTTTCTCTCTCCAAAGTAAGTGTAGGAATGTGTAATATTTGTGTGAACAATCTGTGAGATTTGAGTCACTCACTCGGGCTGTATTGTTATGCATTGAGTGGGTTAACCGGTCTTTGGGAAGGGAGATGCAGCAGTTTGTAAGGGGTTTAAGTTGAAACACAACAGATTCTGAGATCTGCTTTATGGACTTAAGTACCTAAGGTAACAGATGGACACATTGAAGTCCACTAGTGACTTCCCAAAAGATGGAACTATTGCTTCAATGAGATAGTTTGCCTAAAATTTCTCTTATTTTCTTAATTTGATTAAGATATGCTTTATTCCAGTTTACAAGTACATTCTACTCAAGTAGACATTAATTGATATAGCTTATTTTGGAAAGACTTGCAGGGACCTGCAAATATTTCTTCTGAGGATGTACTAATTTTGGTTCACTAGACAGACTACAGAGGTAAACTTTTGTCTCAGTCAAAGATCTTGTCTCAAACCTCAAGAAGCTGTAGGGGTTCTTCTAATGAAGAAGCTATGCCTAAGGCTAGTTTAGAGCAATAGTAAAGAAGTCTTGCACAAAACCCCTGTAAATCCCTTCCACTCACGAAAAGGTGAAAGTCTGAACAAGATTTTTAGTGATGTGCATGAAAGCTGCATCTTGGAAACAGAATAAAGATGCAGAATACTTAGATGTATGTATAAAAACCTAGAGAGAGGCCTCAGCTAAAGACAGCATCCAAACTATTGAGCAGAGAGACATGCAAGACGGCTGTATTTTCTATGGAATGTGAGAAAAGAAGCAGCAGAGAGGGAGCACAGAAAGGAATTCTGCTTTAGCTGATTGCTAGGCATCTAGTAGTTAAGATTTGATTTTGGAAAAAAAGTAGTGACATGTTTTGTTTAAAACTGTCATCCATTTTCTTAATTTCATAAAGATTCTCAAGACAAACTTTAAATGCGAGGAAGCATAGCCTATTGCAAGAAATAAATTAGTTCTGAAGACCTTCCCAAATCTCTCTTTAAGCCAAATATGAAAGTGTATTTTTATTCATGCTATCCTGCTGCACATTTGCTGTTATAATTCTGAGCTGCTACAAATGCTGTAGATAGACAGAAATCATCTTGGGGAAACAACGCTATTGTTTGTATATATAATTCCTGAGTAGCCAAATGCATCCTTCTCATAACACTTTCTCTGTTGTGCATTTGGTCTGGGAGTATTCACAGGATCAAAATAGATTCTTCTAGGAATTAACCACTGGCAACAAACAAAGGGAGACCTAAAATAACCTGGTGATGACCTCCAATATTTTTAGATCAATGCATTTCTGTTCAGGCCATTTCTTACTGCATTACAGTATGAAACTTTTTGGCATCATTGCTTCCATTTTCCATTCTTATTAGTTTCTCATTCACTTGCCAGAATATTTCACTCCAAGGTCAAAGTATCTGCTGATTGAGGTTTGTTCAAGCAGCTGACAGAAATTGTTTCGGGCAGTAGCCTGACCTTGGACTAGGAGATTTAGCAGCTTAAAAGTCAGCAGTAGAAAATTACCCAATGTGGAAGAATAGTTATTTGTTAGTTATTAAGCCTTGCTTATTCAAGGAAGTAGAAAAAATATCTTTGTCTTCACATAGTTATTTGGATAGTTCATATTTTTCAACAATACTTTTTTATTATTCTATGTCACTATATTTTCTAGGTTATTCTTTCTAGTAATATATACCATTCTCAGCTTTGGTATATATTATTATATTATCTTGGCATATATTATTTCTAATGATATTATTTCTAATAATGTTATATGTAATTATGTCATTGTGGGCTTTTATCTCAGTACTTTAGAACTTTAGAAAATTAATGTTTGAGAACAAGTAATTGTTTTGCATTCTACATACATGTGGGAAGGTTATTTGTCTAGTTTCTAGAAGAGTAGAACATGGGCATGTTGGCTTTATTTCAGTTTAAGTAAAAATTAGAATAATGTCTTTGTAGAGCAATTGGTGCTGTTGCCTGATTATATTTTATGAACTAAAAACTGTCCAGAAACAGGATTATATGTTTATCAGTGTATCTATAGAAATGCAGATACTGGATCATTAAATCCCTAGTAGGGCTGTAGGAAAAACTACAATATCAAAAAGTATAATGACACTAAAGAAGAGTAAGTAGTTGCTAGAAGGAAGATTAAAATCCCAGACTTGCAACCAGCTGCTGACAAGAATGGGTAGAAGTGCAGGTGTTTCCTGCAGGGATTTTGACTTCTTTTGGTGGTAAACCACTGATTGTCACTGATATGTAAGCCCGCAGAAATTAAGCTGGAGAGCAGAAGTAGATCTGTTAGAGCTAATATGGTTGAAGTAAGCCTTCCTTTAGCCCTTTTCTCCTTAACACTTCAAAGGGCAGACCATTGTTTTCAGTATTAGTTTCAAAAGGAATAATAGTATGCAAATGCTTAATGGGAGTGGAGTGCCTTTATTAAATAAGTTAAAAAAAAATTACTCTTCCTGGTGTTTGGCCCTGCATCTCATAATCAGTGTGGCAAGTGATTTCTAGTTTTGACTGCAATAGGTTTGAAATAGGTAATACTTTTATATCTCTTTCTTCTTTTTCTGAGCCACCCTTGTTTGCTATGCGTTTTTATTATTATTTCTATCTAATGCCTAGGATTTTTTTCTGTTTTGATTTTATTCAGATTGCCTTTTTACTAGAAGTTTTGGCTAGGGCTTATATTTAACAACATTTAGTCTACTTTAAAAATACTTCAGAATTTTATAAAACGTTATTAAAATGATATTAAATGTCAATAGAGTAACTTGGAAACACTGTCTTATCAATCAGAATGAGATAATTTAATCCTTATTCCTTGGATTGAAAGACCCTCCACAAAATTGTAAACATACCTCTCTTAATAGGCAGAGTAAGTGAAGTTTATTAGCTGTACATTGGAACTTCTCTCTGATGCAGAGAGAACTCAGATGGAGTAGTATTCCAGGACTGAGCAGGACTCATGTGAAACTTTAGGCTGAGAGCTCTCTCTTTTGAGATGAACAAAAAGGAATGCAGAGAAAGGGATGCAGTAAAAGATACATACCTATATAAAATAGCAAAACAATAACGAAATAAAGGTCTTGGTTATTTGTAATTCAGTAAAGTTTAGTTTGTGTGTCTTAACAGACACTTTGATGTAGCATCAAAGGATAGCAAAGAAAAAAATGAATAAAACAGTATCAGCAAATAATCTGGAATATATATAGTCTGTTGGGAATCCCTATTTAACAGTGATGTGGTTTTTGGAAAGTTATGTGAGTGAAGAATCCTTCAGTCATCTTATTAATTTGAGATCTTATACATGACATTTTTGAGGTCTGTTTTCAATATCCCTACTATAGGTTTTTAGAGAAAAAAAGGCAATAGGTCCTAATTCTTGCAGTTTTTTCATTCTGTTGAAGTCTTAAACTGCCAAGCTGACAACCCTTACAGTATCCACTTTCTATGAACAAGAGACTTTGACTTCCCATTCTCCAAAGATTACTCTGAACCCATCTATTAGCTGCTTACAAATACATTAATAGTACCATCCATTCCTTTAGCACAGCAATTTGTATTGCCATTTTATAGAACATGGAAGACAATTATATACATTATATGTACAACTACATACATTTCTGGTCAGCATACTATCAGTCTGTTCTTTACATTTTTTATTTTCATCCAAGAGATACTCTAAATAAAATTGTAATCTTTACCCTTTTCTCCCTCAGAATTCCAAATTAGAAAGATCAAACTATTGCCTTTTCTCGATACGATGGCACTTTAGGAAAACCAGAAATTGCTATCATCACTTTACCATGTTTAACTGATGCAGTAATAAAAAGTGTGTAGACCTTAGCCACAGAAATGTAGATGAAATTTTGGTAGCGAGTTTTGCTTGCTATTAGATATGGATATATTAAAATGGCTATGTTTTACTCAGTGGATCTACTTCGTATACTCTGGCATGTCTATTACATTTAGAGACAAAAGCATGGTATTTACCTTCGTAGATTCAAAGTAAGTAAACTAGATTTTATTCCTTCTTCTGTATTGTTAGCAATAGAGTTGCTTAATAAATTATACTTGAAGGAGCAAATTTTTTTATGTTGTACCTGTATAATTCCATTACAAGACTGACAGAGTGATTCCTTAGAGAAGGTAGACACAACTTCACTGAACTAAAGCATTATACATCCATCTGAGTTACCACAAAGGTAACTTAAATATAATTTAGTCATCAGAAACATAATCACTAGGTATCAAACATGAATTAAAAAATCCCAAGCTAATTTGTAGATCTGAGATTATGGGTGCGTCTACATTAGCAATTTGGCTGTGATCAAGAGTGCACTTCTGAAGCACCCCCAGCTCCTGCACTTGTTTCATCTTAGGGAGTGATCTTGAGCGCAGGGGCTGAACTCCCTCCGAATGGAACTAAGCTGAACTGTGCGCTCCACCAGCACACCTGACATCCTCCAGCTGGTACAGGAGATTCAGTCTCTAGGAACAGACTAGAACAAGTTCAAAGTAAAGCCCCCAAAATGTGCATTATGTGAACGTTTGGTCCCTGGGACAGTACAGATCTGCTCCGATTGCACTGCTTTCCTTGTTAATATAGCCATAGCCTACTTGGCTAATTAGGAAACAAAATTTTTTGAAGCGATATGAAAAAGAACTGTGCCATTTCTGGAGAGCTGCTTTTTAAAATATCTATACTTGAAGAAAAAGCCTTCTAAGACACCACTGCTACCTCCACTTTTCTTTGCAGAGAGGAGAGAGAAATTGCTTACAAACTTTATGCCACAAATTAAACATTTCTTACTTGTCACAGAACTACATCTTCTGTCTGTCTTGAAGAGCTAAAGAGAAGATTTTCAGTGTCTCCTCAGTGCCACTAACATAGATGACAAAACTGCAGTGATTACAAATACCTAACAAAACATACCACTGCGTTGCATATGGTGTCGTATCTGTTTCAAGGTTAAAGTTTACGAATAGGGCCTATGCCCCTGGTTTGTAGTTTGTCTCATGATTTAGTGAAGAAAAAAGGACCACATCATGAAGCTGTGCTACAAAAAGTGTTCTCCAGCTCTGGAATGACAATGTCCTTTTCTTTAGATCTTTGGTTTATTTCCTTAAAATAACAAACTGAATGCATCAGGTCTTTTCCTAGGAGCCTCCATTTTTTCCAGGCTCCTCTCCATAGACCATCTACATGTAAATGCTGTCCCCAACCCGGAGACCTCTTGTCTGTGCAGCTCGGTTGGCAGGCAGCAGATCCGTCGCAGACGGGAAGATTCAGCGTGATGGCTCTGTTCCCACTGTTTTCCTACAATCATTTGCAGGGACCGAGAGAATAGAGAGCCTGCCCTTATCCGTGCTGCCGATGTGCATGGTTGCTCCAGAGAACCCGTAATAATTTCTTAAAACACATATTGAAGAATGTCCAAGAATAATGTCGATCCTACTATAATACTGCTCCTGCTGCTCTTTCAGATATCCCAGCAATACCCACCTAGCCGTCACTCAGCAACGTGCACGCTCCCAAGAATGTGCTTCTCCTCCGTGGCTTTTCAGCACCTACGTGATCTATAGTTCGCAAGAAGCTGATAGTTCAGGGAGAGTGCAAATTGGTGTGTTTTCAGGGAAGTGTAAGAAGAAAAGGAAATGAGCTGAGCAGTGCTATAATGCCAAATCCCAATTTCAGTGAGAGGTCAGATGACTCTGTTGCCTGACATCAGATGCAGCATCTGAGCCAGCTCTAAGCAGGCTTAGCCACTTGGCACAGCGCTGTGCTGTGTGGAAATACGAAAACAATGTAATTACAGCAGAAGGACGTACCAGAACAGTCTGTCTCTGAAGTCAGCGTATCTGGGATCATGTTGTGTATTTCTGATAAGGTACTACTTTGCATAGTGTGGGTGCACATTTAATGGCCAGTATTCATAGTCCCACAGGTGCACAAAGCAAAGGATCTGGGAACATAAAAATACGGAGATGACAAGATGGGAGAGACTGTTGCTAGTGGGTGCAGTAAGAGATTGCGATTTGCCTTGGAAAGCTCAAGGGCTGTAAGATGTGGCATCTGGCATACAGGGAGAAGGAACTGTAGTAGCTGATAGTACAACTGCTGTTGTAGTTGTACAGGGTGGAAAAGAGCATGCAAGGGGTATTCTTTTTTGGGGGGAGAAGGGGAGGGAGCCCAGAGAGAATACAGGAATCCACAGAAAGCACTGGGCAAGGAGGCAAAGACAGAGCAAAGGGGTGAAGGGGAGCAGTCACAAGGAACAGCAGAGGAAAAGAAAGTGGGCTGCAGCATCCTAAGTGCCTGTGACGTGTAAGAGTAGGGTCTCGGGAGGAGAGTCTTCCCTTAAGAGAAAAGAAATTACGCCTTGAATGCTGACGGAGGTAGGTCTCTCAAGTACAGCCCCAGGGGCTGCTCAGGAGAATAGGGAGAGACAGTCTGGACAGAAGAGGGAAATACATGAAAAAGAAAAAATAATACCTTGTTTAGAATTCTTCCTGAAAGAGATAGTTTACCTTTCATATGTATGTTCGTTGCGGTTTGGGTTTGGGGGCAAGCAACAAGATTAAGTCAGCTGTGGCAGACCCTAGGCCTCAGTTTCTCAGATCTAAAACCGGACAAACTTTCCTTTGATAACAGCAACCCTGACGAGTATCTAGCACCAGCTCCCTGCCTGATAGTGATGCTGGCTGCCTTCACACATTAAAAGGCAGGTTCCAGGCTCGTTTTCTAGGGAAAAGAGTCTTTATTTGTTATCGCGAAGAATATGGTATCGGTAGCATCCTGAAATGTTTCTCTTTTGTTTTTGGGAAAGCTTTTGCACCATTTAAAAAATAAAAATGAAGATCTTCAGCAGAGGCAAAGGTGGGGGCTGCTGTTGCTGCTCCTACAATTTCCATTATTTCAGATGTTTTTCAGAGAAGCAGTTGGCGTAGAAGGCAGAGAGTGGGAGTGCCGAATGGGAAGGTGAGGGGGTCGGCAGATCTCCACAGAGCAGGTGGAGCTCCCTCAAGCCTCTGACTTACTTTTCCTGAGTCAGAGAATTCAGGGTTGACAGTGGCAATTAGGTATGCTGGGTACAGCAGAGATCTGAGATAATGAGCTAATGGTCTCCCTTAGAAGAAGCAAAAAGCAGTAGCTGAGAGCAATAGCAGAGGAAAATAAGAAGAAAGGAAAAACATGAAGTGGGAGTAGGTCAAGGCATGTGTTTTAGCAAAGGTGCTGGAATTTCAGGTCTTTAAACCTCTTCAACTGGTGCTACTTCCTCTCTGGGGCTCTGTAGCAGCTATTAATATGGAAGAGAGACATTAAAATGTAGAGACACAGTCTGGCGCTTAGTCCCTGAGAAGTTTGCAGACAGGGACGTGTGGGAAACTTCCTCAAGGAAAGCGTTTTGTTCTGAGGGTATAAATGGTGGAGCATTTTTTCAGCGTTGTTCCTAAGCAAAGGGAGCTAGGGAGGTTCAGGCCAAGCTCATCTTCTCTTCATTAGTGAGCTGTAAGAGGTCCCAGCGTGTTTTGGAAGGCTTGAAGAGATTGCTGTTCGTAAGTGTCATGGGATGACTTTTCAGGTTTACCCTGTTGTAGCCTTAATGATTTGATAATGCCTCGCCTACACTACACTTCCCTTACAGTCTAGGGATGTCTCTGTAATTTATTAATTTTCTTGGTAATACGTTTCTTACCCAGCTTTGATCTAGTGACTTCATTTTGTCTCCTTTTTTTATTTCATTTAATTCTATTTTACTTTTTTCATTTTCCCACTTAGTGTAAGGTGATTACTGTATTTTAATAACTGAAATTACTGCAGCATTTTGGAAGTAAAGAGTTGATCACTATTTAGGCTGAATCCAATTCCCTTTAAAAGGCTGGTTACCCAATCACAAGTCACATGTGGGGTTAAAGAATATCAACAGTACTCTGAAACTATTCTACTCTGGACTATTCAGTGAGTAGATAAATTTGTTAGATTTCAATACTAATAGTTGCTCAGGCATCATTATTATATATGAATTTATTAATCTCTTTTTCTGTTCTATGCATTTCTGTAGCACCTCTGTTATTATCACAATTGAGGACATCTCTATAATTTCCTTTGACTATGATTTTCAATAGAGAATACCTAAAAAGTGGACACAATTATATTACTGAATAATGCAAACCACAAGAGAGATTTACAGAGAGGAAAAAGAAAATACAAGATAATGGCTAGTTCAACCCTCATTAAATACAAAATGTAACATTTATGATAAGGCTTCCGAATTCCCTAAGCGTCCTGCATAGCCTATGGCCTTTGTTTCAACCCTACAGCTGTGCAACCCCTCAATTTAAAGTGCACACTAACTGTTCAGAGGAAAGGAGGGGTTTGCATTTGCAGATGCATATGCATTCAGTAAAATAGTTTCCAGCAAATGATGAGTAAAATTCCAGCTCTCCAGATCATTTCTACCTCAGTGGGACCTGCAGAGCTTAGAAACAGTCTGATTTCTGAATTCCGTCCTAAAACTCCCTCTGATGTCGGGGACATTTTTCTTTATCTCAACCCTGTTTACCCTGGTCAACACCTCAGCCATCTTCTCTTTACTAGTTATTTGACATCCATCATTAGTGTACGCTACTAGGATGTTCTAGTACAAAGCACTAAAAGTCATCATAGTGAATGCTTGTATCACTCCAGAACACGTTATGATTTTAAAGACTGGACCTATTACAAAATAAGAATGCTGCTTCACTGTATGCAGAAAGAGAGTTATATTAGTATGTGGAGAATCAAGCTCTGCAATCAAGCTATTTCCTGATACGCATCTCTTCATAGCGCATGTCACATGAGTATGTTTTAGCAGGATAAATTGAAGCAAAACAAGTATCTTAATTTTACTTCTCTGGGTTTTGAGAGAAACAGGAAATACAAAAGGAAATGAATACATCCAGCATCTTGGGTAATAATTATCACAGGAGGTTGAAAAACAGTCACACAGAGAAGAATATATGCAGAGTCAGAGACCACAGTGACCTCCCACACTATGAAGTTCTTTAGAATTACTGAAATTATACACAAAGTAAAAGCTCTTCTTTCCCAAACAGCCACCTCGATGTCACTTGTTTCTACATTCTGGCTTCTGTCGCTGCATCCCACACTCTCTCTGTTGCTAAGTGCTTTAGGCTTCTGCAATATGTTCCAGCAGCTCCTTGTTTCTCTCAGATCTCCAAACATGCTATCATCTGAGAGCACAATGTCTAGGTTTATCTGACATGGCAAGAAAAAAAGATTAAACTGTACAAATTACAGCTTCCTAAAGAACACGAGAATTTTCCATACCAAAAAATGTCTTTGTAAGCTTGCATGCTCTTTCATAACATTCTGTTAGAACATGTTTTCAATTCACAGTAGGGTATGTGAGAGATGGGGGCACATTATGGCTCCTAGGAGTAGCTACAACTAAACCTTGGCTGTGACAGTAGCAGCACAGAGCACAGAGTACTTGCAGGAGCTTAGATCAGTGTTGTCACTGAGCTATGCAAATAAAGAAGCTCATAAATAAATGGAAATCATAGGAAAAGTGAAAAAAGAAGACAATACAACAGTTAAGAATTTATATCATTTTGTAATTATATTAGTAAGTATTGACTGCTACATCTACTCATCATTCCGGCTTAAACATTGTTTGGTTTCTTCTACTCTTGTAGCAGGCATGTAGTAGCTTCTATTTAGGAGACAATTATATTGTCACAGTTATTCATGCAGCAATGCCCTTTTTTTTTTTTTTTTCTTGGTAGATAGGCATCTTACTAAACGCAGCTTTCAGCCCATGTGCCTTTACCCATCTTGGGGTACAATTCCACAGCTTTTCCTGTATCCTCGGCTACAGTACCAGCATGCCTACCTCTGTGATTGCTGGCAGATTTTGCTGTATCTCTTCCATTCAAGTTAAGATGAGCAACATTAATAGTGATGAAAGCACTGTCTTAAAAGCTAACATATATAATGAAACTTGGTGCGCATCCCCCCTATCAGATACAAGAAACATTCTAGGTACATGTTTGTGTTAGATTTACCATATCCCAAAGCCAGCTCAAGGTACAGGCAAAGTAGGCAGTATTTTTGTGAGAAAGTAATTCAGCACATTAGGAGTGGATCAGAAGAATGAAACAGTTGATACTGAGGCACCTCATTTTTCCATGATATGTGTTTTGGGGGCTTATTCTGGATTATATTTAGCCTGGTCCCTGGAGCCAAACACCTCCGCTACACATGTGTTTCAAAGCTTTCTGAGGAGAAGAAGTGTTAGGTATGTGCTGGAGGACCTTGTGACTGTGCAGCTCACGCGCTATTTTGGAACCTACTGTCTCCATTAGCACCAGGGTGCATGTGGAGCAGATTTGAAGCAGAGCTTCTGTTTTAATTTCCTCCTTGAGGAGTTTAGTTTGTATGCACCAAAACCACTCTGAGGACTGAAACACCACCTGGTAAATGGAGACAATGACAGGATTTTCCTCCAAACTGCACTATTGCTTTGAGACAAATTGCTAATGTAGACACAGCCTTTGACAGCTGCTGAGGGCAGCAATCTGCCAATTCCGCTAAGGGCCTAGGAGAGGAGACCGGCTGCTTTTGGCTGAATCTCTTCCCTCCATACAGACCACCTTTCAATACCGCTGCAAGCCTTCCTGCTCTCCTATCAGTGCTCTGTTGTCTTCCTTTTCCCACATCCATGCTCACCACCAGGAAAAGGTCCCTTATCTGCCCCATTACCATCCTTTGGGAAGGTAAAGGAAGCAAACTGTGGCTGCTGAAAGATGCTGCGGGCTGTAGAACGAGGAATGAACTGCATAAGACCTGAGCGTGGAGATGCCATAGCCAAAGAGAACTGAGGGAGGAGCATCTCTAGGCTGGGGTGGGCAAACACAGGTTGCGAGAGAACGGTGTAAAAGCCCCCATGGCTTCTAAAACTCTTCTGCTTTTTTTCACACCTCAGCCTCCTAAAACATCAGCAGTGGTTCATAGTACCCTAACATCCCCCTGGAACAAAAAGAAGACCCCTCCCCATGTCCCCATTTCTTAATCTGAAACAGCTCGCCTGCCAGTGCTGCAAATTTTGATTAACTACGCAAATAGAGAATTTTTAAAACCGTGCTTCAGCAGATGCTTCCTCTCTGCCTTATTCTCCCCACACAGAGGGAAAGAGAGTTTCTTTTTAAATTGGCCTGGTTTCTCCTGGTTCCTAGGCCTCTTCTTTGCCTCCAGACATGTTCTTTTAATAACTGCATGCTGAGACAAGAGATATCTTGACTCCGTCTTCATTCCCTCAGTTAGTCTGGGCCCGAAACCAAAACTGATAACTACTCTTTCCCTTAATCAAAACCTGAGGTAGGACATTCTGTTGCTTGACATCTTAAAAGCCTCTGTGGAGGGCTGGGGTTAGGACACCCTCTCCTCTACAGTAGTGTTAAATGGCCTGGGTTATTCTGAATTAGAGAAGAATACCAGCCAAGGCAGACATTACTCTTGGCTGGGATGCAGCAATTAATAACTAAAAAGCGTTCTAAGAATCAGCTGAAAAGCATGTCTTGTCCCTTTCTAACTGGACAAAATAATAGCAGGGCCCCCACCCAATCTGGGGCTAAAAGGCCAAACATGTAAGGTACGCATAGCCCCTGCACTATTCTTTACTTCCTAATTCTTTTCCCCTGACGCACCGGTTAAACTAAGTAGGTTTTACAGTGTGGTCATATGCTTAACTTGCTAATAATCAGCTCAGTGTAAATATCGACACGGTGCTGTAGAGAAGCTCAAATGTCATCGTAATCGTTGCCCTGGATCACTTCAGAGAGCGCGCTGCGCGGGGAAGGAACAGAGAGAACAAAGTTAGGTGCCAGAGGACAAGCAGGGGCCCTACAGCAACCACGGGAGAGCAAAAAGGAGAGAGGCAAAACAGTAAGAGAGCTGGTAAAGCTGGGGTCATCTGGAGTCATCCAGCTGGACTCTGACATGGTGGAGAAGTAGCGCCCAACAGAGCAACTGTAGGTCTGCACGAGGTGACAGCAGTGATAAGATTTTCAAGATTTTTCTATGGAGAAAGACTAGGAAAAAAATCAGGCAGTAGCCAAAACAGTTTTGAATTCAGTTGACAATGGCCAAAAGCAAAGAGTGTCTGTGTAGTTCATTTGCTAGTATCGGATTAAAACAAAACCAAAAAATAAAACCTCAGCTGTAGCGGACAGCAGTTTGACATCTTTGCTGATACGCTCCCACAAAGGCCAAGGAACAACGCAGGTAGAAGTGACCTGTATCTCACATGTAAGGAGATCAATCTAGGAAGCACCAAGACATGTTGTGTTGCAGTGCTGTGGCCACTACAATTGTGGAAAGACAACTTTCCCTTTTAACTTTCCCTTTATTCCCTTTAACAACTACAAATGTCTCTTTAAGGTTAGTATACACAGATGCAGTGTATTCCCTGAACTCTATTCTTGGTATGTTACTAAGATACGACTGTTTCTATGGAGAGCTTATTGGTGGGCAAAATAAATTGTTCTGATGAATTATAAAAAAGGTAAATTAATTTTTAAAACAAAATATTGCATGACAATGCTAATGACACGAAGTCACACTAATATCGAATTTCAACTACATACTTCCCTCCTCTTTTTTATTATTTTTCTTTTTAATTTCTAGTAGACATTTATCCTAAATTCTGTATGGTCTACAAACTGCTGGAAATTAATATCTGTCCTGCAAAATACTTCATGAACTGTAACAGTCACCTATGTAGTGGCTACAAAAGCTCCAACTGAACATTTGCTTGTTTTTAAAAGCTAAGTATAATTGTACAGCAATTTATTGTGGATTATAAGTATCTACATGACCATGAATATGCCATGTTGTGCAGTGAACAAAAGAGCTTTGAAAGAAGAATGGTAAAGGCAAAGAAGGAGAGAACAAATAAGTATGTTAAATAAAGCTCAGCATTTAATTTTAACATGCTTCTGTGGTAACAGCTAGACTCTACAGATGACAAGTAATAGATATGTGGGGGTTTGTGGCATTCCTGCTTCTTTCTTGTTTATAGCTCTAATTATTTTATACTGTGCTGAAACAGACCTTGAAAAATGCTGTGCTTGACTTAGAGAACAGTTTAGTTGATCAATCAACGATTTGGCAAAGTAAGTAACAAGAAGCTACACAAAAAGAAATCAATGAGGAATTCCACGATTAAACCAATTGGAATTTATGAGTGTCCTCTTCTTTTTTTATCTTTAAATCTGTCAAAATTATTCATCTCATTCGATGGTGCACTTTGATCTTCTCAGTGTCAGAAATATTCCATATGTTAGATACTAGTTTAATCGATTGTCCTTTTTTTGGTTCTTCGTAAGAAAGCCAGCCCAGGATCAAAATTCAACCTTAAATGCACATGCAGAAATGTAAGGTTTCTCACTGGCACGTAAGAGAAAGCTTTTCTTTCCATGAGCAGGCAGAAACTGCCACTTATACCCTTCCATTTTTATGCCACCCTTTTTTCTCTCTCACTTGGTTGCAGCCTTCCAAATCTAGCACCGACAGATGAATATACACAGGGCTGCCTTAAAGCAGGACAATTCATAGGACAGCAAAAATTAGCGAAGAGAAGCCTGACTGATCTGGCTGTGCTGATTTAAAAAAAATTACAGACTACACCGCGTTGTCCCTCCCATCTGCCAGAGGGTACCGTCCTTGCAGGAGGTGTGGCAGAAGAAACTATAGGCATCTGACTCGCCTGCCTCACTGCCCTCACTAGTGGTTAAAGCTAATTGCCACACTATACAGGGAAACAGGTATGGTTCCCGTCTCCTCTCCCTCAGGCTGTAACAACTTTCAGCAGAAGGGTAGGGCAACTAGCTGGGGCTGTAATGCATTAAAAAGTAACATCTTAATTCTGCCTATCTGCCCTGCATAGTTAGCGTTGCTACGATTATGGGAGAGCAAAAGCCTTTGGCCTAGGCTGCCAGGTAAAGCCCTACATCTACTTACCTCCTAATTTCCTGCATTCTTTTTCTGTATCTTTTCCCTTGCATTCTCTTTCATCCATCCTGTCCCCCTTCTCTTACCTTAGTGCTTGTTTTGCATAGGCAATCTGCCACTGACATCTCAAAAGCTGCCATTATAAACTTGAAAGCAGTCCTGACAGCCACCTGCCAGTGCACAAAAAACTCCAAAACGTAGTTGCTCTGAGCATGCACAGGGATCTCTAGAATATATAAGGAATTCTCTGCACATCAACACCACAACCATCGTGTAGCCTTGACATGCAGCGTACACAAAATGTGCGCAGTACTCAGTCCTCCCTACAATAGCCTATGTTTCCCTCAACCCACTTCCCTCTGTCTCCAGATCTCCTGTACTTAATTTTATCTCCAACAACCACTATGTATACTGGTTCTATTCTAATGTGCCTTTTCTCATACTCTTCATATTCTCTACATCACATTTTAGCTCCAGTCCCACTTCTTTTATTCCCATGTCTCTCCACACCTTCCTGTCCAGGCTTAAAACCACAAATTTCAGAATGATCTGGTTTCATCTTCACTGGAATAGATACCATCTTTGCTAGAACAAACTTCATTTTTATGTAACAGGATTACAGGTAAATAACCAGGTGTCATGACTGAAAGCGTTTCACTTAAGTCCTAAAACTCTCTGGAGAAAGCAACCATTATAATAAGGAAAAAACCAGAACTTTGACACCTATAATCTTGGAACTACAGGACTCTTTGTGTATTTTGTGCTTTATTTTCAAAGCCACTAAGTACTTTGAATTGGCAACAGTACAAATGTTCTGAGACTCACTGATGGCATTTCTAATCAATTCAGTGAGTAATGACTGCAAATTTCTATGAAGCAATTTACTTGCAATGAAGAAGAGATGCTTGCTATTCTGTCCAAGACACTGAACCCGCATGAAAGAAACAGATGACAAGAACAGAAGGCTCTTCCCCTGCCATTTCAGATTTCTGTCTCATAAAGGGAGAAGTGTATCCCTGAATGGTACTTGAAAAGGAGCAGCAGCAGAGGTGTGCAAACACAAGTGACCAGCTTTCATTACCTGCAGATCTTCATTGTTTTGCTGAAATTCTTTTCACTGGTTTTAGTCTCCATCACAAAATATAAACAAAATATAAAAAAAAAAAATCTTTCTTTCACTAGGCTAGTGTTTCACAGTGACCTATCTTCTACTGCAGAAACCTCATTTTCAGACAATCTACAGAAAAAACCTCACCATTTCCTATCTGAGTATGATAATTGTACCGAGTTGGGGTAGGCCTAATATCTTTGGTTTTGAAAAGCAGGATGTCCTGCCTTTCAGAGCAGTAGCAGAGAAATAAAGGAGTGTCTAGCCATTTGTTTGCAAACCTGGGCAGAAATATACAGAAAGAGTCTCACTCCGTGCTATTAACTTCCTTCTAAAAGGATTAACCTGACTCTTGCTGAAGTCAGTGAAAAGACTTCATTTATATTAGTTGGAGCAATCTCCAACTAGAGAAAAACAAATCAAGAAAAATCAAGCAATGAAACTATATTTTATACTAAAACAATGCCCCACATCCCAAAAATATGCACAACTTCTAGATGCTTTGTATGTCCAAGTCCCAGAAATGCCAGATATAAATAAAAGCATCAACTCAGATATTGTAAAGGCATAAATTATTATCCATATGAATGATAAATAATCTTCAAAATTTAGTAATATGATGTGTAAGGAAATGAGAAATAATATTTAAGTAGCATTTTGATAGGATGTGAAGTTACATATGGGAACTGAAAGGTTAAGCAACATAAAGGAATAGGAAAAAAAGAGAGACAATGGTATGTCATATGTATATGTCATGTCATACATAGTAAATATTTATATGCTATAAAATGACAAAATAAAGCATAAGTGACAAGCACAGGGTGACACAGACCTTCCAGTAATGGTAATTTCTCCAGCAGTTGGTCAGTCCCCAAAGACCAGCATAGCTACACAAATGCAAATCTCAAGTGTAGTTGATGAACTCCCCATTATTTGCACTTTGGGAATTCTTTCCTGCTTGCCAAACAAGCAAGGTTTACAAGAACAAATAGTAGCTTTCCCTGTTTCTCTCTGAAATATACAGTGCAACTAAGCCAGTTATCAGTTACTCAAATCATTGCAGAAATGGCTACAGTTCTTGTTAGCAGAAGTAGTATATTGCTTTTTATTTCTTGCAAGGGTGACCACCTTCTTGTTGCTACTTCCTGCTTCCATTCATTCAAAGAGGAAGAGGTTTGATCTTTCAGTGACGTTACAGAATTGTGAGGGTTTTTTAGCCTAGAGGTCTGCAAGTATTACTTTGTACTAAATCCAGGTAACCTGGATGATACTTTATATGAATACCAGCTTGGTATAAGAAAGCAAGAAACTATCTTCATTTGATTATTTTAAATGATTGGAGTTTTGCTTAGGTGGAAGACGATCATTACAGAAAGGAGTGCAACACAGACTAATATATAAATAGCTCATGCTGTGAGCAGAACAATAGCTCCGTTTCTTCTCTCAGAGCACAGATACAATTAGTTAGAGGATATTGCATTCTTCAGAAATTTTTGGCATCCAATAGAAAAAAACAATTGCATTTCATAACTAAATATTGTTTTTGAAAATCATTTCCCCTTTTAATTACCTGCCAAGACTTTCAGTCTTTCCCCTGCAAATGAACACATCGCTTGTAGTTGAGCACAATGCTTTCTCACACTGTCTGGTTGTGAGGTTGCTGACTCCTGCTGCTGCAACACCAAATCCTGAACTTTGCTCTTGGCAGGAAGGTAACTGCTTTCCACATACGTTGTGTTAAAAATATATACGTTGCTGTAAGGTTTCCATCTACCATTACGTGAACTTCACTGATTTAACTCCTATACTTTTACTGTCACAAAATAACTACATCCTTCTGTTCAATAAATGCAGAGGCAAAGCCAGTGTATTCATATTCAAAGCAGGAAATCTTGGTCCCCTGACAGCACTGTATTCCTACTGCTGGATTTATATTCTAATGGCTGATGTAGATTTCATCAGATTGTCCAGTGGCAATAATTCATTCCATGTAACCTGGGCATACTCCGTTCTCGCTGGCTTAGAGAGCAGACCCATTGCACTCAACAGCCAATCCATCTTAAAACTAGTTTAAAATATTAATAATCATGGTTAGCTAGATGGAAACATGATTGATTGCTACATATTCCACTAAATAATAAAACAAATCAATAGCTATAGTTATAAAACTAGACTCAAGGGATAAATTAATCAAAATCAGTGCCTATGTTTCAAACTCATGTCTGTCACTCAGTCTTGCTTCTGTACTGTCTTTTGCCCAGATGTGAAAATCTTTCTCTGAGGGCACCAGGTAGTGGTAGATACAAAGGCCAAATGGCCTCATTATTCTCTCCCTTACAAGTGGAAAACCTTAAAATACTCTCATTGCACTGCAATCAGTGTTGACCCCTTATTTCTTGGGTGACTCATCCTAACTGCTCATTTTTTAGTTTCCTCTTTTGTTTGTCATAATTGTTTTTCCTGTCATAACAGAAGTATCAATGGCAGACATGGATATGTATAAAGTAAACCAAGCATATTTTACTGATATTTTTAATACCTGAAAACAAAACCACGGCTTCATAAACTTCCAACCCACCTTCTCCCTGTACCTCATTTATGGAACATAATTTACTTGGACGTGCTGCAATAAATGCACTCACTGCTGCGCTGTCTCAAGAACCTGTTTTACAAATCATGTATATAATAACAAACTTGCACACAATCGTTCACAGTGATATTACTTACCCAAAATAGCCTTCAAATTGAATAAGATAAAACACACATCATCTTGTTAGCATTCAAAGATCAGTAGAACTGGCAGGTCTAGCAAGAACTGGTAGGTACTGAGCTTTAAAGGAGATCCGTAAGGGCTATCTTTGCATTACCAGGAAGTTCAAAGCTGGAATGTCTGCTTTCTCTGTGTTATTAACAATCCCACAAGGTTTGCAAAGGGAAGGTAGCTATCCAACGCCTTGAAAACATTAAAAAAGACCTCAGTAATCATGTTTTGTCTCTATAAACATCAAGTTTGTTTCTGAGTCATATTTACTTCTTTTTATCCTAAACTGATTTCACCAAAAGTCTACATCAGCAAGAGCAATGTGAATTTCTGTGCATGTAAGAAGTCGTTTCCTACTTGCACTCCTTTTTTAGGCATGAGCAAGTGACTTCTGTTTACTGGGAAACATACTTGTCTGTGTTCTGGTTTGCTGGTGCTGCTGGAAGGGCGCAACGGAGCTGGAAGCAGGGGAATTTTCAGCTGGCACTGCTCCTGCGCAGACAGCTCCCACTCGGCCCTCCTGTGGAGAAGGACTGGCTAGAATGAGCTGCACGCGGAGATCCTCAAGATCAAGAGCTTGCCGCTGCTGCCGCGAATTAAAATACGCTCAGGTCTCCACCTAGGCACAGCACGGGCCTGCGGAGCGACGGAGCTTCGGCCTCCCTCAGCGTATACAGGAGCGTGGCGAAGCGAAGACTCGGAAGACCTGCGGGTTAGTTCCTCTTCAGGAGCCGGTGACGCGGCCCGACAGAGTCAGTCAGGAACCCTGGTCCGCGCGATGGCGGGAAACCCGTTTCGAGAGGAGGCCCCGCGGGCGGTTGTGGCACTGACCTTCAGCTGACGGAGAGTAAGCAGGCAGGCAGCGAGGGTCAGCAGACGTCCAAAAGGAAAAACAAAACAAAACAAAACAAAAAATTTGCCAAATTCTGCCCCAAGTGTACCTATGACCTGGTACTTGAAGTTCAAACCCGTGTCACTAAAATCACTTAAGATTTAGCCTTCCTGTTATATTTTGTTCTTTGTGTGGTGGAAATATGAAAACAAGAGATAGTGCAGAATAGCTGGCGCACGAGGCTAGTTTTTAGCTTTTAGGTCTCGTTCAAAGCCTCAGAAATTTAGGGGTGGAAAGGGCTGAGACGTGAGGGAACGCGAGCTGGGTCTCTGAGGGGAGACAGGCTCCAAGCAGAGGAGGGAAGCGCAGTCGGTGCTGGCAGAGCGATGGTGAGGAAGACAAGAGGGATGGTACCGGCACCGTGAATGCAGGAGACAAAGGAAAGAAAATACCACAAGAACAAACACGGCAAGGAAGAGTTAGAAACCGACCTAAAAAGCCACATGGCTTCCCTTAACTTCAGCTACTGACTCGTCAGCCGGCAGCGGGGGGGGGGGAGCAGGAGGGGATGCCCTCTACCTCAGAGAGGAGCTAAATCACCCCCCCACAAACCCAAGCGGGACCACCCGCCGGCAGCCGGGGAACCTGAGGGGAGCACACGCCCCTTCCCACACTGCGCTCCCCGCACACCCCTCGGGGAGACACCCCCCCCCTCAGACGGCCACCGGCGGGCAGCAAGCACCCTGGGGGGGCGGCCTCCGGCACCGCGGGAGCCCCTGCCGGGGAGATGATGGACAGAGGACAGAAAGGCTGCGCAGGGCC
>JAVJGG010000062.1:13730621-13743460 GCA_035590195.1 Aviceda cuculoides | reverse complement strand
GGCGGCTGGGAGCGGTTCCGCGGGGGCCCGGGCAGCCCCGGGGGGGGGGGGGCGGCGGCTGAGCCCCGTCTGCGGGGTTGGAGGGGAAGCCGGGCCTGAGGGTTGAGCCGGGGATTGCAGCTGGTGAGCACCGCGGGATTATTTTTTTTGGTGATCCTGTGTTGGTAACCGTCCCTTTCCTCACCGCCTCCTCCCCTTCAAGCGAGGCTGCTTTCTCCTGACAGCTCTTCTCCTCGCAGCCTCCGCACGTATGACACATTCGCTCCTATTGCAGGTCTGTGTTCCCCCACCCCACCCCCCCCGCACACCCAAAATACGTGTAGGCTTCTGTGCGTGGCATAAGAGTTGTTGTGCCTTGAGCTTTGAGTTCGTAGATGACAGGATACGTGAACATTTGCTGACCCTGAACTTCTGTGAACTCCTCTTCTCCCTCCCCTTCCTCTCAGATATGTAATGGCTTGAGTCCAGGGAGAGCAAAATGGTTCTTGTCTCGCAAGGATGGGGGAAATGAGGTGGCATTAGGTATATTTTATATTTCATGGAAATGTACTACACCCACCAGTTCCAGGACGGTGTTCATAGGAGTGGATTAGCTGCTGCCTTAGAAGAATGCTGACCTTGATCCCCTTTGTCTCTTCTGCAACAATTTCGGTAGCTGGCTGGAATTGTTTTAAACTCGTTGCTGTCTTTGGCACTTTGCTAATGGTGGTTAACAGTATTATGGGTGTTGTGAGGGAAACAGGGCTGAGGTATATCGCAATTCAAACTAAAAAAATTTAATTTTGGTGAATGTATGCGTTTTTTTCTTTTTGTAATTTAACAGAAGATCAGTAGCAACTTTCTTGTAGCTATCATGGCATAGATATGAGGAGAGGAAGCCTGGTTTGACATTTTTCCAGTCCCACCCCTACTCCTCCTTCTTTAGCTATATTAATTGAACTGGAAACTAGATGACCAAAGCTTAAATACCCAGAAGATGTGGGGCAGAAGAAAACGTTTGTGAAATTAGACTTAGCACCAAATTCAGGTTTGTTTTCTTAAAAAGCGAAGTCGGTGATCTGGTATTTTATGAACTTAGGATGTTAAATAGATCACCATATTGCTTTGTTGTAGGAATTCTGTATCCTCATACGCAGCTGTTGTTATTTTTGTCTGCACTTCAGTAAGTGATGTGAGAGAGACTTGTTTTGAATAATTAACAAAAAAGTAACTGATATGAAAATGTGAAATCATGTTTGAAATGCATAGTGAAAAATTTCCTTAGAAGTTATCTCTACTTGAAAGAACAAACTGAATCTACTTCTCCAACATAGAGAAACCATTATAATGTTAACTTGGCATTAAAAGGGCCACTTAAATTTGAAAGATGAAAGCATATTTTTTGATGGCGTTATTTAAATACTGGCTTGACAATAATGAGTCTGGCTTACAGAAATCTTTAGGACGGGTAATGCAATGAAGTTCATACCTTGCATTTGCATATTGTGTGGTGTAGCCCTGTGTTTACCTGGGTTTGAGCTCTACACAAATCAGTAGGTGGGGTCTGCCTACATCCATACCGAAGAGTTTGCAAATTGGAGCCTGTGTTGTCTGAAGCAAATTATAGTTTGAAAGTGGCGAGTCATTTATTTTAAGCTTGGCTAAGGATGTAGTCCATTAATTGATCTTTTTAATATGTAAAATGCCACTAATGTGTAGTGAAATACTTGATTTATAATTCTGCATATAATTAGATTGAAAATAACTGAAAACCAGAACAGGGCTGTGTTTTTCCCCTGAATGCCTCTGGCTTCAATTTCTGCCTAATGCTGCACTGTGAAAATATGATATAGCTTATGACACAGATGTTAAGATGTTCCGTATGCCTGTGTTATTGTTACAATGTGGAGCTCTTACAGTAAAACTACGCAGAATTTTTTGAACGGCTTACTAATATACGAAGTCTTCTGATTTGTTAAATGACTACCTGCTGCCAGAAGAAAAAAAAAAGAATGTTTCACTAATCTTAATAAGTTTTGGTTCAGTACAATGTATTTGAGTAACTGCACCTAAAAAGTGCAATCAGGAAGAGCTTCGTTGGAGACTGATTCAATGAACAGTCTACATTAAAACCTTTCCAGGAATTTGCTCTTCACCCTATTTTCACATTTAATGGAAGCTGTTGATATTTCATGTACTGATCAGCTTTTATTTCTTGGCCAAGAAAGCTAATCAGCTGTATTTTAAAAAGGTGTATATACTAGTTGTGTCCTTATTGAATGTGTGATCTGGTGCTGTGTGAAAATGGACAAGATCATGTCTAAAAATCAATATTAATGACAATAAAGCTCTTCTAGCGTAAACTCACTAGATGTTGCTTACAGTTCTTAAATTACGGGTATCTTAAGTTCTTAGCTGCATGCTTTTTAATGCTTGCTTTTTTATGTTTGCAGCAAGCTTTGAATATGTATCCATTGAGGCAGCTGGACACTGCTGTAATCAGTGGCACTTCAGAATTTGATATAAAACACTACTCCACAACTCTAGCATGTAAAAATGCTTTTAAAATGCCAAATGTTTACTTGACAGTTATGCTTCACATCTAAAGAACAAACTAAACCAGTGTATTACTAGTGATCATTGTCTTTTTTGCGATGCACATAGTTACAGCAATGACTTTTTCCTTCCGAGTGTAAGAACTGGGAAATTTTTTTTGTGCCTGTTCACATGCTGATGTAGAGACTACGTTAATTGGATGTTAGAGGTAAAAGCATTTTATATTTAAATATTTTGATCACTAGGCAGTAATTCTGATTTACTTTTTAAAAACTTTAAAAAGTCTAAGACTAAGGGGGGGGGTGTTAATAAACTTATTGCTGTGTATACCTTTTGGGGCCTAGTAATGTTTTTCTCCATAAAGTGGGGAAGAGAAGATACTGCTTCCTCTGGAAATACTAGATTCCCAGAAATGCCTACTAATGGTGTGGGATGTTTTCTTTCTCCTGTGTATTTTGTGAAGAGTCGTGATACACTTTTGACAACGTTTCTCTGAAGAGTGAGAGTTAATGTTTGTTTAGACAAATGGCTATTTATGAGTCTGTGTTGAATACAAATCCATACATGCGCACTCTTAACTAACCTGATGGATTGGCAATTCCTCCAGAGTTGTTGGTTTCCTGAACTCCTTTTAGCGGAGATGTCAACTCCAGAGTTCGGTAGAACTGGCTAATAAGAACATCTCCAAACAGTGGTTTAAACCTTGAGCGTTCAACCACTGGTGTTGACGGTCACAAGGAATAAACAAAACTGGAACTTGAGCTAGTTTGCCAGCTTGGAGCACAAGAACATAAAAAGAAAACAAAAGAGTTCTCCTTTAGTTCTGTGATCAGGTTATATGGAAAACAATAACATTAATGGATGCATAGATCAGGTACTTTGCATCAGACCAGCTTTTGATACGTCAGTCCTTGGATAATAAGACTTTTGCCACTTCCTTGGAGATCATTATACCCTATATCTGGCTGTATTATAAAATACCATAGACACACTGATACTGGAAATCATTGTAACTCTGTGCTTCACTGGCATATTTGGGCTTTAGTGGTCTAGTGCCTGTTTTCAAAGGATTAGAAATTTCTTTTTGTAGGGAACATCAGGTTACCAGGGGTGCTATGTTTAAGCACAAATGTTAGAGGGGAAAAAAAATATGTGTGAGTAGCATCGTTAAAAAATGCAGCAGCAAAAGAAATAACTGTCAAATTGCATTTTAATTTTTCATGTGGTGGGGCAGAATTAGGCATAACGATTTTAAATAAAGGCAAAATACGAACTTTGTAACATTTTAAATAAACACTTGAAGGCTTCTCTGAATTTCAGGGCAATTTTCTGCTTGCTTATTTCTGTAATACCTTGAAAATACAGTAAGCTGAAGAACAGTGTTATCCTAGGTTTTGATTATGACCTTTTTTTCCTTATTTTTTATTTATCTTTTCTGGAACAACTAGCTGTGCATATATTACAATGAACAAGGCTGTGTTATTATACCAGAACAAAGAAACGACATGTCTTTCATTTACACTCCTAGCTACAGTTCTTGCCTGTCTTTGTATTTTAGGTTGGACTTGCTAGGTATCTTGCATAAGTGAAGGTTGCTCTGTGCCCTCTAATCATATTTCATTTAATTATAATCAATACCTCATAATTGTATGCCTTTCTCTGACTGCTGCTGTTTTCAAGGCTTGGTAGAGTTGCACGGTGGTCTCTGATTTTTAACATCTGCACTTTGTCAGCTTCACTAAGGATACTTGAATGCTTTCAGTTTGTGTTAAAGTTGGCAGGATCGTGACTTTCTCTTCTGTGCTCAGTGGATTAGGGCATTTTGCAGGCATGTAGCTGTACTGATACGCATGTATCATAGTGAACTGCCGTAACCTGCATAGTCATCTTTCAGAAATGTCTCTTTCCAAGTATTTCTGACTTCCTACTCTTACCTTACTGATACGGAAGTATCTTGATTTGTTTGCATTTTGTTCAGGTATGTGCAAGACGTTTTTATACAGCAATCATTAAAGGTAACATTTAATGAGGTTTACAGTAATGGGTGCTAATTGGTGCTCACTAAAACAAAGATCTTTGGGAAGTATGGATTACTGAGAATTATCAAAGAATATTACTTACTGCTAAACCCATTGCCCTGTAATTGAGAGAAAACCATTTGGCTTAAAAAAAGACAGTGGCCTATACGAGTAGAGAAGCCAGTTCACAACAGTGTAAAGAAGCTGAAGTTAAGTGCATGTGATTGATAAGGGAAGCTGAAGACTGCGATGAGGAAAACCCATGCTGTCATGGACTAGGACAATAAGGCATGGTGTGTTTTTAGGAGGAAAATTAATTCTAACAAAGCCATTTGCCTGTCACATACGCTAAAGAAAACGTTAGCATTTGATGGTCTTCAGAAGAGGTCAATATTTATTAAATAAATGCTGCTATATTCAGAGCTAAACCAGATGATAGTCCTATGTGATGCTCTGAGACACTTCGAAGAGAAGCTGCCTCTGAAGTTATATGGTATGAATTGTAAAAGCTGGTGGGGCGCTTGCTGGAGTGTTAGTGCTGGTGGTGTTTTTCAGTATGTCTCGGAACACTGAGAAATTATGTAATTTTAGCACAACTTAAGGGTTTTTTTAGTGGTTTTAAAAGTTAGTAATATGCATAAGAATGGTTACTGACAAAGCAGGAGTTTAAGTACAGGAAATAACTGTTGTTCAGCATATGTTTATAGAAGACTGATCTTGTGGAATTAACTTCTGGTTCTCTTGATTAAAAACTTTGTGTGGTATAATTTTGTTGATGTTGCAAACAGGCTTCTCTGAAACCTTTTGCTCGGCTGTTATGTAACGTTTTGATTAAGGAACTAAAATGATAGATCAAGTGTCTGCATATGAAATGGTTTAAAACCTGGCGGATAATGTGAATCAAGTGGTTAACTATAAATAGTTGCTCTTACGTAACTGCGTATGATGAGGGCTCCTCATCGACCAAGTACGTTCATGAAGGAGCGCTGGGAAACCTGCTCTGTGCCTGCTGTTGGGCATTGCCACTAATGAAGTGAAAGCCAGGGAAAATTGCTGATCGTTTTTGTAGCACGCAGAAAACTGGGAAAACGTAGAGGTACTGCAGAACGGGTCGTTAGCGCAGGGTGGATGCTTGGAAAAATGGCAGTTTTCCGATTGTTTACTTGGTGTGGCATTTTATATCAGGCTTTAAAAGATTGAATACAGTATATTAACATTACAAATAAACTAGTGATATTTTGTAATTAACACAAATATGACCAGCTATTATTAGCTTTTAGTTGGGAATTTATTTTGTAAAGCTTTGGAATAGTTTCTCATGTATAATGCAGAATGGATATTAAGTGTTGATCTGCATTCAGTATGTGGGTTGTAGGGAAAGCTTTTATTTTTAAAAGGTACTAATAATATAATTAATAATTCATTAATAATATAGAAGAGGAGGATAATCAGTTATGAAATAATAGATTAAATTTTATTATATTTCCACCAGTTTTCTGTATATCTTGAAGCAAAGTTGAATTTCTAAATGTAGAATTGGTAAACATTCTGTGTAGGCCAAAATAGTTGTGGTCATATATATGTTCAACCAGGGGAAATTGAAAGCCTTTTTTTTTTTTGTCTGTCCTTAGTTTATTGCAAGAGCAGCTTCCTCTGTTCTTTCTCTCTTCGTCAAGGTCTGGTTGTCATAAACAGCAGTAGAGTATTTATATATGCAGGGGACTTGTTTCCTTCTTAAGTACTATTCAGTCTTAAAGCTCTGTCATAAATATCTTACTAAATTGTATAAGTGTCTGCTTGTAAAATGTGAAACTATTAATAATTGGCCTTATTTATGTTTGCTCTGAAGACAAAATACAAAACTTAAGTCTTCCTGTATGACTGTGGGAGACTAAGCTTGGGCTGGTGCTGCCTGTGAATAACTTTGTGGCTCCCCAAACAGTTTAAACCGGCATAACTTTGGCCCTGTTGCTTGCAGCCGTGGTTATTTTCCCCTTTGCTGGCTGTGGCTGTCATCCCCGTGCTCCTGCCTTTGTACTAGCAGGTGTCTTGTGACCATTTGGGAATATCAGGGAACCGATGGAGGTTACGATAGGCGTTTGGGTTCAACTTACTTCTGTTTTTACACATAAATAATGGTCACTTTCTGCAGAATCAATGGAATAATGAAAGTTTGTAATCATTTATTTTTTTTAAATATCCTGAGCAGCTGGGAGGGGAAACTTCCTATTGTACAGAGAGGAAAAGTGGTCCAACTGCTAAATATATCAAACATACATGCTGTACTGAAGTCTTTTAAAAATGATGTGTAAAACAGCAGCTCAGAAACTTATTTGGGTACTGAAGAAGAAGGGACAGTGGGGAAATAATTACTGATAAATTTTATAAAATATATTCCTAATTTTAAATATGGGTACCTCTTTGAGGTGGGAGTTATGAAAGGAAATAGGATTTTTGGTGTGGAAATTGTTAGTGTTGGAGGAGAGGAATCTAAGGAAACTGAAAATGATATTTTTTCTTGAATATAATATTTTACAACAGAACTACATAAGCTGATATTGAGCTATGATAAGAGTTCAAAAAAATTCTGGAATAGGCAACAATGAAAAAAAAAATCCGTTAATAACTATAATGGTCCTATTTTAAAGGAGCCCAGTAGGGAAGTTGTACAGGGTCCTTGTTTTTTCTGAAGAAGTGATCACCCCAGGAGAGAGACAAGATGACATCTTTGGCTTCATTGAAGCTACAGTTTGGATTTAAATCACTGAAATGTACACTAAGTGTTCTTGAGAATAATGTCCTGTACAATACTCAGATAAAGCAATTTCAGAGACAATTCCAAAAGTTTAAGATTCTCCATAGTATTTCATTACCTTTGTCAGTATGATTCAGTAGGCTGTGGCAAAGAAGCAAAATATTTTAAAGCTTATGCTATTTACCTTCAGGATTAAACAAGATAAACAGCTTACAGTGTTCCCATTTGCACAAGTCACAGTATTTTTAAACCTGCCGCTTGTAATTCTGGGTTGTTTATCAGGGAATGCAGTTAACTTCAATGTTTTATTGTGGCTTGTTTCTGATACATCTCAGTATAATGCTCAAAAGCAAAATGTTTGATCCATAAGCAAAAAAAAAAAAAGCTTTAAAATGTGTTTAGGCAGAAGGCGGCCTTTTGTTATTAAGCATACTCTTTTTTTTTCTGTGCAGCACAGGAGAAACAACATGATGGTATATAGTAATTAGTTTGCTCAGTAGGTATATGCTTTTCTTGAATTATGCATTTTTAGTATTTCAGGAGCAATATGAAGTAGATTATGCATTCTGAAGGTATGGATTTGATATGCTTTGGTTGTAAGCTTAGTTACTGCATTTTAAAACATGTTTGGTTTTAGTTTGTGTATAAAATGCAAAGTGTTGAGTGTTTTTAACAGTGTTCTGAACCTGCTTCCTTTAAACTGGGCTGCTTTGGGGGGGGGAGTCTTACATAATAGGAGTTCTGGTTTCCTGGTATTTGTGAATATTTCTAGTAGTGGAAGAGGTAGACATTACTTGAAGGATTTAAGTCATAAGTTTTGTCACTGTTAAAAGTTGTTTTGGGGCTGAATGGATAGTCAGTGATGATTTGCACCTGTAGCTATGTCTTAAAATATCTATATTGTTTTTAATCATCTGTTTCTGGGAGTGGGTATGGGAAACCTGGATTATTTTTCAGCAAATAATTTATTCACATCTAAAATATGAATTTTCCAGATTGACTGATTTCGGGTTTGTTTGGTTTTGGTTTTTTTTTTAATGTTCATCTCTATAATCAGTAGAGAGAAACAGGTTCAGAGGGTAATCCAAAGATCTTCATATAGAGCTGCCTCTCTTTCCACATTTACCTTGGAGGGAGCCCATCACAGTCATTGTTTTTGTATTACAACATTACAGTTTAAGCTGAATTAAGCGCTTGCTTCAGAATAATTTTTGCTGCATCAGTAAGCTGAATAGGTTTCTACTACTATCTGAAAAGTACTGGAAGGAAGAGTGAGGGCAGGAATTACATGGTTGATGGGGAAGAAGGAAGAGAGGGCAGCTGGGGGATGGAGCCAAGCATTTTCTTACTGGTGGTGGGAAACTGTGAACTGACCCCAGAACTGGTATGAAACTTCATCCTAAGTACCTCAGGTGCCTAAAGATGAATAGTGTGAATACCCCCTGCAATTTATACAATTGGGTCTTTAATATGTAAGCAAGAAAACATGCAGATTTTCCTTTATTCTCCACTTCTGCTTGCAGATGCTTAGCATGAATTAGAATTCCAGTCATGTGAGTAGTAGTGATAGTACATTTTAATATTGAAAGAGGTTTCTAAATGATCTGTTTTCATTTTATGTCTCATGGCAATTTCAGAAATTAGGGTTGCAAGGACAAATAAAAATGGTCTGGTTTTTTGTATTATGAGAACCTGGTTCTTAGAATATATATGCTCCATCATAAAATAAGCCTAGTGAAGATTTGAACATATACTACACCTGCAGTTGATGTTTATTATTGACTTTGTAATGACATTGCACTGCATTAAGTTAGTTGTAAATTTACATGTTTGCATGATTGGATTTTGGTGACTGAAATTGTATCTTAATTCAGACTTTGTTTTTTGTTTTTGCTTGGAAGATAGGATGTGAAATCTCTATTTTAGTTGTATATTGAGAATTATTTCCTTGGGTTGGTTGATCTTATTTGCCAAGTTTTATGCTAGTTTAGATAACCTGTTGAAGATGTTATTTTAGGATATAACTGCAACAGGTTTTGTGTAGTGACCTTGGCCAGTTTTCATGGAAAGTAATGTATCACTAGCTAAAGAAGTATGTAGGGACGGATTATGTCAATTTTTGATTGCTTAACTTGAGGCTTCTTTAAGATACTAATCTTCAGGGTGTAAGTGCTGAGGACGTTTTGAAAATCAGCCTTAATAGTGTCAGCTGCAGAGACATGTCAACAGAAATAATACCCTGACAGTGTCTGAAAACCTAGTGGTGTAGATTCTGGTAAGCGTTTCTAAGAAACAACTGGAGGAGAAGTGAAGATAGATCTGTAAGATACTGGTAAGCCAGCTCTGTACTAACACAGTAGGCTAGGTTTCCCTTTTCTATGGCTAAGTGGTATCTTGCTCTCTGTCTTTTTATACCAATGCAAATGAATCTATCCTGGACTATTTAACCTACATTAATGCTTTATGTTTCAGTCTAGGTAATTGCACTGGTGCCTTTCCAGTTACATGTCAGACAGAACTAACACATACGTAACCTCATGGCTTCCAGACAGGCCTGAAACACAGACTTGGAAAGCAGTCCTGTTGACTGTCTTCTACAGGGAGTATTCTCTCAACTACATTGGCTATACAGAGCTTCCAGTAGTAGACTATTTAAAAAAAAAAAAAAAAAAAAAAGGTCTTTGTTACCCATCTCCTCACTGTGGGTAACCTCATTCTCTCCAAGCTCCAGCTGGAACCTGCATCACACATTGCTCAGTGCTCTGTTGCAAAAATCATTCCCCATTCGCAGCACTAAATCCCCTGCACACACTCCTAAAATATCTTCTCTGGTTCCTCATGCCTAACTAAACAATGCAAAATCCTGATTCTCTGCATACCTCCCACAGCCATCCCAGCTGCTCCTGCCACCTTTCCTTTCCCCTAGGCCCTCTTCGCTCGTCTGAAGTTACTCATCAAGAATCCCCTCCTCCATCACTTCTCTCAGCTTTGCCTTTCACTGGACCCCTTTGGGGGAGGTAGGAGAAAGAGGTTATTTTAAATAAAACCTTGTTCACTTCTTCCTCTCGCCTGAGTTTTAAAACTTGCCATCGTAACAAGATTTGAGCAGAGGCATAGAGAGATGCTCGTTTCTGGGTGTCCAAAGCATCCTGCTTGTGCTCGCAAAGAGCTAAAGCCCTGTGGCCTGGGCTGTGGGGTGCTTGGCCCACCCCGGCCTTGCAGACCCCGGGCAGGACAGCATGGCCTCCTGCTAAGCTACCGGACCTGTTTGGCCTTGAGAGCTCCTGAGCACGGTCTCTTTGCACAGGTCTGAGAGTCAACAAATGTTTCACGGCGGATAGGTCTGCTCTCGAGAGCAGACCTGAACCCTGTGCAGATGCCGTCTCTGTGAGTCACGTCTTCCCCATCTCCCTTTTACACTCTGTCCCCACAAGTAGCTGCCCTGAGGCGTTTGCTTTGAAAGGACATAATCATATTGTCCTCCCCCTCATTATCCCTCTTCCCAGCATCTGCACCTCATTGTATGGTCATCTCTTCCCATCGTTCTCTTCTTAATTTAGTTTGGAAACTCTCTAGAGCAATGAGACATCATTATCTATTTTGTAAAATGCCATTCAGAGCTGTAGCAGAGTAGCACGTATACGTGATAGAAATCCTACCCATCCCTTTCCTCCAAAAGATAGGCAGAGACGGTTAACGCTCGGCAGGTTAACGCGCACTGCCCGGCACGCGCTACCGGCAAGAGCTCCAGTTCCTGGAGCTTTCCCCTACACCAGAGGCGAGAGCTCAGCCGTGCTTTGCTCCTCGCAGCACCGTGGGAGGCCTCCAGCTGCTCCGCTCCTGACGACCATATTCCCACACAAACCTGTTTTGATGGCAATTTTTGGAGTACCGGAGCAGTGCCGGTCAGTAACAAGGTGACTTCACCACCTGCAGAGTCAGAAGGACGCAGAAGGTTTCCCTTCTGGTTTGGCAACGTCCGCAGGACGCTCGCGGCGTTGTAACGTTCTCACTCGGCGCGGTTACGGCACACGCAGCTGAGCTGTGTCCCTCCCCTACGGGCAACCCCGCAGTCAAAGGCAGGGCGGTTCCCTGGGCCAAGGGGAAGCCGAATTTGGCGGGGTGAGAACCCGTGACTACCTCTGGAAAGACATCGTTTCCACCGCAGCTAACTGCAGTCCGACACTGGTTACAGTAGGCAATAAAACAGACACAGGTCGGGGAAGACAGAGGAACACCCAGCAGAACTGCTGATACATCGGTTTTCCTCTCTGCCCCCGCGAAATGGATATATTCTTCCTGGGGTCACCTATAGCTTACGTTAACGTGCTGAGAACTGGGCTGGATGTCAGGTCCTCAAACTCGTTTTCCTGAGGTACCCTGGAGAAGTGTAAATCAGCCACTGGATGGTTGCTGAAACAATTAATAATCTCCTTCATTTTTAATAATGATAAAATATGTTTAATGGAGGCAAAAAAAAAAATCAGCACAGATGATACTGTCAGCAGCAATGACAAAAGCTCTTTACTCGTCGCTAATGACATAAAGCGCTAGGCACGTCCTGATGGTTCCCCCTCGTGTACAACAGTGTGACTAAGCCCACGCTGTGACCTGCCCACAGCTGGGAACGGGCAGCGCGGGGAGAGCGCCGGACTGGGAGACAAAGAGACCTGGGCTCTGAGTCCTGACCTGAGACCGAGCTTCACCCAACCTTGGGTCCCATCCTCTCCCGTGTCTGCGCTTCTGCTTCTATTTCCACCTTGGAGGTTTTCTTCAAATTATATTCAAAATATTTTTTTTTTTTTTAAACCGATGTAGGACTGATACAAGCAGCGGGGAGGCACCTCCGTGGGAGCGGAACCGAGCAGGGGGACCATCCTGTTACAAACCCCAGCATCCCCGGATCGGGCGCTCCAGATGCAGCCAGGCTGGCCCTGCAAGGCAGAGTGTCTCCTGCAGCATTTCCCGGTCTCGGGCACAAACCCCAGAAGAACCAGGGGACGTGGGGGACCTCGCTGGCCATCTCTCGGCTCTGCTCAATCAAGCCATTCACTCGCTGGCCACATCAGAAGCGGTGAAACACGGGGTTTAGCCTTCAAGCCGCGTGACCCAGCGGCGAGCGAGGAGACGGGAACGATGTCAAGGAGGTTTTGTGCACGAAGCGCCCGTGACAAAACATTAGCTTAGGTCAGACACTCCCGAAACGGAAAAGGAAGGATGACTGTCAGCCTGCCGATAACCAAAACAGGGAGCTGCTGCCGTCTCACGCAGCAACAGGTGTAACGGCTGCCCAAGAGAAACTTCTTGTTGGCCCATTCGTAAAACCACCGGCCCCCGAATCCCCACACCTCCGCTTCCAGAAATAGCGGCCGGGGCCGGCTGGCGGCGGTGGCCATCCGCGCCCTGGCACCTCCATTTCTCCTCGTTTCTGTTGTTTAGTGGCAATTTCTGCTTAAAAAAAAAAAAAAAAGAAAAAGAAAAAACCGAGACCGTCGTGCCTGCGTGTGCCCCCGCGGGGACGGGGTGGATCT
>JAVJGG010000062.1:13709249-13730521 GCA_035590195.1 Aviceda cuculoides | reverse complement strand
AAATAAATTGTGTATAAACAGCTTCCAATATTACAATATTAAAAAAAAAAAAAAAAAAAAAAAAAAAAAGTCTTTGTCGCCTAAGAAGGAAAAAAACCTTAAATCTCTGATAAAGCACAGGAAGCAAAATTGTTGACAGAGAAAATTCCTTTTCTGTATAGTCACTTTTATGAGAAGAGCCACACCCCAAAGGTAATATATTTAACTGTTAGTGGATCCTAGTGACATAATAGAATTTTTTTCCTTCGTATTCAGAGGTTTAAAACCAATAAAGAAAATAGTGTGGGTTAACATCCTTTCGAAGTTATTTGTGGTAGTTGCCACGTTATTTGTGTTATGTTAATTTAAAAACATTTGTCTGTCTGTGATCGTAAGAGGCTTTGGAAAAATAACATGTTGCGTTTTGTGCAAAAGTAGGAGATGTTTATGATGGTTCTTTTATCTTGTTTAACTCCTGACAAAGCTCCTTCCACAGTGTGCACAAGCCTTGCTTTTTCCGCTGGGTAGTAATATTATTCCAGTTGGATTGAGTTATCATGGCTCTTTATCATAAAGTTTAGGAAGCTTTTTGATTAAGCAGTCTGAAATACAGAGAAGCTGCACTCTGTTTTACAGCATAGAGGTGAACTTTTATTTTTAATAATGTCCCTTTCCCTCCTCGCGTGAGTAGCTTTGCTGTATTTTTGAACCAAACCTTAGCGTTAGCAGCGGTTTTGTTGGGTAGCAAAGGGGATGAATTCAGGTGTCGGAAGGGAGAGAAGTGCCTAGATAGGACAAAAAGAGAGCTTTCCAGGTAGGGCACGGCATTCTGGCACGCTGCATCCAGAATCGGATATTGCTGGAGCGTGTTCCCGTGAAATATTGGGAACCTGGTGGGGTTTTTGTTTGGTTTTGGTTTTAAGCCAGAGGAAGGCCCAGAGATTGTTTTAGGGCTTTGCTGTCTGTGCCGTCAACAATATTTTGATCTAAAAAGTCAGACATCTGTGTTTATGTAGTGAAACACAGCGTATGTAAATCTGCTCTTAGATCCCTGTACTGCAGGTTTTCTTTGAGAGGATATGCTTACAGTATTATTCATGATACATGCTGATTATGTGTTCTAAGGATAATTAAATGTTTTGAACTTTAGCAGGCCATAGGGATGTATCCAGGTATCCAGTTTTTTTTAAATTCCAGTCATGAAACACTGTAGATTGAATAATGTAATGTTGTAGAAAAACTAGAGGCGATTACTGGATGGTGCTGTTCATTGCTCTCAAACACATGCTCTGCAGCATCAAAAGTTTTATGACAGAGGAGATTGAATTGAAGCTAAGAAATGCTTCTGGTGTACAGAATGTTTCGGGTGTCTTGTAGTGGTACTAGTTTAATCTTATCTGTGGTTGTGACACAATTTTTCATTGACCAGCCCTTCAGTAGAGCACTCTTCACTTCTCTGCCTCTGTACCCATGAACAGAGTGCTGGTCTCAGAATTATGCTATGAAACGCTTTGCACCACTTTTTTTTTTTTAAATACCTTGAAGCTTTAAGTGTATGCAAGTTAAATATTGGGAATTCCAGTAATAAGGTTTAAACTTCCTAAAGGCAAACCCCATTTCCAATATAGTTTTGTTATCTTTTTTGTCCATCAGTATTTTTGGAAGTGCTGTTTCCTAAAAAATGTTGGTAGGGAACATCACAAGAGGCATGCTACATTGTTGTTGTTGGACATTTTTATATGTTTCTTTGCAGCTTATCTTTTTTTTGTCCTTGTCTTTTTTAGTAATTTGGATTACTAGAGATTATTAATATTTGAATTTTATATGTTTTTAAATTGAATTTTTTTTTAAGAGTCCTTTAGAATAATCTTCATCTGCCTTGCTTATCAGATGGCAAAGCTGATGGTTGGTGTTATTTCATGCATCCAAGGTCACTGAGTGGCAACGTTAGCCATAGAATCTTATTCTCAGCCCAGGTTTTCCTTGCTTTTTCTGTCTTTCCTACATATGTGGTGCAGAAATTTATTTAGTCAAATAATTCCATGAGATCAGCTGTAAAAATTTGTTTTACTGTAACAAAGATTGAAACTTGTAGCTTCTGATCTGTAACTTTGCTGGTTTAATTTTTGGTTTGATTTATTTTAAATTATTCCTTTTAAAAGGATACTGGTGTTTCAATATGCAGTAATACAATATTTAGGGCTAGAGTCTTCATTGGAAAATTATGTATTTTAAACTATGTTTATAATTGATTATGTGTATTTCTTCTACCTTGCATAATTTCCTAGAGTGGAGAAGCTATGTTTGAAAACAATGGAAGATTGGCCTGTAGAATGATTTAATTCTGTGTCATTTTGAGACACTAGTTAGAGACAGCCTTTCTATTATATTGAAGTTTTTTTAAATGTTGAATTTTGTTTTAAAAGTGGTGTGCAATCTAAATTCAAACAAATAAAAAGAGAAAACATAATCTATATTAAATGTTAATTAAATTAATAAAAAATAGAAAGGCAGCTGATGGGTAGAAGGACATTATGACCTTGTCGAAAGCAGAAGGTATTTAGGATTATAATAAGCATTAGTAGGCTTTCTGTACCATAGGCCTTTGCGCGTTTCATTTAAGAGATCTGGAAGTAACTTTAATAAATGTGACCTGTTTTTAGGTTTAGTTTGTCTTTTGGACTAGTGAAAGTCCTGCTTGTGATGTATTTGGAACTGTTTTTACTTGAAAGATGCAACAGAAGTTTCAGATAGTTCTTTAGTGAAACCTTTGCATATATTGAGAGGCGGAGATTAAAAATGCAATTTTATGTCTGGGTGAAATTTGCATAGAGTAAATGAGATGTAAAGAAATGCAACCACATTTTCTTCACACATGCAAGGGCATGTTCTGTAAACAATTTCTGCAGTTACTTCTGTTGTGCACCTCATGATTAGTTAATGTATGTTGGGCACGTTATAAATGCATGTCTGGCATATCAGAAATCATAAATACTTTATTCAGTATTTTCATTGCTCATTACACAGAATTATGTAGCAGCATTTGAGAGAGTAAATGAATTCTCTTAAGACCTAAATGCTGTCGCCAACAGTATCTATGTGTTTATATTCTCAACTGCATGGGCCGTACGTGGACCACTTTTCGAAATAATCCACTGCGTGAATAAAGAATATTCAAGTCTGTCATGCTAGAGTAGAAGTTTAATACAAGCACTAAATCAGTTAAAAATACTGTTCTTTTTTGATAGTGAAACTGTATCTCAAATTTTGACATCCTGTCTCAAAACAGCAGTATTAATCATTTAGTAGGGTTTAAAGAGAAAGTTGCTTTTTAACAGTTCTTTGTAATTATTCAAAGTTAATTGTTTATTTTAAAGGGGGAAGTGAACTTTCTTTGAATGAAATGGTGTATAATGCTAAAATTAACCTGATCTATACTATGTGATATACCGTTTATCAAAATGAGGCACTGTAATTTAGGATCTTTCAATGAAAACAGCAGTATCTTCAAGGTGGTTTTATTTATATAATCAGATCAACATAAATAATCTGAATTAAAAACAAAGTTTGAGGCACTTTTAGAGGAGGTCGTGCCTCTCTAGTAGTAGAGGTGTCTGGAGTGCCATAGCTGTCCGGGGGTGTAAGGCTGGCAGGGGTCAGGGCATGGTGGGTACCGTTCTCTTCCTAGCCTGGCTGTGCCAGCGAGTGATGTGGCCACCATCGCTCCCCTTCTGGTGGCTCTAGCAGGTACATTCTTTAATGCTAAAACTAGCTTACCACCTCAAAGCTCAGAAAAGCATCTTAAATTGCTGCATTAATCCTCTTCTTTCTAAGAGCAGTATGTGGTAAATTCCTGTCTTCCCGTTCCTGTCTATATTCTCACTAGCGGGGTCATTTGGTCTTCCCAGTCGGCAGACATATGCTATAAAAACTTAATGTTGGTACCTGTCTCTAGGGAAGAGATCAGGTTGGCAATATTGTGTGCTACAGGGGAATGAACATTCATATTTCACCTGTTTGTACCGTGTCTGTTTTAAGGATAAAAAGAAATTGCGGTTTAGCGGTAAAAGAGCTTTGAAGTGAAATATGTATTTACTGTCGCTTCCAAAAGTCATTACTGACTAGATTATATACCAATAAGGACAGGATCCTTTTGTGGTAAGATATTTCCTTAGTTAACTCTAGCTGTCCATGTAAAAGCTAGTAAATCTGTGTGTTCTTCTGGCATGTATTTTTAGTTCATGAAGTTGTAAGGTGAGGCACAAACGAAAACTTTGCTTTGATACTCTAAAAAGGATTCTTGAACTGAGGATTTGTGCCTGGCATTATCCCCTGCTATTCGACAGAACCAGTGGAAAAACTGATTTTAAGTCAGCTGTGGTAGCACTGCTAAATGTCTTCATGTATGGAGTCTGGATAGATTTGCGTGTGTTCAGTACCAGGCTGTTCGGAAGCTGAACCAACTTGAGTAATTTATTTTTTTCCCCTGTTGCACTGTACACGAGGTTGAAAATAATGGTAGACTTTTGAAAAAGTAAACTGGAAATGCCCATGCATAACGTTAACTCATTTGCTTTAGCCTTGTTTCTGCGCTGTGTTCTGAATGCAGTGTGGTGGTCATGAGGCTGGAGTAGAAAGATGGCCTTTTCCATCGCCCAGTGCTCCAGGGCAGCTTTCCTCATCTGCAGACTTCACCAAAGGAGGATTCCCACAATAGGGCTGCCAACAGGGTGGTAAATACGCAGCACTTTTCTCTCTGGGTGGTAGCTTGATTGAATGCTTTTTAGAGGAGTTCGTGATTAGTCATCTCTTTCTCCTACGTCAGTGATTTGCTGTGAAGCTATCTGCTGTATATGCTCGTTGACCTAAGCATTAATGTGTTGAACTGCTGTTCATCAAACATGTACATTCCAAAAAATTGCACATTTTCAATTTGTCCTCTAAGGTGTTCTGCAAAGCATGCGTACTGTTTACATAATGAAGGGAGATGGTTAGGTCTTTCAGTTGACTTGGTGACAAAATTAGGTAATTCTCACAGAGGATACTTGAAATGATCACGTAAAACATGTTTGTTACAAGCCTAATTAACAAGAAACATTTGTTCTACACCTACCCCTCGTATCTTCATTGTGTTTTACTAAATGTCAGTTCGGATAATACATAGTTAAAACATTTTGAACAATTTCTCAAGTATCATAATAAACTGTGAAACAAACGATGTCAATCCTGTAAGCCGTGAGAAAACAAGCTGCTTTTTGGCTTACTGGGCTGTCTTGAGGAATTGCATTCAATAAGAATTTTTGCTGGTGGTTTGCAAAATGTGAGCTGCAGTAGAAATGAAGTTCCAGGATAAGTTTGTTGAGCAGTAGATAGAATAATACTGGTTTGGTAGTAGTAGAAAGACTTTGATACTTATTCTTGCTTTTATTTTATTGTGAAGATAGTACGAGGGGTTCAGCATGGTACTTAAAACTAGATGTGTTTTTGCTACACCTGAGAATACAAAGTTTAGCAAGGCTTCTTGCTAGTATGAAAGGCAGTATCTATGTTTCAATTCTTTGCCTCCCCTTGTTTTTTTGATGTTCACTTTGCTCTGTATTACTGCGAAGAAAATATAGTAATGTGTATTTTAAAGAGATGATACAAGGTGTAGAGTATATTTCAAGTGCTTAGAAATCATCAGGTTTGGCTTAAAAAGTGCACTTAGCCTCTGCTAATACCAACTGGATTGGGATGCCATATGTATGTAGCTTAGTTTAATAGTCTTTAGATTCTCTAGTTGATCCGTACCGACATAATTTATGTTGCATGTGGGAAGCGTATGATCTTTGTTACGGAGCTGGTTGGAGTACATGGAAGCATGTCATGGGGAATTACGTGTTGGGAAAAGAGGTACCTCCATGCTTGGTTTATTTTGAATTTGCCTTGGTAATGTTTGAATGCCTTTGCTTTTTTGCTGTCAAAATGTCATTATTTGGATCTTTCCCAATGTTTTTACTCAAGTGATAGGAAACAGAAGGGAAGGAACTAATTGGTATGAGTCTGGAAAACATGCTCTGAATACACGTACAAGCATTTGTACTTTCTTATCCAGATTTCCACCATGTGAGTTATATGATGGCAGAAGCATCGTTCTGGGAATGTAGTTAGAGCTCTTGAGGAGTCCAAAATGTATTTCCATCCTTACTGCTGCTGAAAGAAAGTGAGGGTATTTCTCTCCTTATTCAGATTCTCTTAAAATCTTGCTTTATAATGAAGAGCTTGACTTGCTAGTTCATTAGTAATTGCTACCTCCTACCATCTCTTTTGCCCGAGGGGGGTATGATTGCCTCCTACACCCAGGAAAAAAAAAAAAAAAGAGAAAATTAGATAGTGATAGAGGCTAAAATTAAAAGAAATTTGAGAAGAAATAGCCCAGGTTAATCTCTAATTCTTTAAGACAGCAATTTTTTCTTTAGATTTTAGGTGAAAAAAAAAAATTCGTTTCTTGATAGTGGTATCTTTAGGGGGCCAGGCAACACTGATGTTGCTAGGCAGAGAATATTTCCACGTAGGTCATCTGCTTGTAGTTGGACTAGCTAGCATGTATTGACGTTACACATTTGATCAAGGCATTTCTAAGTGGAAAGCCACCTGCAATTCAGAAGCAGTTGTACCCGATACCCTGGTTGCCTCACAGCAAGAGGCCAAGGCACTTGCAAAACTTAGTAAAAACCTAAACTGTGAAAGCTTTTAATTCTGTTTGTGCTTTGGCATATTGTGAGGACAGCATAGGTTGCAAAACTTGAAACAAAACCATGAGCGGAAATAGTTTGTCACAACTCTAATGTGTTGGCTTGCATATCTTTTTCATTATCTCGGCTTCTGTCTGCACTGTGGTCGCAGCAGCAGCGATACTTGAGCTGGCTATAAAGTAATTGGTTTGCATACTGCTACCAACAGCAGCAGTTTGTTGGAATTAGTTGTGAAAAGTGTTATAGAACTTTCTCTGAAGTTTTCCCGTCACCTCTGAGACTTGAAGTTTTTTTTATTCCCTGCGGGTTAAAAACCTTTCCCTTTCACTTTTCCATGTTCTCTTTAACTTCAGTGTTCAGCAACTGGAATAAATGTTTTTTCAACAATTGATCTGTTTATTGGTTTGTGAATTCAGGTGATCAGTGAATGTTTTATTTCCCCTTCATCCCAGGAATTTGCTATATAATTGAAAATACAATCTAAATATGGAGAACAAAAAGTCTATGATGTGCTGAAGTTGAGGTGTTTGCTGAGGCTGTGTGAAGCAAGACCTTGTTTGGAAACAGTGCGTTTTGTTGGGTTGTCATCACCTGTTGTCGTGTTACGAGTTTTCAAAACTAAAGTAAAAGTATTCCTCTGTCAGTACTGAAATATAGAATAACAAAATGTTTTATGGGAAATAGTATTTTACAATCCCTGTAATACTCCTTTCCCTCTGCTGTTGTCATGCTAGTAGATATTTTTTTTTCTTGTGGGGGTAGACAGCTTATAACTGTGTTCAGAGAAGTGTATGAGTTTAAGTGGTCACGATCTCTGTTTGAATCATCAGCAAGAGTTATGTTATAAAACAGGTTGTGTGGCATTACTGACACTTTATTCTACTGAACTAGAAAATTGCTTGCAACTTCTTGCTTTTAGACCAAGCCTTCTTTTTTTTTTCCTGCATCTGGAAAGTCAGGTAATTGGTTTTTAGGAAGTCACTTCTGCCTTTTTTCTTCTTTATTTCTTTAATAGCTTAATTATTTTGCCTCTTCCCTAGATGACAGGTGTCCACAAGCAGGATGACCGTTAGCATTAATTGACTTTCATATTGTCAGTTTAACGGCAAGATTGAGTTATAAGTTCATATGGAAAAGACAAATAACGTTCATCAAAAATAGAGAGGGAAGAAGAAGTAATGCATTTTTAAATGTGAAGAGTATGAAGTTTATTTGTTTAGATTCAGATGACTCCTAAAATTTTTAAGGTTAAGGTGTAACATTAATACATTTATGTTTATTCTCCAGTCTATATGATAGATCAGTATTGATTCTTGGGGATCAGTACTTGGGGTGAATATTTTGATGGTTGATAAAGAAATTGATTTGATTCAATATTTCAGATTTGCTGTTGATATGCAAATTACAGAGTATAGCCAGAAAAGCTAAAGCAAATGTGGTTTTTATTTTTCATACGACTTGTGTATATCTTTGCTATGATCCCTGTTCATTTCTTCAGCTTTTCTTTACAATGACTTACTTGACTCAAGTTTGGGAACTTCAGAAAATGATATGATTTCTTACATGTTTCTTACATATCCTGAAATGGATAGGACTTTCTACGTAATTCACTTAGCATCTCTCAAGATTAAAAATAGATCTGTGAAATTCTTTCAATGTTTTGGCAATTTCTCATTGTAAATGTGCAACATTGGATATTTTCATCTCAAATACAAATTGTAGCCAGTGTTTAAACAAACTTTAGCCAAGCTTGAAAGTGGAAATTTTTAAAATCCATGCTAGAAGAGGAAAAAATCAGTACTAAAAGTATTTGTCAAGATTTCAGCCTTCTAGTAGGTAATTTCTGATGCTTTCAGTAGAAGCCTCAGTCACAAATTACGATTTTGTTCTTTAGATTTTAAAACTTCATTGTAGCTTTGCTTATTTGGCTGTGTGTATTTATTTACATGCAGAAAGATTACCTTTGGCAGAGCAGGAGAACTTAATGTCTTGTGTATCTAGTGCGATCAAGAATAAGCTGTGACACACAAGGAAGAGTAAACTAAAGAGCAGAAATGCATATTAAAGTACACTTACATAAGGAGAATATTTTTAAACTATGCTGGCTTAGTGGTGTGGATTTTGTAAAGGCACTCTCATATGGTCTTGTAAACACATGCAGTTAAAAACTAAGACAGTCTTATCTTGAGCATGAGACTTGATTCTGTAGAGATCATGGAGGGTTGAGAGACTAAATCCATTGTCAGTGCTCTTTCTTATTTTGTTTCAAAGGTTTGAGGGTTATTTGCTGTTTCGTTTTTGTTTTTACTTCAGAGCCAGATTCAACTTGCATGCAGTTTGCAAGAGCTTTCACATTTTCCTTTTTTAATGCTTTTATAAAAAAAAAAAAAAAAGGAGAAAGATAAACACGCACAATAAAATCCCACTACCTCTGAGGCATACTCAGGATTCTGAAAATGCTTTTCTGAGCAGCGTCCATCATAATGGAATCTAAATCAGACCAGAAGCAACTGTAAAATGCATTTACTTCCTTCCATTGTTAGAATAGCAAGATGTGAACTTCTAAAAATGGCTTTAATATTTGATTATACTATTACATAAGATAAAATAGAGTAGATAATGGGGAAAAAGATGGAAAAACGGATTCTAAAACCACATTCATATGTTACACTTTGATGTCAGGCTTTTAGTTGAATCTGTAGCAAGGTAAACTGTCCTGAAAATTGTCAGGAAAAATGGGTATGTTTCTGTGGTATTAACTTACTGACCACTTTATACTGTTCCTTTTTTGATGCTTAACTCTTCTGAACGTGTTTCATGTTTCAACTCCTTGAAAACTTTTCATGCCAGCATTGAATCCCAGTTTGTCTGCTGCATGACTTAAACGATGCCTACAGAGAACTGAAGATTGCCACATACGTTTGTCCTGAGCAAATCCTTCTTTGAAGATTAGTATGAGTATACTGTTTACATTATTTTCTTTCCAGAAGTACTGGTTCGATTGCATACTTTTCAACAGTAGCCATGCAAATACAATGAAAGGAGTTATGATTTTTTTCATGTTAATATTTTTCTTGGTAAATTTATCCATTCGAGGCAAAATCCACCTTCAGGGATGAAAGCATCGGGTAGCTGGATAATATAAGTGTCTGTATCGCTATATATTTTTTCCATTCTTTTACATATCTATTGTTTAGCCATACCTACTTTTGTATATAGTCAAATACTGCAAATGTTTTAAATAACCGTACCTTCAGTAATAATACATTTATTTCCAAGCAGTCTTGTTTTGTCTCTTGCTGTTCACTGAAGCTAAAATAGTAAAAAAAAAAAAAAGTTAGAGCATTGAGAAAACAGAACAGAAAATCAACGCTGATCACTATATAGCCTTTAACTCCAGTGTATTGCTTTTCATAATAAAGAGGAATCTTTTACACTCCCAGGAAATCAATTCTGTCATTAATATTTAGGCTGAAGGACTATGTTATTGTAGAGCTGTCAGTGTATTTATCTTATTTTAAGGATTTAAAAAAAAATTGTTGCAGGTTAGTAGTTTATCGTATTGGAAATTTTAGTTGTAATTGCTTCAAAACCAGATAGGAATATGCATTGTGACAACTCTGACTTATGTGAGGTATCAAACCTTCCTGTCAAATTGGCCGAGTCGTATTTCTTTCAAGTTTTTTGGGTTTTGGGTTTTGTTTTTGTTGTGGTGGTTTTGGTTTTTTGGTTTTTTTTTGTTGTTTGTTTGTTTGTTTGTTTGTTTAGCTATTTCAAATTAAAGAAGCTCCTATGCAGGGTGCAAGATAATTAGAAAGAATATCACACTTTAGTATTTTTACTTGAATAGTTTCAGCTGTATGAAATTTAAATTGGCCATCTAGGCTAAGGGGCTGAACACAGGTGGCAGAGGAAAGTGATCTGCTTCCTACTTGAAAGGACTACTCTGATTTTACAGGCAAGGAAATACAGTTTTAAAAACATAGACTAGAACAATTCAAAATTTTCTAGAGCAAGCTGTTTAAGAGCAGTAGACTACATGATATTAAAACTTAAGTGGTTTGCCTTTGCTTTAAGTTATATCTGATTTAATAAAAATAGTAAATTTTCTTGCAGCACACACTGAAAATGTTAGCTAGGCCATGTTAGAAAGAAGTTTGCGTACTGTTCTTGTTCTTATTCTGTGTAAGAGTTGTCATTTGTTTTTATGCTAGCATCCTTGCATAAATCATGGCATGTGTCTTGCTGTTTCTGAAAAGGAATGAAATTGTTGTTGTTTTACCTGCAGGGGATGAGTTACAATTAATTCTGTCAAGGAGCCATTTTTTATATTACCTTATTTCTGAATAAAACAAAATTACTTTCTGGGTTTCGACGGCTTTTGATAAATCTGTTCTTAGACTTTATTCTTTACCTCAGTTTCCCATGGTCTGACTTGTGGTTTCATTGCACTTCTGGTCTTTCAGCTTCTTTGAGGATGGGATAAGTGAAGAGAGGAACAAAATAAAGCTTGCATAGTATATTTGTGTCTCTGAGGAATTAGACCAATTTCTGTGGTATCAGTAGGCATCATTCCTTTGACTAAATGTTCAAATGATTAACACTGCATTGACTTAAGGCTTCCTGTGTACAGTAAAGGAAAGCAGAGATCTTTGAAGCTCTGGAGATCTTGTGTCTCATTCCCTTTTAAAAATTAAAACCTGCCATAGGCACTTAAGGGTTCACTCAACTGGATGTGGCAAATCATTAGTGTGTTTTGTGATAGAGCGGAAGTGATGATAAATCTTCAACCTTTCTTGCATTATTTTTATAAGACGACTTCACAACTACAAACTAGCCTGAACTTTGTCCTTTATTCTTCTGTGTCCTTAAGTTTCTGAGGTGTCTTACATTGGCCTGATGGTTCTCCTGGAAGTTGATGGGAGTTTTAACGTCTTCAGTGGGAGAGTAATTTGGTCAATGATAGAAATTAAAAAAAAAAAAACCCACAAACAAAACTGACTAAATCCAGTCATGATGGAAAGATTTCTTTAAACAAAATACAAACTAACCTGTAGTTGGACTTCTCGAAAACAGTTGTTTCTTTGATGCCTGGAATAAGATTGCTTAGGGGGCCATAGGGTTTTTTGGTTGCTGTTTTACTCCGGAACGCTGTCTGTACAGCTAGTTCGATGTAGGCTCCTGTACCTCAGATCGGAGCTTCACCTCTAGCAATAGCGGGTTTGTTCATTACTCTCACTGCGGGATCACCCATCAGTACAAACTCGATCCAGATCAAGTGTAAGCAAATAATAACACTTCTGTTGACTTGATCAGAACATGCAACAATGCTGCTTTTCAGCTTTGTGGTGGCTGTGGTAGGACAGCTGGTCCTCTGTTCAGCGTAGGTTTGGAACGGAATTACACTTACAAAGTGTTTTGAACAGATTCGTACAGAGAAGCCGGAGAGCTCTGGTGCTTTGCATCATGTGAATGTGTGGGGTTTTGATCTAGTAATTAGGCAGACTAATACCCGGGTTACTGGCTTGAGATGTAGATTGAGTCTCTGTCATCGTTTTCCCTTTTTATTCATGAGAGAACTTGTTGCGCACAGCTTACTCTAGTCCTTTCTCTCACTTCTTTTCAGTACCTTGTGAGTCTCCTCTGTACTTCAGTTTCCCTCTGTTGTCATTTCATAGTTTGCATCTGTCATTCGTTGCCCGTTGCAGTTCCTTGCTCAAACTTCATTTTCCAGTGGCTCTAGTTGCCTTATCATGGAAACATCAATGTATTTTTAGCCTTAAAAATTGTTTTAAGTTTTAGAATTGTAGATTCTGGAGTAACTTCCCTAACGAGCAAGCTTGTATTGCTTTTACTGCTTCTGACATGTATTTTGCTAACAGTCTTTTTTAGTAGACGTTTAAATACTGGTAGGATACTAGCAGTGAAAATAGCTGGTACTTTTTTTTTTTTTCCCTAGGACTGCATGGTGATAGAACATAATTTCTCTTCAGTAGCTCATGTGCTTTAATGTAATTGAAGACTGATAAGCTGAACAGACAATTGAAGTAGCTTTCATATAAATTATAATGTGGACAGCAAAGTACAGGCTGAGCTGTTAAACAGTAATCATCACAATGAGGTTAGAGTTGTGTTTTTTGATCTTTATAACCTGTGCAGTTCCTCTATGTTTATTTGGTTGCTTGCCATCTTCAGAGATTTCTGTATGAGATTTCACAATCAGTTTCTTTTGTTTGGTTGGTTTCAGTTACAATATATTTTTTTAGTTGCTACTTCTCTGAAAATTGAAATGGACTTTTTTAGCAACGCCTCTTTAATTTAGCAAATTCAGTCTTGATTCTTGGAAACCACCTTTGCTTTCATTAACTTGAGTATGTTTTCTATTTTTGTGTAAAGCAAAAGTGAATGTGCTTCTGCTGCAATTTTCATCAGACAGAAGGCACTTCATGCCTACCACATTTGCTGCCATCATCAAGTTTCTCCTACAGCTCTTTTCTCAAGAAAGTTAATGAATTCAGAAGTGAAATATTTCATAATCACATAACAGTTTGTATGTGTTTTTTCTTCCTTGGTGGTCAGTAACTACATTTTGGATTCTGCTTCCAACAGCAGAGATAGCTAAGTTGTGAAGAACCAAAGCTCTCTTGATTTCTGCAACAATTTTGTAAACATTCGTCATCTTACTGTATTATGTTATTAGTTTAGTTCTGTAGTGGATTCTATTCTCTACTTACAGGTTTTCATAATTCAGTTGATGTCCTGAGCTCTTCATCTGCATGCTGTTGGAACCTCTCCAATAAGAATACATTCATACAGGTGGAAAGTATAGTTGTTGGGATAGTCTTAAGAATTAACAGAACTGACTATAGTATCTGTGTACCTCCTTAGAGCTCTTGAAATTGGCTCACTTGTGTTTTGTGGGCAGCAGAGAAAATAAGGTAAGGTGTCCTGAGAAGTTCCAACCTAAGGAGTTACTGACTGCAGTAGAGGAAAGAAGGAAATTTAAAAAAACAATGGTGATTCTTTATTATGCAGAAGGCAAGTTTATGCATGCCTGAGCAGATAAAGGAAAGAGGAGAGTGTCAACCCCTAGTCCTTCTCTGGCAGGGAATCTTACAGTCTCTGGTCACCATAGTGGTACAGTGACAGAAGAACCTGAACTACTAAACTGCTGAGGCAATGAAGATCATCTAGAAGAGCTAGGAAACCCCCAGATTATGTCAGAAGTGCTTATTTAAATACCCTGGTAAAAATCCCTTCAAAAAGTGTTCCTTACCACCTGTATTAGGGACATACCTGCATCAGAGATGGACAGTGGAGGAATGGTATATTAAGTTTCACCGACTGTAGGGAATAGAAGATACAAGTATCCCAAAAGGCTGTTGGAGCAGTGAGATGGTCCCAATTGTTTGAAATGACAAAAAAAAAAAAGACAAAGAGTCCATGAGATTAATCCAGTCAACTGATATCTGACTGTAGTATTTTTTTAAGTGAAATATCTTAATTTAATAATTTTTAAAGCAACAGGATCTGGAAATAGAACCTCAAACTTGCTCTCAATTCCAGTAAATTTAGTCAAAGGGTATGGCTTGTTCCGGAGACTCATTCTGATGCAAGAAATGGTAATGCTTACAGGATTACTGTTCGAGATTGCACCTATATTACATGTACCATGTTGGGAAGAAAAAGATGAGGGTTTATTATGCTATGTAAGTATACAATATACCTTTAGGTGGGATATCAACTGGACTGCAATCCAACCGTTTCTTTCATATGATTGAAAACAGAAATGGCAGGAACAAGAATGCTTCTGAACAGTTCAGCTGAAGGAAGCATGCACAGTTCAGTAGGCAGAAATAAATCACTTCTCTATTTCCTTGTTGTGTGGTTGCTATAACCAGGCCTTCATTAAAACTACAGTTTCTTTGTTACTAGCAAAGTTTGCTTATTGTTATTGAACACAAACATGAAGTTGTCTAATTATGTATGTGTATCTTGTCTCTATGGGAAGTAAACCTATAGTTTACTGCAGTAAATAATAATAGTGAAAGCCTCTGCCATTCTGATTTACTGTTTAACTGATGAGAATTTTCAATCTCAAGTCTTTTTATAAAGGTGTACTGAAAACATAGAGTCCAGGGATATAAAAAATCAAGGCTCACTTCATGGCAACAGTCTGGCAGATTTTTTTTTCTGACGTTTTCACCAGAATGTAAGAGTGCAATAATTGTGTAAAGAGAATCTTAAAGGGGATTTTTTTAAAGTTACTTAATTAAAAAAAAAACCTTCTTTAAAAGCAAGTGTAGTTCAGTTTTCATAATAAAAATAATTTAACAGCTCGTCTTACTGACTTCACAGATAGATCTGGTTCAACACAGGTGTCCTGAAACTGCATTAAAGATGCGTGACTTAAATTTCAGTGTGATAGTACTTGATTGTTTTGTGCTTTTACAAATCACTTATGAGGCATAGATGACTAGTCCTTTTGAAGACTTGCTCTTGGGTTCCCTTTCATTAAACAGAAATACAGACTAATTTTAAAGAAAGCCAAGCTATAGATCTGAATTACAAGTACTGCAAGTGAAAACTAGAAGCTTCTTGGACTGTTTAATTTCAAGCTTATGGATACTAGTTATTGAAAGGAAATAAACTGGAGAGGGAGGATTCTTCTGGTTACTCTTCAGCATACTTGGGTATGTTGAAAAGTAGCATACTTGGTGGTAAAATGGATGCAAACTTCCGTTAGAATGCAGATAAATTTATTTTAAACAATATTTTAGGAGAAGGGTACTGTTTTCCAAGGCTGTTGAACTGGGTAATTCAAGAACAGCTCAAGTACTTGACATAGAAACAGTAATTTGGTGAAAGAATAGCATATCGTAAAATTTTAAAGAAATAGGCCTTATGTTATAGGAATTAAAACGCTGTCTGTCACTCTTAGAGATGACAGATGACATCAATTGGACTTTGTATCTCAAAGGTTGAGAGACAGCATACTAGAGCAGGGTTTTCTGAAGGTTAAGGAACAAAGATCCAAATAGCTATTGAGGAATAAATAAATAAAATATCCAGATTAATTACTAAGATAACATCTGTTGCCTTTAAAGCTTGCTATAACCAGGCCTTTGCATACTAATTTTGAATGTTCATGGTGCTTTAACCTGAATTTTCTAATATGTGTCCTCATCCTAGCACATAGATTCCGGAAATTAAAAAAAACATTATGGAAACCAAGTTACTGAAAGAATGTAGTGGGGCAGGGAGGAAGGAATTAGAGGAGCTTGGACGGCTCTTTTGCTGTAGAGAAATAGGGGTCCCGCACGTCCTTGAGCAACTCAGTTCTGCCTGTAGCAATAGGACAAGGGGTAGTGGTTTTAAACTAAAAGAAGGTAGATTCAGACTAGATAGAAAGAGGAATTTTTTTACGATGAGGGTGGTGAAACACTGGCCCAGGTTGCCCAGGGAGGTGGTCGATGCCCCATCCCTGGGAACGTTTAAGGTCAGGTTGGACGGGGCTCTGAGCAACCTGATCTCGCTGAAGATGTCCCTGCTCGTTGCCGGGAGCGTGGACTGGTTGAGCTTTAAAGGTCCTCTCCAACCCAACCCATTCTATGATTCTAATGGTACTGGACGGTTTTGAGGATTATCTCATCTGTTGACATTATAATAACAGTTAGGGCTCTTTTTTTCTCCCCTGGAGTTTTACAGCAAAACTGCTTCAGTACTTCTCTAAGTGAAAAACTTATTTTCAATACAGATCTGTATCAGACTATTTTACTAAATGTTGCTGAAGATTCTTCAGGGAATATTGCGTCTCTCTAGAGGCAGTGATTTAAATTTACCTTTTCATGAAACACTGTCTGTTTGAGAGACAAATCTTACAGTTTGGCAGATTTATCCAGGTCACTGACAGCAGTAGCAATATCAGCCTCTGCAACGTGATTAAGATCCAGAATGGGAATTAGTTTGCTGTGGAAGGGATTGGCCCACTGTTAGCCCTTGGCAGGATGAGACTGCGTTAAGTGTTGGGCTCTAACAGCAGAAGAATGATAGTGTTTGTAATTTAGAAGAAATTATTTTGAAGACAAACATAAAATTTCACTTGTTTATTCTGCCAGAGAAACACAAGAGAGCAAATCGGTCTGCCCAGTACAAATATGTATTTGGGAACAGTGCTCTGTACATAGTGTGATCCTTTTGCTGCTGCTTTACAGAGATTTCATAATAAAATACCCAGTTGTCCTTACTCTGCCTTTAAGCTGTAGCTTGCAGGATCCTAGAGAAATTCTGCTTTGCCGTGTTCATGCACCTGCTTTTGTTGACAGTATCGGTGTTGCTTCCCTGGTGTTAGTCACAGTTATTTTACCTTTTTTAATTATGTTAAAAAAAATTCTGGAAACTACTTGTCTTTCAGGTTTTGTTTGCTAATTATTCATATCTGGTTTAATGTTATTGACTGACACTAATAGTTGTTACTTTCCCAGGTTTCCTATGTACTAGTGCTGCCTTACTGATCTGTCCTTTACTTACAGATATGTATTTTTCCACTTTTACTGGTTGGCATTTTTCTCCTCTTCACTGAGTCTAGGTCACATCTTGTCACTGTCTCAATTCTGTGTAACCTTTTTTGTTGTTGTTTCTTAATCTTCCACTGGTCTCTGTCCAAGGTCCAGTAAACTTGCTTGGATACCTTCAGGTGGAGAATTGGTTGTATTAGGGGAATGTAATGTAAAGTTTGAGTAGTGTCCTTTGATGTGCTAGACTGTTTGCTTAGTCTGGGAGGGAGGTGGCCTCTCAAACTGATTAACCAGAGTCACACAAATTATGTATTTGTAATTCAGTTGTTTTGCTTAGTTTCAGAATTTGGGAGCCCTTGGACAGCCTGTTACCTGGAGGAAAAGCAATATTGTAAGATTGTGTGTAAAAGACAAACAGGGGAGAATTATCTGCATAGGCAAAGAAAAGGAACATCCAGTGATACAGAATGATCTTCAGTCTCCAAATCTGTTAGTCTCCATGTAGGGTTCTTGGTTTTGAGCCAGCAGTGACAGTTGTGACAGCTTGATGCATGGCAATTGCCTTATTTTGTATGTTTAAATGAAGATGTACCTTTTTTTGTTCCTGCTCTCCCCCGTTCCTTGAAAGTACCCTGAAAAATACCTTTTGTGAGGCTCGGCAGGACAACTTAATTGGGGAGTGGGATGTTGCTGCAGGAGAAGCATAGAGGCAAAAAAGAAGAATCCACATGTGGCTATTGTGCAGTGGGAGTCATAATGGCCTGAACCTATTGCAGAGGATGAAGGCACTTGCGCTGGATGTTTTTACTTTATTTCAGATCCTTTGGTTCTTGTTTTTCCAATCATCTTGCCTTAACGGCATTTGCTGTTGTCCTTTATTTTGTTCATAGATTTCATTTATTTCAGATCTCAGTTTTTGATTAGCTAGGCTAAACGAGCTTAAGGCAAAACTCCGCAGTTTTTCAGGCTACTTTTCTGGTGCACAACAGTTACATTACACTGCTCCCCGTGAGGACAGTCTTACCTTGCATTTCATGCGCCCTAGTGATCAGTGTTTTACTTACGTGGAGGTATTAAATTGGTTTAAGCAGGCTCTTGCTTGCTTCTCTGCCTTGTAGGGCATGTTGCCACCACCTTTTTGTTGCCAACATAACTATTTGTGAAGCCGCTTGGCAAACATATGTCAAAACTATTCTTTCTTTCCCAGGTTGTCAGCTAGGTAATAATTTGCATTAGGAATAGTGTCCTTCTTATGTGTTTAGTATCCTTGGCAATGGATACTGAAATGATCCATGTGTGCATATCCAGTTGACCATTAAATGGCAGCATGAACACTTCAGATGGATGTAGCAACATTTGTCTGAATGGTGTAACAGAACAAATTGATCCCATGCTGGGACATCTTGACTGCTGTGTAAAAATTAATACAGCAGAAAAAATGGTAATTGACTCATTGTTCAGAGGTTTTCTGTTGGTGAGGAATCTCTGAAGTTGTACCCAGTTACAGGATTGGAGAAGGGAAGAAAAGACAATAACTTGTGAGTTTTTAAAAAATACCAAATTGGAGCAATTTATAAATTTAGGTGAAAGACATTCATTAATTCAGACAAATTTTTGAATCATAGTTCAAAGATTGTTCACTGCAAGAACAAGTTTGTTTACTGCCCCTGTGGAATTGTCTTTAAAATATCTCAGTAGGGGTATTACAAGTACTCAGCCTGACTCTGAGAAACTTGTTTAGGCTGTTGTTTCAGTCGGTAGTTACATTTTTAGTTGTAACCAAGGTATTCCATCTCTCTGTTATTTCAGAAATAGTAATAGTACCACAGCTTGTTATCGTCAGAAATCTCTAGAAAAACACAGAATACAGAGGAGACTGTTAAATCTTATGCATTAAATAAGTTTCCAAAGAGTCTGTTTTATCATACCAGTTTTTTCTTAATGTCTTGTTTCGTGTCTCAATATAATGCCTTTAGTGCATCAGATCTTAAATGTGCCTTGGTATTCATGGGAAAAATATGCATGTATGTTGTCAGTACTGTAGAACGTGATCTACCATGCTGCTTATGGTGGCTTTTATTCACTAATTGAAAATTCTCCCTGTGTTGCTATGTTGTGCTTGCTTCAAAAAAAACCCAACAAAACAAAACCCTCAATTATTGTGAAACAGCTTTGTTTCTCTTGCCTTTTTTTTTCTGTCTTCTGCATGCACATAGAGGTGTAAGAGGAATGCATCCAAAGCTGTCTGTTTTTAAACCATTCCTGACTCTTTGATATTACCCATATGCACAGACATGTATGCATACAATAATTATGGCAAGGTTTGGTTTTACTTTTGCCTTATAGGTTTTGATGTAAGACCTTTCTGTCTGGGTTGTTTGGTGAGGGGTTTTGTGTTCACACTACACAGAATGCATATTGGTGTTCAACAAGTAATGAACCCAAAAAATTGACCTGTGCAGGAAAAGTCATGAGCTGTAAATGTACAGCAATTGTACCAATTAACCATAGACAATTTTTTTTTTTTATGATGGTCTTCATTTTGTCTTCAGTTTTAAAAATTGCAAAGCTTTTTTCTTGGGATGAGCTCTGTTACAGCTCTCACTTAGTGGTTAATTTCCAGGCAGGCCATGATAAGGTTTCTTCAACAGCTTCCCCAGTATAATTAATTTCTGTTTTAAGAGAAGAAGGCTAAAACCTTTTTTTGTTTTGTTTAGAAACTTATACAGCTGATCTTTGTTTATCCAAATCAGGAGTGTCTTTAGTTCTTATTTTAGTTTATATTGCAATGGTGTATTTATTGTGTTTCTTAGTGCTTGATTCAAGAATATTGAAATAAGTTAAAACCTTTTCATTGCCTCAGGTCTTGGGCTGTAGATGTAACTTTTCTGTGAGCACAACAAGAAGCAAAGGTTGAAGACTCTGGTCATGGAAGTTCAGATGCTTACAGGACAGGTGATGCTAGGCTGAGAGCTACTGGAGGGTGAGAAGCTTCTTCAGTATAAGATTCTTTGATTTGGTGCCTGAACCATGGCAAAAAAAAAAAGCAAAAGCAAGCCTTTAGTTTTTGAAAGTCCATACCTTGTATTGGGAGAATTGCTCAGGCTCTCAAAAGATTGGACATGCTTTTCAGTCTTAGAACTAACGTTGTCTTCTTGAGCCTAGAAAAGGTTTTCCACTCGGTTTTCTTCCAAAGACTGGCTCGTTCACAAGAATGAGGAAGATAGTCCCAGAAGTGATGACTGCAACAGTTGTAAATCTGTCACTAAAATGATCTTGGTATTAGGGAGCAGCAAGCTTGGTTTTTTTTTATAAGTTTCTTTTTTCCTTCTGAAAACTATATTAAGGCTTTGTGCTTATTAAAGTTAGTAAAATTACAGACATTGGTTTTGGTTTCCAGTGCTCATCGTATCTTTTGAGATGGAAAGTTCTGTGGCTCATCGGGAGTATATATGCTGCTTTTATGTAACCTTCTGTTTTTTGCCTTCCCCTTCAAGAGAAAAGACAACTTTCAGTTTATGGGTCTGACAGCAAATGCAAGAAGCTTTGCCACTCAGCTCATTTGCTTTGTTGGCTTAAATGTCAGCCAATTTAACCAGACTCACACTGTGTTTTTTCGCTTGGCTGTTGAGAGAACAAAACCTTTGATAATTAATGTGGAGCTATTCATCAGTACGATCTATCTAATTTAGGGAGATCTGTCAAATAGATCTGTGATTCTATCTATCAAATAGAATGTCTCTATTGATGTTGCTATTTGATATTGCTTGTATCTATATGGGGGAGAATACATGTGTACATTTTAAAGAATGTAAACTTGCTGTCATTACCTAAGTGGAACTTGAGTCCAAGAGAAAGAAGATAAGCAGAGGGTGTGAAAAAAGGGCTGCAAGATTTGACTGTTTGTCGTGATTTAGCCCCAGCCAGCAACTAAGCACCACCCAGTGGGACGGGGGAGAAAATCGGGAAAAGAAGTAAAACTCGTGGATTGAGATAAGAACGGTTTAATAGAACAGAAAAGAAGAAACTAATAACAATAACG
>JAVJGG010000062.1:13671548-13704943 GCA_035590195.1 Aviceda cuculoides | reverse complement strand
AAAAATTGTGTAGGCTTAAATATTTGCAAGATCAAAAGCCAGGAACAGCCTGTTTCCATATAAAGGCATCTGTTTTTTCAGTTACTGCCCAAGTGGAAAATTGGAAAGAAATTGTTGTGCTGTCAGCGTTAGGGCATTACATAGCTAAAAATTGCACATATCCTTTTTGAGAATAATACACATAGCAAGATGCAGGTTTCATTGAACACTATAGGAGAATTGAGTAAAACCACATATAAAGGATGTATCCTTCCATTTTATTTTTTTTTTAAATTAGGTTTTTAGGAGAGACGTAGGCCATTGTTTTGGAAAAGTTAAAATAAATGCAGAAATAAAGCAGTTCCAAGTAAGGTTTTTAAAGCAGGTCCTGAACAGGAAGAGTAAATGTTCCCCTTGGAATGTTCTCTGAATGCAGTTTGTTAACAATAAGAATATCCTGCTTTTGAGAGAAAGTGACCAAATTATTCATACTAAGGTGTGGCTTTATTGCACATACAACAGCGCATTAAAAGAGCAGTTTTGAAACTTCTACCTTAACTGTATCTCCAGCAGTTATTTTTATTTCCTACATATCTGTAACCAGTGCCTGACTATTTCTGCCTATAGTAGCTGTGCTTGTCCAAGATGTTATCTTGTTTTGTAATCTACCTCTTTCTCCTTGGATGCAGTGATTGTACTGTTCATCTCGGACTTTGGGACTGAATCCCAAAAGTCATCTTTTATCCATCCTTGGGTGTTACCTTCTGTCCTGTGCAATCTAGTCTTGTGACAGTTTAGTCTCTGTATGCATTCTCCTACCGCCAACAAACACTTCCAACTTGTTCCACTGATTTGCTCTCCTTTTTATTATGTAGCACGTAAAGAGTAAGCTATGCAGTTGAAATGGGAGGATGTCAACATAAAAGTAACCATATTCACAGTCTGTTATGATGTAGATCTTTAGCATATTACTTCTTACATTTCTCTGTTTAAAGGAGGACATAGAGGCAAATTAGATTTTTTTAGAATTTTGTATGTGAATTACTTGTTTTGGAGTGCAAAGAGGCCTGATGCAGGAAAAAACCATGTGAGCAGCTCAGACTTACAAGTATGCTGTGCTTGTGTTTGACACTGCCTGTGTGATTCTTGGAGGCTATGAGCAGATGAACAAGTTCTTGTGAAATAACATCTAGGGTGAATTGTCCATACGGCGTAACGAAGGACAGAATTGTGCTTCTTGTCATGTAAGGGCAAACATATGGCACACTGCAAAGTTCACTTAACATCTTAGACTTGTGGCAACATGTTTTTCAGCCTGGACCTTGGTTATTATTGCTTGTTTGCTTCCCGCTTTCCGTGGAGAAAGTGCCTCCTGCTTTGTTCCCAGTTCAGTCTTACCGCCTGACTGTAGAGAAATGTCCATTCTAGCCATCGTTATCAGGCCCAGGCTATCTATTTCCCTAGGTGGGATTGGGTCTGAGAATTACTTTTGTGCTTTTAGTGTTGTTCCCTTCCTCCTTTTGTGAAAAAGGCAAAATACAGAGAAGATCAGTAACTTCTCATCTGTAAACAAATGGGCTGAAAAAGTGAGAAGGTTCCAGCCGCTGCCCCCTCAGTAGGTTTGGTGAAAGAGGGTGCAGAGGAGGCAACAGAGCGCATATCATCAAGTTTTCAGATGATTGGGCTTTTTATTATTGGATTGTAAAATCAGTGATCAAATCAGCTGTTTTGTTTTGGTTTTTTAAAAAACAAAGATTCTCATTTTCCCTAACAGAAACAAAAAATGCAAAAATGTGTGGGCACCTACCTCTCAAGACATTCTTCTTCAGTCCAGCAGAGGAATCTTGCTTTAAGGATGTTTTTCTAAGGATAACTTGCATATTGACTAAATTTTCTGTAAGCCTTCCAGCATTTTTATGTGAGGTAGTTAAATTTCATTTTCTGATGAACTAATTTTTTCTCACTTTTTGCTTTTTAATATTTTTTTTTTTCAGGCTTCCTTAAGCCAGACTTAATATTGATAGAATGAAAAAGTTTAAGAGGAGACTTTCCTTAACCTTGCGTGGAAGCCAGACCATTGATGAATCACTGTCTGAGCTAGCAGAACAAATGACAATTGAAGAAAACAGCAGCAAAGATAACGGTAAGCATATCTTTCACTTTCCAGAAAATGTAAGAATTATGTTAGGTTGGTTTTTATTTCAGTTTTCACAATTGCATGAACTTTCTTACTAACCTTTTCTTTTGGTTTATCTTACATTTGACGACTGCTAGTTTTTTTAACAGGTTGATATGTTCTAACGTATTGGTTTGCTTTGCTTTGATACTGAACTGTTACACAGCTAATTATCCAAAGCTACCTGAATTGATATTTTAATGTGGTGTGCAGCAAGGATCATAGATGCTCTTTCAGTAAATAAACCCATTACTGTATGAATTTAGTGGGTCTCACATCAACTTCATATGGCTTCAAATTCAGTTTTTTCTCAAAATCATTATTTGGTAATATGATTGATAGTAATTGCTTAAGTATTATAAATAAAACTGTTTACCTTGTCATTGGTGATGCAGTGCACTAGTCTGAGAATTCTGTCACCTCTTCATGTCTCTGAATAGTACTTCTCTTCAGCAATATGAAGCCAACTAGAAACACTCAGGGTAACCAGCTGGCCTGTATATTCTTACACAAGTCTTTGGCTGATCCCATAAACCTACTGGCTGCTGTGAAGTCCACATTTACGATGATACCGCTTTTGAATGCAGTTTGCAGTAGTAATGACCGGAAGAGATTTTATTGCTTTGCTCTGTTTCCTGGGCTGCAGCATTTAAGTCATATTTCATCTTATGTGCTGATTAGTGTTATTTCTTGCTCTACTGTCATCTAAGATTTTTCTCAAGTATCAAGTGATCTGAATTCCCTCCCCACCACCACCCTTCACACCAATAAATGATTCTGAATTTTTCCGCTGAAAACTGACAGGGGGGGCTGGGAAACTTGAGCAGAAGTAGATGCAGTGGAATTTGCCCTGCAGACTTCTAAAAACCTATCCAAGATCTGTTGCATACCAAGCTTTTGAAAGTTGAATTTACCTTTGGCAAAACAAAGGTATTCATGTTTTTCATTTTTACCCTTAATCCCTCGTATATTCATTGCTATTGTCCTGCCTTCATCATGGGCCATGCCCAATACTTTGGAAAATGATGTTTATTACAACTTCTTATGCGTTGATACAACAGGTCTACTCTGAAACAAGAATTGTAGTGGTTTTGCACTGATATCTACTAAGTACTTCCTGAGACACTGAGCAATTGTCCCACATGGTTTCGTTTGTATTAGCCTTTGTTACTGATGCATATTTCGTTCAGACCTGTATATACTTCTGACAGATTGATTTCATTATGCAAGTAAGTGCTAAGCATATTACTTTTACGCTGGGAAATGAGCATGAAAAATTGTCACCAGCGTCAGTGAATGTAATGAACTGGATTGCTGAATTGATTCAGTTGAAAGCTGGATCCAGGAAGAATAAAAAGATTTTACTCTGAACTGGACCATGTTGTGGGTGCCACTTCAAGGGACAGAGGACACAATAACTTGTTTACAGAAGCATGAGCTTATGCCATCTTAAACCATGTATGAATCTATTTGCAGTTTGTAATATTTATCTTGAGAATTATCTCAAACAGCAATACTTAGACGTCTTCTGCATGTTTGTCGCCAAACTTTGACAAACTTCTCAGTAGAAATTTAAAGTGAAAAAAATACAATTCAAGAAAATGTTTCTAATTACAAATTCATTATTTAGCTTTTAGTGCTCCTTTTATTTTGCTTTCCACATTATTTCATTGGCCAAAAGGAAGCTTATATGCTAATATTGTGTGATACAATACATGCTATGCTTGCAACTGCAAAATGTCATTAATGCCTTAGTAGAGTATCTTTGGATACACTGAAGTGTTGTTGATCCTCTTGAAGGGAGGAAGAATAATAACTATAAACTGTACTTTTGCTATGCATAATCTTTAACTCATCATTTTATGTAATTTTAAAAAGCTCTACCGACATTTGCTTCCTTTTTTCTGTTACTTCTAGAAAGCAGATATTAGTATCTGTCCTGTCTTTGATCTTGCAGAGATGAACAAGTTACTACTTTGTGGATTTTTGTTTTCCTTTGTTTTTCCTTTCCAACCCTACTTTTCTTAGAAAGTAGAATTGGAAAATGCTTGCTACACCAGCTAGTCCTGCTTTTTTAAATGAAGCTCTAACTTTCCCACAGATCATGGTATTTTGGAAGGAGGATTTTTCAGACAGACCACAGCAATCGGGGTTTGGGCAACAACAATTGCTGGAAAAAGCAGTCAGGAAACAAGATCTCCCTTTTGGTGAAAGATGAGTTTGGTAGAGAACATAGCCTGGAAAAAAATCCTTCCATGGGCATTATTTTAAAAAATTTCTTAGAGACAAGTGCTTATATGAGAAAGCCTCTGATTTTGTAAGATGCCAAGGCAAACCTAAGAAGCCTGTACTAACTGTAAATATCCAGCTGGGACACATGAGAGGATGTAGTCTCTTAAAGAATAGTTTATAAAGTGATAGCTGCATTAAGATCTTGAAAGTGCATCTTTTACTTGCGATGGTGCTGATCTCAGCAGGCGGGAGTAACTATCTCCCTAGTTTTGCTTTTAAAAAGAATAAACAGCTCCTTTACCCTGTGGAACAGAGAAGCACAGATGTGCCCAGTTTGTAGGCTTTGGATCTGTCCTTAAAGGAACTTAAAAAGCACAGTCTAGTAACTCAAAGGCAAGCCAGTATCTTGATCTACAGAGAATCAAAGAAAGTGTTTTTTCTTACGTGATTTATTTTCAACCCTTATTACATCATGAACTTGAGAAATGAGAGTGGAAGGGCGTTGCAGCTGTTCTTCTCACACCAGAAGGCAAGGATAGACCCTGAACACTGAAGGCCTTTACAGCAGAATTTTCTTCCGTTGTTGTTGTCCAACTTTGTTTTGTTTTATTTTTTTCTTCCTAGCAAATCACCCGTTTTGTCTCCTGTCATTCCATTCTGATGGCTGTGTTCACTGAAGGATATAATTTTATACACGCTGGCTTTTTTCTTTTCTGGAAAATGGCTGCATTACTGGGCTGGAGAGGTTGTAGAGGCTACATCCATAGAAAACCACATCTGTGCTGACCTAGGATCCATGCTCATCTCTATCTGATATTCACAGATATATTCACATATGTATATTCACATATACATGTCCTGTAAAATCTTTATGATAAAGTTCCCGTTCAGCACTGTGATTCCAGATGTAGATCACACACACATAGTACCAGGAGCCTTTCCTCATGGTCACCCTTTTGCAATAACCTGTCTTGCTCAGCCCCCACCAAATGTTTCCTCTCCCAGAACAGTTGCCTCTGATTTCAAATAACCGCTGCTCCTCTCCAGAGACCCACCTTGTCGTTAGCTCCAGCTTTGAGTGGGTTATTTGAAGATTTAAAGAACAGTACTCCTAATGCAGAACAAATTGTCCCATCTGTAGTTCGCAGACATAAAAATAGATACATAACTTCTGATTTCTTTGCCGTGCATTGATGCCACTGAATCAGCTAACCTTTTATATGCAATCTCATTTCATATACAGCCTTCTTTACTGCGTGCTGTCAGTACAGTCTCAGTATGCAGCACTCATCCATCAGCAGCAAAATGGGATTAGCAGGGATCAAGCCATATTGTTTGATGCAGTAGCACGGACCTATTGCACTGAATGTAGAATAACAGACAGTTTTGGTTTGGTTTTGTTTTGGTTTTTTGGAACACCATCAAATTATCTAATGACCAGAAACCTATATGTAATTAAATCTGCCTTAAAAATTATGTTCATTATAATTGGCTTCTGGGTGAGGAAGCATCGCCAAACCAGATGCATAAACCATAAAAATAGAGGGACCAGTGAAATGCCTAATATACACCTGAAGCCTTATGAACTGTGGACTGTATGAAGTATGCTTTGGGCTATTCTTTTATCTAAGCACAGAAGCTTTTCATGGTCTCTAATGTTTCAACATAGAAAACAAATTAGTTGGATTTGTTGTTTATTTTTCATTCTGTCTTGGTTCAAGCACACTAACAACGTGCCAGCTTGCTTTTTTAAATTCTAAGTTCTACCTTAATATGTGTATTCAGATTAATATTAAAAATGCTAAATGGTAATTTCTAGCAGTTGACAACTAAATGTGCTTCTGAAATTTTTCCTTGCCAATGACACACTAATGAAATTTGGCTAGAAGTAACATCCAAATCATGCATATTTAAAGCCCAATTAACTGTAAAATTTATGCAAATACTTGAAATACATATGAATATGCTCTCTAATGAAAGCGAAAAATGTGGCTGTATTGTCTAATATTATTACATTATCACAAACCCCAAGCATGCTTTTAAGAATAATTTCAAGATATTTTCAAAAATACGTCCACAGCTCTTGCATTAATGTATAAGTAACTTGGAAAGCCATTCTATGTCGCCAGTTTTTATTTTTATGTGTAGCTATATACACACATACATATTAAACCAAAACAAGTGAGGTTCTGATAGAAATGGCTTCATGAATTTCTAGAATAATATTTATCTTCATTTGGTCTGTTTAAGCTCAGTGATGTGATCATAGGATCCAGTCTCACAAACACTTGCATAATTTTTTTGTAATTTTACAGGTGTGAGTAATAATGGAAGAATCAGCAACAGTAAAGTGCGTAAGTGTTTTTTAGGTTTAAGGCCTTAATGACTAGTTAATACTCTGATAAGAGGAATGAATGTTTATAAAAATTGACACATTGCAATACCGTCTCAGAACATCCAAATGTCTTTGTAGTTGTAGTCATTTCATATCATCTCCAGTACAGCTGAGAAACTCCCATTCCATCTGCTATGTGTGATTCCTTGAGTATGGAAGGAAAACAGTGTGTTGCAACATATTTTCAAGACAATGTTCTTGAATTGAAAATATGAGCACAGAAATACTTACTGGTAATAAATCAATAAAACTTCTCTGTTGATTTTGAAGGAAACTATCAATATAAAAATATTGGGGCGGGGGGGAGAAGAACAGAATGCCCAGAAGTGCTAGAGCTCATTGTACAGCTACAGATTACTGCAAATAACTGTCGGTTGTCACAGTTAAATATTGAACCTTGTACTGTCCCTTACACCATACTGATGAAGTTTTTATTATAGTCTGTATGTACACTTCTGTGCTGTGGCATACATCAGTTTTTGTTACTACTGTTCAGTATGGTTTCTCCATCCCACATACACTGCACAACATAATGTTTTTTCTTCCCTTCTGTTTTAATTTGCTTCTTCCCACAAAACCTGGAGGCTCTATTCATGTGTGGAAGTGCTTATAAAGTGAAATGAGCATGAAAATTCAGTGCCTGAAAGCATGCTGCAGAGACCCGTATTCTCTTTTAAGTCCACTCATAAGTGTTTTCCTTCTCAAGCAGAACGCAGGTTTAGCAGGAGAACGTGATGCTTAGATGCAGAAATGGACTCTAAATACACCAAATTTCTGCTAGCATAGGCTTACTGATGAATATGTAGAGATTTCTTCTCAAATGGCGTGCAGATGGACTTGTTGAGTACAGAAAAGTAAAATACGCGTAACTAGCCAACACACAGTTATTTCTGAAAGTAGGGCAAAAAGGAGCCGCGTCCTCTGTTTCCTGATGTGGTTGGCAGTGTTGCCTCACCGATGTTTGCGTTGGGAGCCACAGGGTAGGTGTGTGTGGGGACGCAAGGATGGAGGCCAGGGATGCTTGTGTCTTGGCTACGACGCTGACTCACGTTGATTTAAATTGTACCTGAAAGCGTGTTCTGAAGGGTGTAGTGTAGTGCGATGCCTTCTGCAGTTACGCTTTTTAAAGGGAGGGTCAGTAACTGGTGGTGGTGTGTCTTGCCTATATGATTGGAGGTATGGGACTGCCATGCTTATGTTCCAGTACATGTTCTGATGACCAAAAGTACTATCTTGAGAATTATCTTGGAAACAGTATGAAATACATAAATCTCACAGGCAGGTTTTTGGTTCTGAATATATTTCATTTAATTGTGATCATCTTTGTCTTGGTACCTAGACTGAAGGCAAAACCTCATGGTATGTGAAGTCAACTTTGAAAGGCTTTTTGTAGTGTTTTTTACATGTCTTGATCTCATTTTTTGCCTTGTGTATTATCTCTTGGTTTTGTAGTTTAACCAGACTCCTTGGAAAAATTTCTGTGCTTTTTGTCCCAAATTTAAAAAAGAAACAAGAAACTTTACAGGGCGTTACAGTGCCATTTTAATCATTGAGTTACTTCATTTCTGGGATAAACGTGAAGACTGTGTTTCTTTAGGTTTCTGTCAGCATATTTCTTCAAACGTGCTACCAATATTTTTTGCCATATGTCTTCTAAGTGAAGCATGTTTGGTCTGGACATGACTGCTGTACTCAAATTGATTAATTTGAGCAATGGGAGGAATCCCTTGAGGTTCTGCCAAGTTTTTAATATTGTAATAGTCAATAGTTTGAAGGTTTCATCTTAGTATTTAATGAATGAATACAGTTTTAAGTGGTATTAAGTGGTTGCTCTATTTTTAGAGTGACTTAATGTTTTTCTGCATATCACATAATGGAGTCCAAGGAAGCAACTCCATAAAATAGTGTATAAATATACAGTATGTTATACAATGCTCCTCATGCAGCTCCCTGAGAGTACAGATATAGCAAACATATAGCTGCTTTGGGTTATTTAAATATTTCTTCTATGGGAGTTATCACCTGCAATCAACTAATTTTACTGAGTGGGTCTGACAGCCTTACAGCAGTGTAATAAATATTGTACGGTGCAGCATACCAGCTCTAAAATGTCAGAAATTCACCTGCTTACATTCTAAAATTTCTGAAGAAACAGAGGGCTTCTTGACAACAGCTTCTTTAGGAAAGCAGTTTGTTCAAACTATTTTGTATTGCAAGTCCAAAAAAACCCAGCCTTTATTGCCAACAGACGTGTAAAAATTGTGTAATCATTAATAGAGCATACATTCAGATTAGTTAAATGAATTTGTAGTAGATGATGCCAGAATATGATTAAGCTATATGACAGTAGCATTTGAGACAGTCGATACAAATAATTTTGAAAGGTTATCATGATGCATCGCAAGCTTCATGAATGCAAGGCAGTTTAGGGAATGAATATTTAGTTTCACATATGTAGAGTTCTGACACTGGCCCATTCTCTATCAAAATGGAAAAGAAAAAACCAACCGACCAACCTTGGAAGTTTTCTGGAGCAAGGGTGAGGTCAAGGTGGGTGGAAAAGGAACTGCATAGAGTCCTGCCCTATAAAAAGGGGTAGCTGGTTCTCGGGACATTTAGTGAGATTTTGTTACAGTTGAGGCGGTCCAAAGTCGAGGGGCAGCTGGAAGTGGCAAGTGAGGTTCTGCCTCCACCCTTCTGTCAGCACCCGCGCTCTGCGTGCCCCGTGATGATCTAGTTCAAAAACCTAAATCAAAATTACACTTCTTGTTTGCTGGGGGAGGACCTTGAGCCACCTTTTTGGTAGCAGCAGTGAATTGTGGCAGGCTTGCTGTCGCACAAAAGTTCATCTGTACTTCGAACGTGGAGCATGCCTGGGTTCAATCCCTGCTACATACCCAAATCAGAGATCAAAAATGTCTCCAGTATCTCTCTTATTTTGATTAGAAAAAATTCCTCTCGTGTACTTCATTTGTAGGAAATTAAAATACATATTTATGATGTGGTATCCATGTCCAGAATGGATAGCGGTTACTAAATAATACATTTTCTTGCAGACTTATTCAGACTATCAGAGATGCTTGATTTAAGGGAAAATGTCACCATGTGTGACAGGTGATTTTGATTCTTTATTAATGCTAGCTGAAGCAAATACTATTCTAAAATTTAGGCAGCGAAATCTGAAAGCCAGCTTGGTCTTTTTGTCACGTAATAGAGATACTCGTGGGACATAAAAAAAGAAAAAGAGGTACTTGAATATGTGGTATTATATATTCATAAAATGTGTTTTAAAATGCATTTACACTCCTAATGAAAACACTTTCTTTAATCCACCAGCTGACTGACATGTGACCGTTATGGCAGTTGCTGAGGCCTTGCACAGAAATGCCAGGCAATTCTGCAGGCTCTCTGGAGCTCAGATTAAGTAAATCCAGTTAAGTAAATCCAGCACAGGAAAGAAAGTGGTGGTGTGGCTCTTTGTTAAGATAGATGGACAAGGAAAAAAAACATTGGGGATTTATTGAAAAATTACTTCACTTGGGAGTAATTTCAGGTCAGAGTTTGTGATTAATTTAAATTGCAGTTAAAGGAAAAAGAGGAGACCTCTTATAACCTCACAAAATAGTTGGTTTTAACTAATTCCACAGACAAGCTTCTTGGTTATATACGCTATTGTTCTGCTTGACTCTGGCAGTTCTCATAACTATGAAATAAAAAAATCAGTTCCACTTATGTTCAAATATAAATTTCTGTCACTTTACAATTGAAAGATTTCAGTGGCTCATTTGAGTTATTTTCTGTTGTTGTGTGTTCGTTAGCATTGTTGTTGGCGTTATTTCAAACTTACCAAAGCAGTGGTGCCTTACTGGGTACTGCATTTTTGTAAAATATATATGTGTATTCTAAAACAGATCAGCAACATAGTCTAGCAACTCCAACATTATAAGCCAGGCTGGCTGTATTTTAAACAGTATTTTCTTTGATTAGTGCTGTTGTAGTTATTTTGCATTATGCCAATAATAACGGAAGTTGGAATGTTAGGATGCGAGAAATACAAGAAAATGATCCAAATTAAATAAAACGGCAGCTCAGCATTTGCCAAACTTGAAAATCAAGTAATGCAACAGTGCACAGTCACCATGTGTTGCCCAATTTTAAACCTTGCCGAAGATGCACACTTAAGCAAGATAACATGGATGTGGCATTAAAAAAAAAAAGTATGTGTGTATATAATGTGTGTGCGTGTGTTTGTGTGTATGTATATTTATATATAAAATTAAAAAAATCAGGACATTCATATTTCAATAAGTGTTCAGAGGCATTGAAAAGAAAACCATGTCTTCATCCTGTACACCAGGATAATATTTATAAAATTTCTCTTTCAGAATGTTTGACTCTAACTTCTTTCACATTTAAAGACTAGATTTGCGGATAGCTTAGGTTGCATAAGAAATGTAAGACTAGAAATGACATTCCTTGAAAGATGAGTCAAAGATGAAATGATTTTGTAGCCAAAATAAGGAGAGTATAATAACAACTGACCAAATACAATTAAAAAAGAACCACTAAGAAGTCTCTCTTTCAGCTCGCTTCCTGTCTTTGTACATTTTCTCAGTTGGGAGTTGCAGATTATCGCGCAGGGGGAGGAAGGAGAGCTAGCGATAAATAATTCATAAGGCCCTTGCCGTAATGCTGTGCCAGCACGAGCCAAGGGCGCGAGCTGCCCAGGTGCCGCGGGAATCCTGGGCCGTAAGGACGGCCGGAGCTCTGCCTCTCTGCTCTCCGGTCTCTTGAGGGTGACATTTGAGGGCAAGTCTAAGATTAGAGCCCAAAATATAACGCTGTTTCCCCGGAGCACCGTACCGGTTTCTAGGTCAGAGACTTCGTGAACTAGGCAAGTCTCTGTGCAGTTAGCAACCCTGCGCAGATTTCTTCTTCGGTCTCCCCTTGAGACTCAAAATGCAGTAGATCCGTACACTTGCATAGCGGCATAGTGATTTTTCTGGTGGTTTTCTACTCCCCTCTTAACTTCTATCATTTATTTTGGCTGTGGCTGAATATTAAACCAGTAGAACCATGAAAATACCTACTGTGGTACTGGAAACACCTCCATCGTGTCAGCTAAGCCTCTGAGTGGTTACTGAATTATATTTACCAAGTACAGTGACACTAACATAAGGAATGTTTGTGAGTTTTATATAGGGAAACATTTTTTTAAAAGACAAACCAAACCTATAATCAAAGAGATAAAATTGTAAGAAGTGGTTTATAGATGTATGTAGTAAAGGCGTTTAACTTTTACAGTTTTGACTCATCTTATTCAAGACCAAGCAGTTGCACTAAATTAATGTCTTAAAAACTGCAGCGTTACCCTTTAAATGTAGTGATTCAACATATTAATAAACCTGGGAAAAAAAACCCAAAAACAAATTCATGTGAATTAAATGAAATCGTAACTTAGGAAGAATTATTGGGGCCTCTTTGGACAGAGGGAGTTAAATACTTTTTTTAAAAACACTTTCTTTAAATCTTGTATCTCATAAATGCACAAAAATAATAATAAACAGTCTTGTAAATTCATTTCCAGCAAGAGTTTGCTTGCTTTTCAGTATTTATTCCAGCTTTTAGCCATTACTGTCATGTTTGCAGGGAGGAGGCAGCACACAGTGCAGAATTCATGTGAATGATTCTTTAAAAGTTTCTAGCGTACAACAATGCAAACTTAAATGTATATAACAACAATACTTTTCCAGACCATAAGCCTGTATGTTACACGATCATAAAATGCCGTATGATCCCTCCTTTTTGTAAATTAATGTGTACTAGGATTCTGAAAAACATTTGTAAGCAAGTACTATTAATACTTCTCTTAGTCAGAAGTTTACTAGTAATCTGAGAGTTTTTGTAACCTTCATTTTATTGTCAGTAGTTATGCCTGTCCTACTACATGACCTAAATTATTGTTGCTAAATTTTATAATGGGCTCCATAATTTAGAACAATACTTGTGACAGTGCGGGAAGGTAATAGTTGCCTATGATGGCAAAAGTTATTTCTGTATAATTGGATCTTATTATGTCAACGATTTGTCTTTATATAAATTTGCTATTTGCTTATTAGTGTGATCTGTGTTTACCCTTATATTTGAGCTGAACTTTTCATATGTTAGGATATTTTAGGAATTTTCTTTTACACTGTAAAATATGTGCAAACCTACCAGTGCCATGAGGAAAACGAATTTCTTAAGCCACCATCTTCTGTTCATCACACTGCCATGTGAGTAATGAACATAAAACTCAATCTCTGCTTAGTGTATTGCTGAACTCAGGCCTTCTTCACACACTACACAGCTCATGGAGACAGGTTAATTTTATCCCGAGTAGACAAAAAGCCGTAACATCCAAGGGAAGCGATCGGCTCTGTGCTCTGTGAAGGCAGCTACAGTCCCCGTGCGTGCCTGCGCTCCAGTGTGGCTGACACCAGTGGTACTGGTGTCCTCGGCGGCTGGACGTGCGGAGGTGGGTAGGGTGGCCGGGGTGGCTGAGGCGCGGGCCGTCAGGCAGCCCTGTGGCCCTCTCCCTTCGCCGGGCTGCCTGGGGCGCTTCGCGGCCTTCGTTGGGATGTACCCTGGCGTCTTCGCTTTCTCGTTGGGATGAGAAAAGTCATGGTTATTTTGATGCAGAATTTGCGTTTTTGGGTGCGAGAGACTTCTCTTATCACGGGAGATGCGTTTTCAGTCACCGAGCATCAGTCTGTCTCGGCGCTTTGCTCAGGGTTTAAGTTAGCAGAAATAAGGATTTGGGACAGAGATGTGCAGAGTTTTGAAGGTGAAGACGCTGATCATACTTCATGAACATTATACACAGACGTATGGTGTATTTTTCCTCATGTTCACCCATATCGAAGCTGCGTTTATGAAGGATGCTAATTAAAAGATACAGGCAGGTTCGTAACAGTGCTGTTGTGTCCTCTCACATTCTGTTTTCTGCCTGAAGCGTTGCGGTTTTTTGGCTTATAATTTTTTTCCTGCAGCAGCTGAGTTAAAGAGGTTTTTTGTCTTGCTGTATTATTCATCTTTAAAAAATAATTATGCAAGACATTTTTGCATATAAAGTCACTAGCCTGTCCTTGGGTAGTTCTGTCAGACCAATCCTAATAATATATCCAAAAGGTTTTGGTACATGTGGGGATGGAGGGGGGTTCCCTTCAGGATCTTGCTTTCCTTAGCTTATTAGGTATTTGGTGCTGGTTTTTTTCCTTCACCATTGAAATTCTGCTTTTCATAAAATAAGTTCTCCCAGCTATATTATTCTTCTTATCTTGCTTTGGAAGGGAAGGCAATATTTTGGGGTCCCTGCATGTGAAAGTGTAAGTCGGGTGATGAAGTAGCATCCCAGAGTGCTCCCTGTCCCAGCAGGCGTGAGTGAAGCTCTGAGAGGATCCCAGCTGCTGCGTGCACTGGGACCAGTGGCTCCAGGAACACCTCGGGAGGTGCCACTGGCTTCGGTAGCACTCGCGCTGCAGTTGCTCAATGCGTGGTCACTGCCTTTTCTGTCTTCTGAATAATACCAAACAACACATATCTGTGATGGTAATAAGAATCAAATGATGGAAAAATAAAATTCCTTGAATCTAAAGCGTTCTGGCACATCCTCTGGTCTTTCTCCTAGTACAGGGACAGTGCCCATATGTAGCTGCTGGGCGACTCTGACCTCTGGGTGCTTTTTCTGTAGTTAAGAGTATTTCTTCTTTAATTTCTTGTATGAATGACTTCATCAGCGGTTCCGAGAAGTCCAGTTTTGTGACAGTCAATACAAGCTGACATCTGTTCTGCTTCTTGTTGGGGTAAAAAATCCTCTGTGTTTTTTAGAGTTAGACTGCTGCTAGTACCAAGGCAATCCTTGAGTGCTAGTCCATGTGTGCGGGGTCAGGTTGCTGAGAGAACACTAACACACAATTTCTGTGCACATTTGTATATAAGATTTTAAAATTTTCGATGTTCCACTTTTTTAGAAAGTGTTTATCAATAATAATAATTTCTTAAAAAATCTTACAATCCTGGGTTTAAGTCTAAGTACTGTGAACTCTTTGAGACACAGTCCAATAGAAAGCCAGAATAACTCATTGAATACTTAATTATTCTGATATCCTTGAAGTTAATAACCTTTAATTATGGCATGACAGCTCCGGTGGGTATAGATGGGTATGTTTCCTTGTAAGGACTTCCACTCACTACCAGTGACCCTCAAGAATTTTGAGAGGGAGAATATTTCCAAAGGCTTGTGGTTGAATTTGCTCATCATGTGAGTTGATCTAACAGCTGGTCTGTTTAAATTATGGTAAAGATGAAACATTGTGCAATAAGACAAATAATTAATTCAGAAGAAAATAATTATACTGATATTAAAAGCTATGTTCAGGTTTTATTCATATTTTTAGACTGTATACTCACGTCACTTACTGATCCAGCAGCAGAGTGACAGAACTTAGTGAAATGAAATTTGGGTAAGAGTAAATACAGTGTTTTGTATTAATTTGTTAATAGAGAAATGACAGTAGTATGACGGTCTACTGTTAGTATGAAAGGGAATCTTACTGGAGTGGCGATTTCCTGTCTAGTAACCGTTTTTTTCTTTTTTTTTTTTCCCTTCTGGCATGTTCCTGACGCTCCTACTTGCTTGTGGGAATGCGTATTTTGATCCTTGTGAATTGCAGAGCCAATTGTGAAGAATGGCAGGCCTCCGACGTCTCACAGCATGCACTCGTTTCTTCACCAGTACACAGGCTCCTTCAAGAAGCCCCCTTTACGGAGACCACACAGCGTCATAGGGGGGAGCCTCGGCTCTTTCATGGCAATGCCCAGAAATGGGAGCAGATTAGGTAATTTACTACCTTGTTTGTTTGAGTTCCTTCTTCTGTGAAGAGTAATGTCTGTATTGATTCTTGGCAAGAGACGGGGTTATTCTAATGCTTTAATAAATCTCTGGGAATGCGGTAATCTTTTTCGGGAGTTGTTAGTGAAACTTGTTTTGAAGGTACTGAATGTCTCTTAAGATTTTCAGGAGGAAAGCAATTACAAGTACACACGGTTACCCATGAATTTTTGAGAAGCTGCAAAGTTACAAAAGTCACAAAATATTCTTTCTTAATACATTGCAAGAAATCCATGTGTCTGTCTCAGTTAAGCATTGGTGAGAACTACAATGAATGATAAAAACAGAGAATAGTCATCCTACATGTGGAATTTAAAAAGAACTGGTATATTATTTAGACTTTCCATTATTATAAGAGAAAAAATTGGTTTTTTCAATGATAAATTAAGGCCACTCAACTATTAATTATCTTTTTGTTGTGGTCCCGAGCTATATTTGTGGTTCTGTGGAGCAAATAAGTTACAAATTTTTTTTTTTCTTCTCCTTCAAGTAATTTGTCGTGTTGCTGCCTCCAGTCACCATTAATGTTTTAGCCTGCTTTTATGTTACTTTAAATTGTGCTTCATTAATTGATACTAGAAAATGAGAGCAAGTCATAATTTAATTAGAATTTTATGAGTTTTTCAATCTTCTGCCCTCCTTTAGAAGTGTGTGATAAACTGATCTTCCAGATTAAACTATGAGTCTTCAAGATAGTAGCCAAACCACTTATATCCTTCTCTGCTGTAATATTATTCAGTATGTTCAAAACCTTGCCTTTTTACTATTTGTGCTACCATTCAAACTGGAAAAAGAATTCTGTCCTCTTGAACGGACCTTTGCAGCTGTTGTTATCACAGAAGAAAACAGGGTTTAGTGTGTACAGTTTGACTACCATATCAATTCCCGATTTCACTCAAGTCCTACACACTTTATTTTTTTTCTTCTTTGCCTAGCCAAGCTTTGCTTAAGTTGCCAAGAATCTAACAGGAAGACAAAGCTCAAAAAACCAACCAAACAAACAATTTTGTACTTAAAGAAATCTCTGGTTAGGATTTAGTCTAGGATGGATTATTTGTCAAATCAGATGTATACAAACTGTGTACAGGAACAGCAGAGTTGCATACTTCTGCACTCTTGAGTGTTGCCTTTAAAAAGGTTCTATAGCATTTTTAAATGTAAATTTACCAATAACTTAATCATCTTTAAAATTTCACTATGAACTTCAAATCAGCCTTGCAAAAGGAAAATTCATAAAGTTTTTGGTTTCCTTTAATGATTTTTCAGTTTTGTCAAAGTTTTATTTTTCACCTGAAAAAAATATATATTAAGTATTGCAGAAGAATGCCATCAATTTTATTTTTCTCAGGTGATCAAGCTTTATAGGTGATCAGGTGTTTAAACAGCACTCACAATTCTAATATGTTAGTCAGTAGGAAGTGCTATAATAACGTGTTTTAAATAGCTACAGATTCCTGTAGAACTTGTCATTTTGTTGAAGTAGTATGGTATAGATTTACTGAGTGTACGTATGTATATATTAAACATCTCTTTTTGCTTTGGATGCAGTGATGCCATTAATGATTTTTTTTTTTTTTTTCCCTAACCGATTTGATGCAAATTAAGGCTACTTTTACATGTTATCTAGTGGTAGATAACGCAAGTACAAGCGTGTACAAGCATAATTACTAATGTTCTTTCTGCTCCTTCTTCACATCTTTCCTGCTTTTGTTCCTGCCATATGAGAATGGTTATTACTCAGCAGGATGCTGAGGTTTTCTCCGCTGGGATGACATCAGAAATGAAACGGTCAAATATGCTATACTACATGAGACTTTATTTTCTTTGCTTTCTTTGTTCATCCTCTTTTCTTTCCACTTTTCCCTCTATTCTAATGGTGGGAAGATGCTATCTGAGAGATATCCTTGAAATACCACAAAATGATGGCAGTTAAAGGATGGTTATTTGGTTAAAAAACAGATTAAAACGAGATCTGCCACAGGTACATCTTCACCCTACTTGCTTTTGAATGAGATTATCAATATAAAAATTGGTTGAGAAGCCTGGGAGGGTTTTGGAGTTTCGTTTGCTTTCCGAGGACTGAACATGAGTTCCTGCTGTTGTGGTAACATGTAAAATCCAAAAATATTTTTTAAAGAATTTCTACTTGGAAACATCTCTGTTGGCTTTAGGTTTTGTAAAATGTTTTGTAAAGACAACAATTCTGAACTGCTCTTTAAAAAGTGTGCCTTTGTTTAAAATTTTGTAGTAATTTTTAATTTAGCATTCAGTTATCATGTGGATTTTAAATAACATAGATCATTCTGAGGCCAGATTGTGAATCAGCCGTGCCACCGATGCGAACGAAGGTCTACCTGAGGTTTTCGTAGCTCACACATCTCTCTACAGCTTCGAAAGTCTTGCACCTCCAGAAACATCTAACTGCTGCAGTCCGTGGTGGAGCCAGAGCTAATAAACCCATTTTGGACCTGACCTGGCTGAATGCAGAGCTAACTTAGCTGTCCTGGTTCCATTATTTAGATTACTGGGAACACGGGAGAGGGGCTTGGAATGTGCAAAGCCAACTGACGCTGATCCTTCTGGCGCACCTCCGTGGCGGCCAGGGCAGAGCTTGTCCTGCTGGTGCCACTTGTGTTGGTATCGTTACGGAGAAGTTTTGTTTCTTTGTCGTAAATACTGGAATTGAAAGGAATGACGCTTCCATAGAGCTTTTGCAGTTTGGTAATGTTAACAGAAAAGGCAGTTTTTCACTGTGGCCTTCCTCGATTTGGATTGTTACTTACTGAATCTAATCATAAACCGTAGCCACTTCATAGAAGAGTAAGGTTTGGAAAAGTGCAGCTTGGAAGGACTCCAGTATGCAGGTCACGTGATTATTTTTGTAATCATTTGAAAAAAGATGGAAAGATCATGCAGTCTGACTCACTGCTGACTAATTAGTGGATATTACTTTAGCTCGCTTGGAGGAGTTTTAATTTGCTGCACTGTAGGTTCCCTGGGTGAATTTCTTCTGTGGTGCTTTCCTCCCACTGAAACCAGGACAGCCTTTTCTTTTCAATGTACTTCCATAGTTTTCCTGTTACATTGTAGTCATCTACAGCTTTTCATTACATGGCCATACTGGATATTTAATTAGATATGTGGAGTACATTAAAATAAACATCCGTGTGAGAGAACAGCTTGCGTATTCAGTGCAAGCAATTCAGTAAATTCCTGAACTATTAAAACCTCTGAAGACCATGCAAGCTGGCTTTGGTGCAGGTAACCTTGCCTATAGAAAAGCTTGGTGAAATTAAGGAAATATTTGCATGATTTTCATCATTGCTTAATCAAATATTATCATCATGCACCTGTATAAAATGATTAAAATGACTAAGCTAATGCCTTATTCCTGGGTTTATGCTATTAAAATAATGAACATAAGGCTCTGCTAATGCCTTTTTAACTGCATAAAATAAAAGGACACATTTATATTGGATGATAACACAGTCAAGATATTTTTAAAAAGCTTAAGAGTATCCCTATTTAGAATATGATTAAAACATCTGCAAACCCTTATAGATAGGAGCAGTTGGGTATTTAGCCCATCAGAAAGTTAGGTATGTGCTTAATGATAGATTTTTGGATGCTACAGCCAGTATCCTGCTTAAAGCCTTTTGATTATGGGTACATAGCTTATCCAGACTTACCAGAATTAATCATATCACAGAGTATTCAAAATAGACTGACCATCATCTTAGTTAAGTCTGAAGTACTGAGTTTTTAACTTGAGTGGTACAGACCCACTTTGTCTTCACATCACTGATTTATAAAGAGCAGAATCTCCCTGCAGTTACGTTATCTGCCCCAAATGCATGGGTTTGTGTTACCAGTTCTTGGAATGGTCCTTAGCTGTGTATTACTGCATTGGTGGTCTTCTTAGTAGAAGAATTATCTTTGTCAACTAGGATGCTGTATGTAGTTCTGAGTGTTGCATTTCAGAGAGTCATTTTTTTATAATAATTTCATAATACATACGCTTTTGTGAATCGAACATTGTATTTTAAGATAAAAAGTATGACAGTGTCAATCACATGATTACTTTAGTAAGTGTCAGTCTTTTTTTAGAAAGAAATTATGTAATTGCTCCATGGCTTAAAATACAGTACTTCTTTAACTTTGTCAGTCTTATTTTGTGAGGTTGCCCAGATAACTGTCTCTTGTCTAGCTTCTCTAAAGAAAATAGACTTTGGGGCCCAATCAATGGGCTTGTACTGACATGAGGATAAACAGGTTGGGGAGCAATTGCCAGTAGCTGATACACTTAATTTTACAAACGGAATCTTGAGAGCTGTAATTGCTAAAATGGATTACATGACCTCTCAGAAAAGCAGAAATTTTAAAAGAGGATCTTTATTGAAGAACTGATGCAGTGAATGTGCTGTTTGCCAGATACAGCAATGCTAGCACAACAGCTTTGCTGTGAGTAGTGTTTTCAATAATGCTTTTACATTACTAAAAATAATTTCCTACAGTTTGTTAGAGATTTTTAAAAAGACAGCTATCAAGTCACTACTGAGAATGAAGGATTTCTTAGAGACTTGGCAAAAGACAGTCACGTTTATGTCTGCTTATTATAAGGGTAAGGCTGATCTTTAGGGACCACTTTCTGAAAATCTTCTCTGGTTCAAACTACGTTGCCTTTAGAAGGACTGATGAGTATTTACCTTGTTTGAAACCAGAAGATTGCTTCTTATTATGCAAGGAATACATCTTATTTTTTTTTCTCATTTAGTCCAAATCTGAGTATGATTTGCAGGGAAAATTCTGATGCAATGAGGATTTTTAATTGAAATCCAATTTTGAACCTCATTGCTGCTGGAAAAATTGCTTTGTGCATGATATGTGTGCTTAGTTTGTGTGTTTAATTACAGTACTTTGAGTTAAAATACGTGGTGCCAATAACTTAGGAGTTAATCTTTTTATATCCATTCTGTTTTCCGTAAAAGGAAATTCTTTGTACTGAGGACGAATTTAATCCTTTGAAGTCTACATGATTCTATGTTAGCCAAACTAGACAAACATTTTACAAGATGTGCTGATAACCAAACATTGGCCTAAAGGCTCTTTTTTCTTTTTTTTCTAGAAAATCCAGCTTTCTTGCTTGTTGATAGTGATTAAACTTGCATTTTCTCTTTTGGTTTTGTTATTGCTGTAATGCTGTGCAAATGTTAAATATTTTCAGGCATGTTGGTGGTAAGGCTGAATTGAGCTCTGTGTGTTTTGCTAATACTGGCATTTTTTAGGGGTAGAGTTCTGAGATTTTTAGTTGTTCCTCAGGTTCTCTTTTACCCTGTACAAGATAATGCTTAATACCAAGGATCAGGAGAGGGCAGGGAAATTGGTGTCTTTCGAATCACCTCCTTTATATGTGTAAGTATTTAATGTTTCTAGTAATTTGGAGTTCAGATATTTCAGAGGCGATGATGGAGCATTACTCATAGTGAATTGCTCATACCACCAATTTCCCATTGTGTGTCCTTTGCAAGTCATTTGGCTTTTTATGCTATTAATGACACCACCTTGACCTTCTCTTCATTCATTACCATGTTTGTCTTCCAAAGTCTGGAAGATCCTGTGGTGCTTAAAAGTCATGTATATGTATATACATAAACTCTTTTGTGTGGATGAATCTAGAGGATTGTGTTAAAAGTACTAATTTCTGTTTACATGAAGATCCTGCAACGTCACATAGTTTGTTACCTAAATTCCTCTATAACATCACAGATTTCACTTAATTGCTCCTTAATATCAGGTCTTCTGCTGAATCCACTCGTGCATCGTAGGCCTGTATTTAGATGGTCAGAATACATCCCCTTCCTCCACACGTACATGCCAGCGGGTTTTATATCTGAAGTGTCCATATTTGGCATTTCTGAAAACAATACCTATACCTCTCAGGTTTTTTTAAGCTTTCTGAAGATATATTTAGGTTGCTAACATCAGGGAGTCTGATTTGAAAAGGTTAAATATTCTTAGTAATGTTTTATATCCAAGAGCAAATAGAAGAGGTAGTGAGGGAGTTCGGGAACTGAAGCTGTGAGGGGAAGGTGGCTCATAGGAATTAAAATTGGGATTGGACTGTCGACTTTTTTTTTTTTTTTTTTTTTTTGGAAAATCGAGTTCTGCTGCAAACCAAATAAGAAAAATAACGGTAAAGTTTGTGTAGAAGTCCTATAAAGTAATCTTGTTCATTTTGTGGTTCCTGAGCCCTAAGAAGTATATCAAGACTACCATGTCTGTGATGAGTCTTTGACTCTGCCATATAACCCAGCGCACAGTAATGATACAGTTGTTTTCCATCTGTACAGGAGAGATGCTTGGTGGAATACTGATTAACTGTTTTCAATTCTTTGGATTATTTTTAAGATATTGTTCATGAAAATCTGAAAATGGGGTCAGATGGTGAAAGTGACCAAGCTTCTGGAACATCGTCTGATGAAGTTCAGTCTCCCACAGGTGTTTGTCTCAGAAACAGGATACACAGACGAATCTCAATGGAGGTAATTTACTTTTCATATAAGGATCACTTAAATTGTCAAGAGAGTTGGGGGTTGCTTTAATTGTTTGTTATAACTGATTGTCTTCTTGATTAACTGTAACCGTTCTGATGTACATTTCATGCAGAGAGCATAATTTTAATATCACTTAAATTTCTGTCTTCATTCGTCACACAGAAATCAGATGGTTATCTTGCACTGTTTATGAGCTGTTGATTTTGAAAATTAAATATATTTTGAAACTTTGATTTTGGGGAAGAATCTGTTAAGTAGCATTTGATTATCTCTCTGTCACATTCTGTGCAATTCACTGAGTATGTTCAAGAAGATACACTGTTTAGACATTTTTTACTTAAGACTGTTCTCTAATCTTTGTAAAACTAATGCTACAGCAGCGATGGTCCTGACTGCTTCAGCCTTTCCCTCTCTTCCTGTTTTTTAATGAACGGAACTTTACAGGATGGTAAACAAAAGGAGGAAAAGTACCTTATGAATAACTGTGCACATAATTTCCTTTATTTATGAGTCTCATTATGAATACTAGCCACCCTTGTGCTTGCTTTGTTGTCATTTCCCTTGACGAAGAAAAACAGAACACTTCCCTGTTTCTTGAGTGTATAAAAGTTACAGTTATAATGATGCCTTTGTTACAGAAGCATGTAAAATTTTTTAGTTGCTGCTTTATAGCATACGTACCAATGTGCATAGTTTGTAAGATTTTAAATCTTCGCTCAAAGCCTGATGTCAAATGCAGGACTGGGGAAACAGATCTGGATAAGTTATAGTAGGGTGTACATGCCAAAAATTTTTTATTTGTGAGGCGTTCCGTTATGCTTGGAATTCCAAGACTCCAAGCATGTAATGCTGATATGATTCCAAGAACTTGTGAATTAGCTGTATTAATTATTTATATCGTTTCTTGCACCTGGGAGATTTTGTCTTCAAATTCCTAAATTTGTGTGTTAATCTCAGGTTTGATCTAAAGACTGTTAAACCATTTACATGGGAGAACTGAGGTGGGTCTATTGATTTATGCAGGATGCTTGAATTAAGGAAAAAAAAAAGTAATTGTGAAAACTTGCTGGAGAAATGTATGCTGGAGAAACTAATAATCAAGGAAATTATTTAAAAGGATTATTTATTTTTTGTTCATTGTCTGTTTCCTCTGCATTTTGAAATGCACATTTAGAACAGGAAAGAAATATGGAAATTAATGATACATAATGGAATTAACAAACCGAAATGGAAATATGTCGTCTTCCAGAGAGGGCTAAAAACCATTAAAGGATTCTCTTTTAGATTAGAATTCAAGATGCTCTAAAAGAAATTACAAAAGAACTCGGGAATCATCATTAAAGTTGAGGAAATTCCTGTGTAATTTTTCAGAAGGTGTCAAATAAAGGCATCTTTCCATTGGCCTCTTTAATTGTGATATAATTCTAGTATTACTGTTTAAGAGGCTTTCAGAAGCTTTTATATAAGTTTTGTTTATCCAATGCTAATTTTCTCATTTTTCTCCAAATTACAAATGCTTGTTTCTGGTTGTTGAAATTAACATTATTTCTTCATTAACTGGCTCAGTCAATGAGAGCACTAATTTTTTGCATAGCTGGTTCACGTACATTCTCTGAGAGCTGTAATGTTTTCCCCAAATCACTTCAGTATTGATATGGTGACTTTTCCAATAAGGTTTCAAGCTAATGTCTGCGAACATTCTCACTTCTGAATTTTAAGAATGCTGTCATGGAGAGATGTTTTTGGTTGTCTTAATTTTACTTTTTAGAAACGCTGTGTAGCAGAGTAGGTGGGGGTTTTACCTGTTCGTGCATTCCAGAGGAAAAAAACTATAACAATCTTTGTAGCTTTTGTTAAAATACCTTTCTAATCCGAATCTTTTCAGTCAACTTTCCTGTTTCCTAAGCGAAAAGGCCTTAAGTGATCACATCATCTGCCAGTCCTTCCCTCCTATTTTTCCCATGGGTCATTTTCTGTCAGTTTTGACAGATGGATAGAAATCTCAGATGCTAATTTTGTATTAATTTCTGTGAAAGCTCTGCATTGGGAGAGACTGCTAATGCATCCACTGCTGGGAAAGATGGAACCTTCATTAAACATCACAGTATCCACATATGAGTTGAGTCTCAAGATGTACATCCGTAGAAAACCAAGTTTTACTGTTCATGGAATGGGATCACTTGCTTCCTCGGCCTTTGAGGGAACCAAGTAAAGGTTTCCTCTTGTACTAAATCTTGCCTTCGTGCCTTGGGTGATTTGTGCCGTGGAGCTGGCTGGTTCGATAGTAGGAATTTGATTATGTAAAGAGAAAGAAACAATCTTTCTTGTGACGTAAGTTTCTATTATTTCAGTTTTGTTTTGCTGGTTTGTGGGCATCTGCCATCTCTAGACATCATTGGGTAGCCTGAGGCCGTATTGCCTTTATAGTTGCTTAGGATGAGTTACAGCTGTATGCTATATGTGCAGGTCGGAGTGAATTAGTACACGTGTGATAGTATGTTCTTGCTGTAGTCTGCTGAAGTCACTAGTCACACTTGAAATCCATTGTAGAATGTGTTTGATTAAATATACTAAGTTGAATAAACTCAATAAAGCAATATTCCTCTGCATTAAGATGAATGTACCTGTCACATTATGGCTATATCCTTTTTTGTGTTTAAGCTGGCCAATATTCACGGTAAATGTAGTATTTTTGTACATAATTTCTTGGTTATATATGTTTGTTTCTCTCTGCTGAATTGACAGAAGTCCTGATTTGTTTTGAAGGTAACTAACTGGGTAAAGCTGAAACCTTGGAGCAATCCTTTTTACTTCTAAGAACTTTGTGTATCAAACTTTTCATGCTCAGCTTGAACTTCCTCTGAAAACTAGCAGCCCATCAAAAAAAACCAATTTTTAAAAAAGTGCTTGTTAAAAACATGCATACTGTAATCAAAGTGCTAATTACCTATACTGAGTATTAGTATTCCTGGGATGTTTTGTACATTAGAATATACATTTTGGTTCTTGGTGTCCATCCCCACTGCAGTGAAGTGCATGATAAAGCTGCTTTCTCTGTAATTATTAAACAATTCAGAGCTACAAATAAAATTGTAATGTTATCGAAGAGCAGACAGATTCTCTTGTCCAGAGTCTATGAAAGATTTTGTCGGAAAAGAAAACCTGATCGTTCTAAAATTTTTTTATACAGAGATATTCTGGAAAATAGAGAAGTGCAACACAGACAACAGAGATGCAACTAGAAAATGTGTTTGTTGTAGCAAAATCTCCATAGCAATAGAAAGCTAAAACTTCATAACCTTAAATTGACCTGGTTTAGATAGGAAATCATCACACTGCAGTGTAATCTAAATATGAAACATTTTAGATATGAAGTGGTGATACTGCAAGGAGAAAGAATCAGCTCCACAATGAAAAATCTGCTGGGGTGAAAACTTTGCATCCTCAGTAGTAGCCACAGAGATACCAGCTTTCAATCTGTCATCCCCCCCAAATGCCATAAAATTCAGGCCAGCATGACTGTTGCAGAGAGGGAGATGATAGGCATTTGCTTCTGAATTCAACAACACTGTGGTTGTGGGACTAGATTTTTTTTTTTTTTAATGATTGTGCATTGTTATCGTGTGCTTAGAAAACAAAGAGAACATACCAGAATCTCATTGTGTCGCCTAGATAAAGTTTATTTTGCCTGTAATCCGCAGGCTACAAATGGTCCATAAAGCAGTTGCTTTTTTTAATTTTTATTCTCATTCCTTCCCCTCGTTCGGGAACCATGCTGTCAGTAGATGGAAGCATCTATTGTGTGAGGAGTTTGGCTTCAAACAGCTGCTAGGTTTTAATTAAAATGTCTACTAATCTCATGCTAATATTAATGATTACTTAGTAAACTGTTTATCAAAACAGATGTATGGATTCATTTTTTCCAAGCAGCAGAAGCAATACAGCCTAAGAATGAATACATGTGTGTCTGTATTTTAAGTGTAGGTGCTTTCATCATGTAATCAGAAACACTTCTCCAGATTGTGGAGTTACAGCTTAAAGCAGCTTCACTTTGATGTGCTGGAAAAGAAGACATGGGCAGTAAGGCATTAATATAAATTCATGTTTCGAGCCGTAAGTGTTCACTGGGGGCCCTGTGCCCCTGCGCTGGATAGTGAATGCTTCATTATTAACCGTGCTGGATAAAAAATAGGGCGATACAGTCTGTGCAAATTGAAACATCTGTTTCCCTTTCCCAGAAGTCCAAGGTCTGTCAGTTATCTTCACATGTGAACTGGCGGAGGGCCATAACCCACTGTTCGCCAGCCTGTTTCCCAGATATTTTATCCCGAGAAGCAGTTCTTATCCGTCCGACTGTCACATTAGTGACAGGAGCGCGTTCCAGATCAGGCTGCTCCTACCCCGCTGCTGTGGGGTGTAATTCTCCCCTGGGAGGATTAGCTGCAGGGTCAGTGCTTTTGGCTGAACGGAGAGAAATACAAGGGCTGCGAAGTGATCCTGTAGTCATGTGTGCCTTGTACTGGTCACCTTCCGAAGGAAAGACCGTCGGTGAGAAGTAAGTTTTGGTGAGCTCTACCCCTCACCAGGGGTGCGACTGGTTCGGGGGTTCGAGGCAGCCCGAGTAACTTGAGCTGCTCGTGGTCCGGCTGGGCAAACGTACCTTCTCCAGAGAAAAACCCCCCAAATCCACTGATGTTTTCCAGCTGACGAAGCGCTATTTTCTGTTTGTAGGCTTCAGGTGAGACTGTGGTCCGTAGGTCCCCGTTCCCACGTGCACGTAGGGCACTCTCGGCTCCGTGCAGCTGTTTAATCCTGCACAGCAGGCTGGATGGCGGTACTGAGCCAGGCTTTTGGCCACGGGCACTACAGTATTTTGTCCTGTCGTTAGTTTTGGAAGCAGGAAGCACAGTGTCAAAGACAGCCCGAGCCTTCAGCCCTACATCTCTGGCCACTCGAGAGGCTCCCACGGATCCCCGGCATGGGGACTTCTTCATGGGACTTTCCTTTTGGTACTTGCAGCTTTGTGTTGATGTGAATGGTTCGTGTTAGTAATTATCATTACACAGAACTGTGTTAAGGGTCCAAGTTTGCATTTTTGCAGTGATACGTTCTGTTTCGTTTCTCATGGTGTTTTTTCCAGTTCCCTTCCCCTCCACCCCATTCTTCTTGTAAGCTGATAACATTTTGCTACCTTTTTCTTTTGGGCACTTTCTCCTACTACTCTGTTACAGAAACTGATGAAAACATACGGAAACCTCTGTTTAAAAATCAGGAAGGTGTAGTAGTAAATGAGGCAGAACTTGCTTTATTAGCGTCTGTTACTGCCCAGCACCTACCACGGAGTCAAACAGCCATCAGACCCTGGATTTCAGCAGGCTTTATGTTGAAACTAATGCCACAGAGTGGGATCTTGTTAGGTGATAATTTAGCAAACAAAATCAGACACGATCTTGTTCTGGTTATTATTATTTTTCTTATTCTTCTTTATACTCTCTAAGTTCACTTCTTTACAAGCTCTCTTGAGATGCAATAAAATAATAACAAAACAAAAAAAAAAAACACAAGAAGAATTTTGAAGTATTTCTGGCATCATCTGTCACAAATTTCCTTTGTATTTATATGCCTGATGAAAAGAAAATAATATCTCACATTTGAGTTTCATTTCTCCTTTCTCAGATTATTCAAAACTGGTTTTGCGTCACATGTATTTGTTTTGGTTCAGTTTCATTGGTTGTGAATAGAAGCTCTTGGGATGCAGTTTCTGAATACTGTATTTGTGCTGGAAAAGTTTCAGCCTTTCACCTTAAAACTTCTGGGATATATGAAGTAAATAAAAAAAAATGCCTGTGTTCTTTTGAAAAAAGAATGAAAGAGCAATTTTTATTCAGCTAGTCAGTAGTCTAAGCAGCGTATCCATGAAATTCTTAAAAGTATTTTGAAGAAGAAATTGTTCAGAATTCATATTTTTGAAGGCTTACATGAAAAAATCCTATTGACCTATAATTCTAATTTTTGGGGTTCAAAAATACTAATTGTTATGAATATTACTGAAAAGATACTTAGAAATTTATTTTCATAAGTTTTTCATTGTGATAAATGCAAAGCTATCTGCTTGCAATTCTGGTATCTGTGCTTTATTTGAGTGGCCATAGCTTCCGTAATTATTGGCGATAACTTTCTTGAACCTCCTGGCAGTAAAGTCCTTGATTTGTTGATTGATGATAGCAGACATGCTGGGAAAATGTGACTCCTAGTCCCAAAATAGAGATTAAACCTTGGAATTCTTAATAATATCAATACTTCACTGATTATACTTGGCTCCTTGTCTTTTCCTACTACAGAACAAAATTCTCTGTAAATATATTCTCTGATTTGGGGTTGGGTTCTTTTCTGTTTGCTTTTGCCTCTAGCAGTCGTGTTGTATGTCATAATTCTGTAGAGGATCCAGTTGGCTTTGACTGCGCTAGCTCTGTCACTTGATAAAAATGCACTAAAATTTGGTAAGGCAAGCTTCAGAAAAAAACTCCGCATGGTATTTGATACTGAAATGGTACAGTAAGTACATAAAAAGTGTATTTATTTTTTTTTCTTTACAGTAAGCATGTCATGAAGTTACATGATGTAGCTTTTTAGATCTCATTAACATTCTCCAGTGAACAAAAGCACTATGACTTATTAGTGAACAGCTTGTGGTTGCAGCTGACATGTCTCACTGGTGCTTGCTAAAACTGGTGAGAAGGCTAATTCAGACCGATGCTTACACAAAGCATTTTCATTTGATCTGTAGCAGATTGTTTGGGCTGTCAGACCTATGTCTGTAGACTTAGAAGAACAATTCTTTTTCTTCGTGAGGTTGTAACAATTTTTGGAATTTAACAATATTAACTCTTAACAAATAAGCTAAAATTTCAGGGAGAGGTGAAGAGCTTGTCGTCTGCTGCCATATAGTAAGTATGTACCTTAAGTAATGGTCTGGCTGGAAACGTAACTTGACAATAAACTGAAGAACCAAAGCGGTAAGGCTTGGAATATAAAGGTGCAGCTTGGCAATATAGTTTGTGTCGTCCCCTGACTGCCTGCTCCTTCCTTCTCCTCTGGGCTCCTAAACTTGCATCCTCAGATAATTGCTCACTCTGTTTCGAAGGGGTGGTTTTCTGCCAGTGGACTTTCTTACACCACACAGCTGCGTCATTAGCTTAGAGCCTGTTCTCCTCCAAAAAGCGCTGGGAACATCTGGCCACGGGCAATGAAATGCCAGATTTGGGGGTAGTCAGCTGGTATATTAGCTAAATGAAACATTCAAGGAATAGCGAACCGAGGCTGATGCTGTCATCAGACTGAGGCTGATGCTGTCGTGCTTTTCCCTTCCAGTTTTTCTGGCGAGTCGGTTGGTACTACACGGTTGCCTTTATTTTTGCCTCCTACTGCTTCGCTGGCAGAAGCCCGAATCTTCCTTCTCTGGCTGCAGTCGTGAGCGCGGTAGCAGCCTGAAACAGCCTAGTGGTTGAAAGATCGATGGCATTTGTAGCCCAATAGATTTGAGAGAGATTTATTGTTGCTACTGCAGCAAGAAAGAAACAGACTGCAAATTGGCACATTTGTTAAAGGATAAAAATAAAAGTAGTCTCAGTTTTTCTTTTTTTGCTTTTGTAGCGTAGTGAGAATTGGACTCGGTAAGACCTCAACAAATCCTTCCTTGGGGCAGTTTTCTGGTTATTTTTTTTCTTGTTTTTAATAATCGTTACTCTGTTTTGTGAAAAATATTGGTGTTTATTGTCTAAATGTGCGATACAGATCAAAGGCACGATGACTTGAGTCATCAGAATAGAGACTAAAAAGTGCGAGTATTTCAAATTGCTTCTTTTTAGAGCAGTTTTAACATGTTGAGTTCAAACATTCTATATCCTGAGTTGGAATCATCTTTATTTCACTTCAGTGAAATTTACTGAATCCTCTAGTGCACCTTGGTAAAAAATAAATGGTGAGGTAAGGAAAACCAGAAGTTGTTGATTTTAATATCTGATTTAAAGTGCAAAAAGTTAACAGCGTTGCTTTCACAAATAAGAATAGGTTCATTCTGTGGAAAAATGTACTTTTTTGACAGGGTTTAAGAGAAGTGAAAATTGATCTGTTGACCAGGAATGAGGGTTTCTGAAAACTGTCACTCTATGGCCCTAAAGAATATTATATGGGCCAAGTCAAGCAATTGGAAAGAGGAATAGCTGGTGAGTTTGTATTATGCATAATAGGAGATGAGAAAAGGATAGATAGCAAAGGGATAGAGTTGTTTGAGAGGCAGGTGTGAAAAACAGAACGTGGTAACAAAATTCTGGTATTAAACTCTTGTGAATGGTTTACTGTGGGTGGCAAGTCAAGAAGCTAATATTTGCAACAGTATTTTGGGCCATCTGAAAGGGGACCAGAAGTAAAGAAATCAAAAACGTTGGGATTTTTGGTTTTTATTTCCAAGTATGTGTGAGAAGCAGGAGGGGTTTGGGTTTGGATTATTGGGTTTTGTTTGTTTTTTTTATTTGGAGGACATGTTTGTTTACGTATAATGTTAAATTACTGAGCTCGCAGGACCTGCAGGATTTAAATTGAAAGACCTGCCTCCTTTTCTTGTGCCCAAGCACAAGTAGTTGGTGGGAGACGGAACATCCCCATCAAGTTAGAGCAACAGGCCTGGATGCTAGCCAGATGGAAGAAAAGGCTCGACAAATTGTAGCTCTTCTCAGAGTATTTGCTGTAGCTAGCATTAGAAATAGATGGTAAAGATAAGCACGAGTTGGGGTAGTTTATCTCCACAGAAAACAAAGTGATATTGGTGTCACAAGTGCTCACATGTTTATCTGCCATCAAGCAGAGTAGGACAAATGTGATTCTCATTTCAGGCAAATTATAAAAATAGTCTGCATTTCTCTGCCAGTAATACCAGTAATAAAGCAAGACTGAGAATAAGCATTGCACATAGGGATAGAAAATGTGGTTTTGAGTTGTAGAAGGAGGGGGGAAATGCCACAAGCATTCTGGTTACCCTAGCAAAGCAAATGCTGCCTGAATATGTTCTCCAGGATATATTCTGGAACTGAATCAAAAAAGAGCTCATTAAGCAACATACAGTTAACTGTAGGCATTTGAGCATTTAACAGTACTGCGTTTACTGAACACTGACACATTTTCTTGTAAGTTGACCCTAAAGATAACCATAAAAGAATCAAACTAGAAAGTGTTATGAATTGACAAGAGCTTTTTCTTAAATCAGACCTCATTTGGAAAAATAAATCTTTATATACAAGAAAATACTATCATTTTAATTTTCTAAAAGGTAGGTTTTTTAACCTGAAGTACTTTGTTGTCCCTGAAAGCTAAGGTTTTGCATTCCAGTAATCCTTTGCTTGTTAAGAGTGACAAAGGAATGCACCCAGATTTCCTCTGCATAGTTTAGGGTCTGTGTACACCACTTACACAGGTCATGTTTAAAAAAGGATATGTAAGATAACATAGGGAGTTACTCTAATTTACTACCTTTTAAAAAATGAAACAAAAATTTAAAATATTCATAAAGGGGTGCAAAATTCATTAGTGTTAAAAATGGGCATTAAACTCTGTAGTTTTGACAAGCTCAAAATCTTAAGTATCAAAGATTGAAGAACGTTCGGGAAAATTCAGTCCTGCCCTTAATTTTACTTGCTTCCTTTATACAGCATTGTAGCAGGATCTTGTAACAGCCTGCATTTTTAACAGCCTGCTAATAGTTTCCATTATAAAAGGTTTCTTGGTTTTAGTCATTTTCCTTGGTTTAAAGTTTTTTTTTTTCTGAGAAATGCTAACACACCATTAGATTCAGTTGGTCATTGAAATTAGCGTGGACAAAGTCCTCTGTCCAGAATGTGTCGTTTTCATTGTTTCACGGAATTCCACAGAGGTTTTAAAGAGAATTAGAAATTCTTAAAAAAAAAAAAAATCACTCGTTTCCTACCATGGCTTGCGCTCCAGCCTGGTGTCACACCAAGACGGCGGCAAGCCGCGGCGTTGGGAAGAGCCGGCTTTGCCGCTGCCGAAGCGGCGACGCCGAGACTGCACCGGGATGGCCGCGCCGGCAGCTGCATCCAGACTAACTCCGGGCTTCGGACGCCAAGGCCGGCCGGGAAATGGGTTGCCTCCCCCCCGGGCTCCACAGCCGACCCAGACTGGTCCAAGGGCTATTCCATACCCTCCGACGGAAGGGTAGGAGCTGGGGGAAAGACGGAGGAAGAAGCGGGGAGGTTTGTGGCTGTGGCGTTCGTCTTCTGCTTCCCCCGCCAGCGCCGGGCGCGCTGAGGCCCAGCTTCCCAGGAAAGCGGCTGGACACCTGCCTGCCGATGGGAAGCACCGAATCGGTTCGGTTTTGGGTTTTTTTTCCCCATTCTGCTTGGGCGCACAGCTTTTGCTTTCCCCATTAAAGGTGTCGTTGCCTCCACCCACAAGTGGAATCGTGCTGCCGTCAGCGGAAGAGGTTTGCTTAATGTCGGCAGACCGCCTGGTCCTCAGCGCCCCAAATGGCTTGGTGTACGGCAGGGTTCTTGCTTTTCTTTTTAACCTCATCTCAGTTAAATTGACTGTTTTTCAACTGTGTCAAACTCAGGTAATTTTAGTTGCCAGTTTTTTCTATTTAGCCACTGGGAAATGTTGTGCTTATTTCTCTCGCGCACATCTAATCAGTCCCTTTTCATGTTGCTGTATAGCATTTAATTACGATTGCTTTCTTTTCCCAAGAGGTGGTTGCTTCAGTTATTGCAAAAACTGGGAGGAATTGAGGTGGTGTAGGCAAACAAAACATAGTAATTTCTGTCTTTTAGGTATTCGGGTTTGCAGTCTAAGTGACTTCCTTGAATTTTGCCTATTTTAGGCAGTTAGGTAAAGGATAATTATAATACAAAGAAGACTTTATATATGTAACTTTATATACAGTCTTTCAAATATTGCTGTTATAAAAGGCTTCTGACTAGTAGGTAACAATTTTAATATATAGTTTTAAAAAAGAAGCCTTGGCTCAATTGACATTTCAACACAGCCAAATATGCATGAGTATTGCAAGTACAGTAGTAGTGTAGATCATTAGGAGGAAAAAAGTCTATAAAGTACCTA
>JAVJGG010000062.1:13607514-13662094 GCA_035590195.1 Aviceda cuculoides | reverse complement strand
AGGTAAGTGCTTAAACAGCTAGTGAGCTTTACATGCGGTTTATTGTTTCTAAGTAACACAGACATAACAAAACTCTGTACCCTTTTTAAAAATACTGGGACTGTTACAGTTTTCTCCTGCATCTAGAATCATTCAGCTGAAAATGAGAGCAGTGTATTCAGTTCTTAAGTTGCTCTAAATTAGTAAATACTGTTCCAATCATTTCAGAGTTTCATTAATAGCAGTTAGTGGTGATCTACCAGAGCAAACCATCTACTTGTACCAAAGTCATTAACTGTAAAAAAGGATAAACACACTATTATTCAAGTGATACTTCCCTGTTATGATGCAACTCTCGCAAATTAGCTAAGGAAAAAAGCATACTTTGAAGTAAACAGTGCTTTCCATCTCTTTGTAACAACCTTTTCAAGCAAGTGTCCACAATTGCCTAGCTCACTTGCTTCCCTCTCTCATTGGAGACTTTTCACTGAAGCTTTACCTAATTATATTTTTTGTATAATATGCTGGAATATAGAAGCATAATAAGAGGGATGAAGGAAAACTCTTTACTTCCGACGTAAGTGGAGACTGTAGCAATTTCATAAAATACTGTGATGCACACAAGATGGAGGAGAAGGCAGTAACAACTAAAGTTGTCTGAGATGATGCAGCTTACTGGAAAACGGGTATTTATAGCCTCTGGAAAGCCAGAGATTTTTGCATGTTCAGGCTTTTAGGTTTTTCTGTCATTGAACATCTTTTGCAGAAAACTCAGTTTTCTGGTGAATTCTTTCCATTCTAACAATAAATAATATTCACCTAATCTCTTCTCCACAATTTTGCTGAACAACGATGACGGTGTTTTGACAGGATAAGGATCTGAAGCAGTACATGGATGACTGTGGTAACATCATGAGTATGCACAATGTAAAGGTGAGTCTTCTCAGTGACAGTGGCTGTCTTCCAGCTTTCTCTAAGAATTTCAGAGAGTTTAATGATGAGGAGCTATATGGTTTAGTGCTTTTTAAAAAAAATAATTAAGAAATTTAACTTCCTTTTTGACCTTTGGGCCTGGCTTTACTACATTTGACATCAGATGGAGTCTTTCTTTTTTGGTTTTGATGACTTTTAAGTGATTAAAGCACTGAAAACAGGAGATTATGTAACTTTATATGTTTTCATTCTCTTTGAAGTTACATATTTAAAATTAAAAACTTCCTAAGAAAACAATACATTCATAAGTCTTTTGACCTCTTCATGTCCTTCCATTATTTTATACTCATTTATTAAGTCTGTAGTTTGGTATATCCTCAAATAAAATTTATATATGCACACTGAGGAAAATGTAGCCTCAATCATGAATGTGGGTTTGGATGCCACTGCCTACGACACAAGTAAGGAATTAATAATAGCTATTTAAGAATGAGTGGTGCTCATCTTTCCATTAGTAATGTAATAGAAATTGTTTTCTTTAAGGTTTAATTGTCTGGTGCTTTGAACTATGGCTGTGGCCAGGTCAAGTGGCTGAATTTCCAAGCTGGCCTGCTGAAATTAACTCAGGTTCAAGTGTTTCCTCTTGTAACAAGCAGGTTTTGGTTTGGAAAACTGGAATAACTGTTTGTGTTCTTTAGTACTTCCGTCTTTACAAACAAGATTCCAAACAGAGGACAGTAATACCTTGAAATGAGTGAAGTTGTCCAAGGAGGCTGGGTTACCAGTATCGCCCTGCTGTGTTGCAGCCCGTGCTGGACTGTACCTTCAAAACCTCTTCATTAAGCCATATGTAATTCATATAAGAGATCTTATTCGTACGGTAGATGTGTTTGAGAAACTCTTCCGGAAAAAAATAAACTTTAAGCTGTGATCCTAAAGAGCAAAACCATGAGCGTGCACAAATGGTAGGAAAATTACTTTTATTCTTATAGAGCAGCACATGGCACAAATGTGGTTGACAACGCATTGTACTAAATACTGTGAAGTGATGAGTTCTGTGTGCGTTCCAGTAGAGTTGTCATCCTTGGCTTTGGCTTAGCTGCATGTTGAGAAATCTGTTCTTAGTTGAACTGTGTATGGGATTCAGTCTGAAATATTGGTTACTGTTTGGATAGCTTTTTCTTCTATTCTGTTGTCACATTGCAGTAAGTATCTCTAGGGAAAGACACCTGCCCTTAACCTACTCTTTTTGTTTCCTTTGAGAGTCTGCAAGGGGAAATTCTGTAATTTGTATCTACTGCAGAGAAACAACAAAAACCATAATTACGCTTGTGTTTTTAATTAACTACAAGTTAATAAGTAGTGGTTTAAGCTTAAAAAAAAATGAAGAAAAGCTGTAAGTGGGAAGCTGACTCCTGTAATAAGTGTAGTTAGAGAACGAGCAGAATCTGCTTGTGGTAATCTCAGCTAAGCAGAGGAAGTGTTTTTCCCCATTTGCTTATGATTTAATCTGCGCTCTAAGAGCAAATTTATATGGTCAGTACCTTTGGCACTGGGAAGCCAGAACAGCTGCTTAACTGTGGTAGCTGTAGGTGCTTACCTTACAATAACTGGGGGGTTTGGGTCGTTATTAACATTCGAGAGACCTCGCTGTCATCAGTCTCCTCACATTCCTCAGGTAATTCTAGGTTTTTTTGAGTTTTAACAAAATGAAGATGTCCGATGTAAAGATGTGTGTGATCTCTGCAGGTATTACTGTTCCAAACAAAATTTTGAGCTAATGCATGTCGTCCTGTGCATTTCCAAAAGGATCCCTGCCAACTGTGGTGAAGATGCACAATTTCTGTAGAACAGTCTGCTTTGCCTTCTTGACTAACCCTTGCCGTACCAGTGCACGCTAACGATGGCTATCGATTCCCACAGCAGTCCCGTTGGTATTACTTGGGTCTGACTACCCCTGTAACTGTATGGACATGAGTAGATGAAACAAAACTTGTTGCTTCTCATTCTGCTCTTTGAAAAAGAAAGAAAGAAAGAAAAAACTATCCCAATTCCTTTTTTTCTAGAACAGATATATCCCACGTAAGCAGACTGAGAACAGATGGATGTAAACCACACCTGCTGTGTATTTGTCCAGTTTAGGAAAAAGAATTTGGTGGTGTCACCTGGTACAAAAATAAACTGATGTGTTAGAAAATGGTCACATAAAAACGTTCTAGTGTTTCTCCTCAGGAGCCCTATTACATGCTGTATTTGTCACATTGGGAAACATTGCTTTCTGTAATGCTTTACATTCTTTCCTTGTACATTTGATCACCTGTACTGACTGAGGACTGCTGTGTGGTAAATGCCAGCAACGGCTACCCAGAAGTCCCATGCTTAAGATCAGGCTCTTTATAGATACAGAAACTGCAAAATAATAGTTCTTAATGCAGTGATATAGTAAACTTGCTTGGCTGCCCTCTGCTAAACCTTGCTTCATCCCTTACTACTTCTGTGTCTATATATGTGCAGCATTAATATGCATGACTGAAGTTGCTTGCTCGGCTTGCTGTTCCAAAGGACTAAAATAAACCTGCGTGTGTCAAAGTGAGGGGGTGAATATAAATGCCAGAGGCAGTTGGGCTGTCTTAGTATCCTCATTTCCCCATTTCTGCATGTTTCGTGAGCTTGTGAATCCAAGTGTCTTTTTCCAATAGCACGCCAAAACGTTCTTTACATATTTTTGCGCAATTGGACAGAAAGGATGCAGAGCTGCATTTTCAGAAGGGATTCTGTGGCAGAAGGGATCCTGAGTATAGTCAGTTACCTCTAAAGACATTAGTGTGGGGAAGAGCACTGGTAAATGCTGACGTAAAAAGAAACAGCCCTGTGGTTCTCTTCAGTTAAGCAGAACAAACTGCTCTTAAAATCTTTGTTGTGAAGGATGGTGTTAAAGGAATGCATCAGCATAAAGGGATTTTAACTCTGTAAACAGTAATGAAGATGTTCAGAATGTGTTCATATGGAAAAGTAACTTTTTGAGAAGTATTTTTGTCCTGCTTACAATAGAGACTTAACTCTGCAGTGCCCAAATGGGCTGTTATAGTCATGTAATTTGTGGATTAACATTTTTAGTCTAATTTATATAAATGTTCTCTTTTGTAGCTATTTTTATACCAGATTCTTCGTGGCTTGGCATACTGTCACAGGAGAAAGGTATTACATCGAGATTTGAAGCCACAAAATCTACTAATTAATGAGAAAGGAGAACTGAAGCTTGCAGACTTTGGTATGGCCTGAAATTATTCTATAATAAAAATTTTCTTTGCTTGGCAAAAGAGAGGTCTCTTTCCTCTTAAAGGAAAGATGAGAACATTGGGTGTGTAGTGAATTTGTGCGTTCTCAGATGGAAAATGAGAGTCGGCCTTTTACGAGATATTAGTAATCAAAGTAATAAGTGTATAGGTAATATTGTGGCTTGACTTGTGGTTTGCAGCTAGTCTTACAGCTTCCTTTGAATTTGACGCTTAGTCCGATCCTTGACGTGGAGCTCAAGTTGCTTTTCCAAACGCTCCCCAGTCACTCCAAAGCAGAGTAACCATGGTGGGAGAGAGAAGGGGTCTGTCCATGTGCTAAATTGTAGGTGTTACCCCATCACTGACACACCAGGTTCCCTCGGGATTTCGAGTAGAGTGGGGCATTCACAGTTTCCCATTATCTTCCGTGTCAGGAAGGTCCTTTGAAAGTTGTGCTACCACTGTGTTTTCCCCTTGTACGTGGATGAAAGTTGCTCAGAAGATTGCATCTAACATGATAAACCTCAATTTTATTCAAGATATTACTGACAAACTGATAGTGTTAGGATGGAAAACCCCTGCTCATCCAACACTGATGGGGTCTGTTTCCACCATTTCATTATTCATTTGTTGCCTTCTGCCTTTTGCAACATAATTCTCAAATGGAAATAGTGTGGAAGGGTTTTCATGGGGGAAGGAGTCGTACTGATCTACTGCTTTGTTGTTTTAATGAAATTTATAGGATTACTCCAGATTTTGATCTGTTTACCTGTCTTCTGTGCTTAAAAATGCTGATCGTGAGATTGCTGTAAATATGAAGAGGCAAATCACGAGTTGTAGAAATGTATTTATTAGGGCTTTTTAATGAACATTAACGGAAGGTATTTAGCAAGTATAAGAAGATTGATTTAGCTCTTAAAAATTCTTTGTCAATTTCATGCAAAAAAAAAGATTTCAGCAAGCTGCACGTGACTTTTTTTTTTTTTTTCCCCTTTTTATCAAGGACTGGCTAGAGCGAAGTCTGTTCCTACAAAGACCTATTCCAACGAAGTTGTCACGTTATGGTACAGACCACCTGATGTTCTCCTCGGATCCTCAGAGTATTCAACTCAAATTGACATGTGGTTTGTATAGCTTTGTCTAATTTAAATTTTTGTTTTCAGTCAAGTTGAAAAAATGTCAACTCTTTATTATTATATAGTAGTGTTCAAATATTCATCCTTTGAATTTTTGAAGGCTACAAGTGAGTTAGATATTTTTTTTTTTAGAGGAAGGATTGGCAGACAGGGAAGATGCTATTATTTCTTGCTGAAAATGCAGAGTACCTTTTTATTGCTTAGAGTAAGCAGGCATTAGGCCCACAGTGTTAGGGGAGAAAAACCCAAATATGTTCTCCTAATGACATGATAGTGTGGCATTTTACTGTGAACTTTCATACAGTTGATAAACTTGACATCTGAAGAAAGAACATGTAATATAGCTATGACATAGGTTTTGTTTAGTCTTTCGTAGTTCTTCTGTTGTTACGTATCTTTGAAAACTATTTTTAATAGGATTGTGTGGCTAACAACTAATTTAATAGTTTGTTTTAGTTGAAGAGAAATCACAGAAGTCTTTAAGAGCTGAAAGCTTAAATTGTTGGATTGTTTCTGATTTATCTTTTTCTCTGTTTTATAAAGGGGCGTTGGATGCATATTTTTTGAAATGGCATCAGGAAGGCCTCTTTTCCCTGGTTCGACTGTTGAAGATGAACTGCACTTAATTTTCAGACTTCTGGGTAAATGGATACTTTTAGCAGTAATGTTAATGCTACATGTTTGTTCTTCTAAACACATTTTCCACAAGAACTGTAGGTCTTTATCTATAAATAATGATATTTTATATTGCATTATAATTAAGGTGAATGAGTGTACTCCTGATGATGAATGATTGAGCTGAGTGCACAGCTAAGTTTGTACAACATAAGACTCATTGACTGATATTTGGGGTTTTTTTTTCTTTCCTGTTTAAATTACAGGATTAAATGCTTATTTATGTCAAAGTTGTTTCTTTACATTTTTTTTAAGTTGAATTTGTTGCTTTTTTTTAAATGCAGGAACCCCATGTCAAGAAACATGGCCGGGCATTTCTTCCAGTGATGAATTTAGAAACTACAACTTTCCTAAGTATAAACCACAACCCCTCATCAACCATGCACCAAGGTACTTTGTGTTTTATTGATAGAAAATATGCATCCCTGTGGCTTTGCATATTTGTAAATGTGAACATGTTTCCAACTACGGTATGCTACTGAATGCTGGAAAACTACACAAGTTGTGTTATTGTGAGCAGAGAGTAATGCAAAGCATAATCCTGGTACTATGCGCTTACTTTGTCTAGTATCATTTAAGGTACCTCAGCTCTTTAATGACCTATAGAACCTTAAACTGATTAATAATGCCTGTATAGTAGGAGCACTCACACAGCACTTCCTAAATAACCCAAATTCTCTTCTGTTATATAATAGGGCCCATTGTTAAAATGGCACGGTTTCCTTGACCAGTCTGTTGAAGTCATTCTAAAACCATTATGAGGAATTTGAAGGGTCTGCACAGTTGTTATAAATAAACTTGATAACAAAGACTACAACATTTTTTATTGACTCTGAAGAAAAAGATCTAACATTGTGTCCTTCTAGTAAATGAGTAGTGTTGGGCTTTAAAAAAAAAAAAAAGCTTTTTTGCTGAAATAAATGATCCAGGTCAGTCTAGTAAATCACAATCTAAAGCTTGGGATTTGTCTGTCCCTGGTGTTTTCCAAATAGTTTTGTTCTGAGGTATTGGTACTTGTATGTATATACATTAACATGCAGAAAAGTTGTTTAGGTGAAAGCATTTCCGTGTTTAATTTTTAGGTTTGATATCACTTAGTGAAGTCAGTTTCTTTGCAGATTTGCTTTTGTAAATATAGTTCAATAACTCTTTTTAATTTTTTAAAATATCTTTCTTTTTAGGTTAGACACAGAAGGAATTGAATTGATAGCGAAGTTCCTTCAAGTAAGATGTGTTTTGTGGCTATACTTTTTAAAAGTGCAAGTTTAGAGATTTAATATACTACTTACAAAATGTATTAGAAGCCATAGTATCTGTTAGGTCTATCTCAAAGCGGAATATGCAGCTGAATCTGTAGTGGATGACAGATTGGGGAAGAATGACAGTTTTGGGAAGCCTATGTGCTGTAAGAATTTAAAACCTGATGTTTAATTTTTTTTTCCCCAGACATTATTTCTTCTCTCACTACTTTTTGTAAAAATAGAATTGATTCTATATTAGCAATTCCCTGAAAAAACTAAATCTCTTGTGAAATATGGTATTAAACCAGAACTTTTAAATACAAATATTCAATTTCTGTAATGATGAACTTAGCTTACTACTGGAGAAGCAGTTACTAAGGTGTAATATTACCCTTTGATCTTGCAAAGTGTATTCAAAAGGTAAAGTGGTATGTGGGTTTAATCTTTTAATCTGTATTAAAAATGAGCCAGAAGCAAGAAGAGGGGAAGCAAGATGGAAGGCCAACTCTTAAGTCTTTGAGTAGACACAGAAGCACTGTAACTTCACAGCGTTAAAAATTCTTAGTGCGTAAGGTGGAGTGCAGTATGATTTGAATTCTACATCAGGTCTCCATCTACGTACACACTGTGTCAGAAGAGTACTTGCAGTCCTTGTTTGGGCTTTGTTCTTACTTGTATACAGCATTTTAAATGTCGGCGTCTTTGTCCAAATGTGCACATACGCCAAGCAGGAGACGTCTGAGCACAGACGGAAGAGCGCGTTGTCTGAAGTTCCATTTTATGCAAAACGCTGCAGCGTAGGCCATCGAATTAGAAAACTTTTTTTTGATCTCATGTAGTAGCATTTCATTGCAATTTAATATTAGAACATAACGTAGACAGAAGTCTGTCATCTAATCATTGTTACGTCTATAAATAAAGATTAAGTGTATTTTTGACTTGCATCCATTTACAGCAGTTATTTTGACTATTTCAGCAATCTTGTTATATGTTGATAAGACTGATTTAGATAGCATATGTTAGATTTTTTCATGTGTGAGATAAAAGTAATGAAAATAAGTTTGTCCTAGTGAGTTGGTGAGAAATATTGAGCAAGTAGAACTCTGTTTCTCCCTTTGATGAAATCACTTGATGCAAAGAGATTTTAATAAAAACAGCACTTTTATCCTTTTATGTTAATAGTATGAATCGAAGAAGAGAATTTCAGCAGAAGAGGCCATGAAACATGCATACTTCAGAAGTCTCGGAACAAGAATACACACTTTGCCTGAAAGTAAGAGTAGTAAAGTAGCATAGTATTGTTAAGATAGTACATTGCTTAAGGAAAAACTCTCAGATCTAATCTACTGAAGAAGTCTGGTATAGGCTGACTTAAATATTGGGGAATAGGAAACATTTTTTTTATCTAAACTGTATGATTAAGAATAGAACTTTGTTCAATAAAGCATAGTTATGTTTGGGTATGAATGAATTTCTTTGTTACATTCCAGGTGTTTCAATATTCAGTCTAAAAGAGATTCAATTGCAAAAAGACCCTGGCTTTCGAAATTCCACTTACCCAGAGACAGGTATGGAAAGCTTAATAGTTTCTCATATCTGCAGATGGAATGCTGTGCCAGAGACATTTGGAACTGAAAAATACTTTGTTAAATTGGTGTGTGTGAATGTACTGAAACAAATATCAGGAATTATTTGCTCAGATTCCTGTAGAGACATAGAACTTAAATGCACAGACGGAGGTAAGTTTTACTAGAATGGGCAGAGGGACTATTAATGTGAGAACATCCTGGTGTTTCAAACCATTACTGTGTGGGTGTCGAATGGTAGCAAAGTGGAAAAAAATTGCAGTAAGCGCAGTGAAAAGGAAGATGCTGACGCTGGTTTAAGCACAGAGGATATTGTCTCGAAAGAGAAAGGCAGAAGATACAGACGCCAGCTGAACGTTGTCGTGCGACTACTTCAGTTCTTACCGTGTCGGCGTTCTCTTGCAGGACATGGGAAGAACAGAAGGCAGAGCATGCTTTTTTAAAGCGGGGAGGCAGAGTCAAGCCGAGCCTTTCCCGTCGACCGCGGACTCGGCGCCGAAGGCAGTGCTCTCCGTTGGTGGACTTGGAATCGCAGTTTGTCTACACTGTCCTCTTCACAGTGGAGTCTTTTTATTTCCAACCTGCAGATTATGTTTTTATATTTGTTGTCACAGTGTGACAATTTTTTGTACAGTTGGTTTTAAGGTCTCCTCTGCCACTAGAGCCAGTAGGTTACAGCTGTTGATGTAACTGTAGCTGCAATTTTTGTGCAGGACTGAGAAACACAGTGCATTATTTATTGCGGAATCATTGCTGCTAAATAACTACTGTCTGTATAGTTAACACAACAGTTCCATGCCTGAAGAAGTTGCAATGGCTTTATAATATGTGAATGCATCTGTTTCTCTTCATAAAATGTTCTACTGCTGCGGGGTTTTTTTGTATTTCTTAAACTGCAGTGTTTTCTGGAATGTAAACATAGCTTTGCTTGGCTATAGGTGAACCATCTTTAATGCTCTAAGTTCATGGCACTTAATTCCTTATTTAACATTGGAAATATGTGTTGAAATAGTTGAAAAATTATAATGCATATTATGTTTTTGAAAAGCACATGGTGTGAAAGTTGATTCAAACAAGTGAACAGTAACTATTATTTGCTCCCGGATCCTATGTTACTTATTGATAAATCAGAGCTTGGAGACGGGCTGATAAATTTTGTCAGGCTTCCTCCAGCATAAGATATTTGCACATTATTGTGCATATGGGGCCTGCAGAAGCAACGACTTGCGGAAGCAATGACTTTTTTTACCTCGTTTTTAACTTAGAAATACAAATGATAAAAAGGAGATTCATAATACATTGGACCCTGGCTTACTTTTGAAATTTAGAATTTCATTGCAGAGGAACAGGACAACTAGTTACAAGAACATGGGAATGATGTCACGCTTTTCCCACCTTGTTGCTCTCCGATTTGTGCATTATTCACTTGAAATCAACTGGAAAGGTGCAAGTTTGTACTTGGTAAGAACTCGCTATACTACAGAGCTTTTACAATGGGAACTTAGAGAGTTTTTCAGATCTTAGATGTTATCTGTTTACCAGAGATAGTAAACATGTTACTACTATGCTTATGCATCTCAGTGAGTATCATAAGTACACCCTTGGTGATGGTTACAGTATTTTTAAGCATTTGTGTTCACCTTTATGAACCTATTTGTTTAGTGCATCTTAAAAGAGACTGTAAATCTTTATTGGTATATTTTGAAATGGTCATGTAAATCTTTGGCTGGTATATCATGAAAATAGTCATAGGTAACTTAATTTTTCCTGACATTCACTGTAAAACATTCAGGGGTCCTACCATTTCTGTTCAGGAAATCTTGTAGTTTATTGTTATTTAACAGTATTAAGTGAATTTTTGTATATTTCATTTTAACTTTATTTGTGAATAGTGATTGTGGCATGTTTGGGGGTGTTTTATTAATATTTCGTTGATACTGGTAAATTTGAATTGGGATTTTTTTTTTTTTTTTTTAATTTTCTGGAAGAGAGGAATTCATGTGTAATGGTGACTGTTGGACCACTACTGCTTTTCAGCATTTGTAAACCGGTTTTACGTTAAATCTTGTAGACCTAACAAACTGCTGTTATTTCTAACTGACCGACCTGTATTAATATTGTACTTTTGAAAGTATAAATATTATGTGGAGTTCTTTGGTTTTGTTTTGAAATTTATAACAACCAAGGCCCTGTGTTGTTAAAAATACAGACGAAGTGAACTGGCGGTTCTTGGGGCATTGCTGGAAGTGTCTAGTTAGATCCGCGTGTTGCGGGAGTCGTCGCTTTTAACTTCGGCCACTCGTTGGCTCGTGCGACGCGGGAGTAGCGGCAGTGGAAAGTAACGGGACTGGGCCGCGACGGAGGCCGTTCCGGGTCTGCCCGTAAACGTGGCCCGCGCTCTAATTACTGGCGAGCGAGTCCTGCGTGTCACGCGGTATCGGAAGTCTTGCCGAGGTCCGGGAGCGTGACGGCGTCTCTCGGATACGTGCGTGGGTCTCCCACTGAGAGCAGCGGGAGCCTCGTGTGTGTGTGTCGGAGGCAGGTTTGGCACTGAGGGAAAAACCTTTGTCCTGAAATAGTTGTTATATATTTTTCTATAGTTGCTATGGATCTGATCTAGATTTTATACTGATTAACTTTGTAGGAAAACGTAGACGTGATGGTGTGGAAGACAGAAGTATCAGAAAAACATCTCCTTTTTTTACGAAAGTAGTGAAGATATAGGGTCAATGTTCACTGTGGATAAACGTGGGATTTAGCATTTCTAGAACAGTGATACTTTATAGGTCATAAAAGAACAAGTAATAATGTGACACTAATGAGTAAAGGACTTAAAGGTTTAACTGGTAAAATGAAGCGCATTAACATTTATAAAAGGGATCAGCTGCAGCTAGCAAAAGGAGGTTTCCATTTTAAGTAGGAATTCAGCTTTTTTGTTACAGATGAAAAGATCTCCCATAAAATTAAAGCACTCTGTTTATAAAGAGATTTTTCTAAGGACGTGCAAGTGAATCAGTTTGCTTCATTAGGAGGTAGCTTTAAAGAAGGTACTTCTTAAGGAACTTGGCATCTGTGCTCGAGCCGGTTTCTTTCTCTCTCTTTTTTTTTTTTTTTTTTTTTTTTTAATTGTCCGTAATTGAAATTCCTGCATCGGCAGAGGCCGTTCTGTGGCAGCTGCCTGTTTGGGGCAGTCGTCGGCGAGCCTGAAGTCGGTGGGCATTTCTCCGACGTCGTTTTTGCGCAGCTCAGCGTTCCGCCTCCCCTCTGGCAGCGTCGGGCGCTACAGCCTCGGTTTGGCCGCCCCCGAGACGCGCGGGCAGCGTCGGCCGTTTGGAGAGAGGACCTCAACCCACGACAAACGAGCGGGTAGTCGCCAAAACGGGATGGCTCGGGACGGTTCGGTGTGCCGGCCTTTGCTTGACGAGGAAGGATCGGTTAACGAGGCCTGCAGGCTGTTGCTGATGAAGTAATTCTTTTTCGAAGATAGCCGGCGTATCCCGTCTACCCGGGGCAGGAATGCCAAGGTGCGTGCACAGGCGCGTGTAGCGGAAAGGCGGGCTCGGAGCGAGGAAGGAGGCAGGCGGGGGTGAGGCTGCGTTGCGCACGCGGGTGGAGGACGGGGGGCAGCGCGGCGGGGGCAGGACGGCGATTTAGGGGACGGGACGGGGGGGGAGATCGAAGGGGCAAACCGGCTGCTGGGCAATGCTCTCGTGGAACCTGCATCTCAACACAGCTCTGTTGGTTTTGTGCTGCTTTACCACAGCGTTAAGAAGCCAGAGTGTATCCCTGAATTGGGCAATAAAAGTTAAAATAAACTATTATTAAAGAATCTACGTGCTTTGTATTTGTAAATCATTTGAAAAAGCGCAAGGTAGCATTCTTTGGGCTGCTTGGTTGTTGTCTGCGGACGAGTTTTTCAGTGTAATAAAGGTATGTCGTTTCTGTTGTGCAACGTGAAGATGGAATTAAGGTTAAGAATACATTTGGTTATTGAGGACAAAATACATGAAAGGTATGTTGTAAATATCCCTAAGCCAAGTATCATAAACCCAGGAAATACATGGAATTAAGGTCAGGGTGGAAAGAAATCCAAACAAATTACGGCATGGAAATGCACAGCTATGGCACATGGTGACACAGAAGAAAAATTAGAATTTACCTTGTCTGTGACTCTGTGTGGTCACAGGTATGTGATCGTTTTGTCTGGTCACTAACGGACAGACTTGAAATAATCTGTGCACTTCAGTAGCACATTTCAATACCTTTTTTCCCTTAGTAAAGTTTGGCTTTGAAACAAATGCAACATTTCTATGATATTTCTTAATTTGGGGGGGGGAACTTGAATGCTTACTTTTTACAGATTATTATTCTACTTCAGAGATGGGGCTGTTAGAGATTTAATGCTTCTGTTTGGCCTATGTGTGGGTCAGCAACATCCACGTATCTCGCCAACATCCATGTCAGACCAATTTAAGAGCAAGTATAAATTATAGAACGTAAAGGAAGCACTGTAAAGTGTTTAGCTAATTGGTACATTGTAATGTAAGCTCTGGCTGTACAGGTAGGATGATTCTGAAAAGTATAAAAGCCAAGTGGATACCTGGGCTTTGTAATTCACACCATCCAGCCTTTTCATCTCCGGAGTTTAGTTGCACAGAAATCACACTCTTGTTCTAGGCTCCAGTGGAAATTCGTGTTGTCAGAACTGGGATTGGAATTTAGCTATTGTAGATTTTTTTTAATCTTTTTAATGTTATTTTCACTGGGCTGTACTGTGCCTCTCTTTAACTGAAAGAAAAAGATGAATGTCAGTGGAAAAACGTGTACACGGCAATTTTCCATTTATTTTCACATTTTCTAAAATCCCATAACTCATATAAGTTCTGTAATATTTGAGCCAACTTAAACTGTGAATGCACGCATACGCACATCCTTACCGTAGTAAATAACGGCTTAATTTATTGTCCTGGCTGCATTCTCCAAAATCACTTAAGCAGCAGGCCTGCCTGAGCAGATTGCTTTTATGGTCCTCCTAATGAAATAGGAGGGTCGTTCAGCTCGGATGCCACGCCATACCTGGAGACGCATTTTTTCCCGGAGAGCTGTGAAGTTCCTTCCACTTGCGGGTGGAATTGCCGTGGCGGCGGACTGCCGACCCGGAGGATGCTCTTCCCTCTCCCTTCTCCCCGCTCCAGCCCGCTCTTGCGGAGCACCTCCCTCCAGGCCCTGCGTGCCGGCATCCCCATGGCCGGCTCCTCCTCTGTCACACCCTCCGCTTCTTTCTTCAAAGACTTTTCTTTCCCCTCCTTTTAATTTGCAGGAAGCGGCAGCTGGCCTGGAGCCATGTTAGGAATAATTAAGGTTACGTTTATCCATTCGCGCTTCTTGCAGAGGTGAACACAAACTGATGGGAATCTTTCAAGAAAAACCCCAACATATCCTGGCATCCTCTCTTCTAGGATGCCTTTCTACAAACACCCCCCCACCCCCGAGGCAGGCCATGACGCTGATTCCTCCACAGTCCTCGCTTGAGGTTCATTCTCCTTTTTTCACTGAAAGAAATTTATATTCCTCCTCACTAACGCTGTCAGTCTCTTTGCCCTCAGGACAGAGGTTTGTACTCCATCTGTGCAGGCAGAGCACTCGCCTGTTAATGGGTAAGAGCAGTTACAGTTTGGGACTAAAAGGGATTTCAAACGTTGTAGTTTTCTGATGACTTCGTAGGGGTATTTAAATCCGAGGGACCTGTGTTTGTTGAACCTACAGGACGTAGAGACAGTCGCAAGAAGGGAAGAGCGATGTCCTTATGCGGAAGTACAGGTTACCTGTACTTACCGTGCCTTTTCTAAACCCTTCTGGTGGCCGTGATGGCTTCCGAAGGTGCTTCCTCTGGGCCCAAGACCGTACAGCCTCCTACTGTAGGGAGACTTGTTCTGTTAAAATTAAATGCTCTGCTCTGTTTTCAGGGAGCGGCTCCCCTTTAAACAGCCATCCCGTTGACAGGTCGTTACTTCTTCGGTAGGTACGTCCAGGCCGGCAAGTGCCTGTCTGATGAGACGAGTTTTATTCAGACAGAACAAATTGTTCTTTGTTGACGTCGTGGACACGTGTCAAATCTTTCTTTTTACGTAGCTTGTTCTCACGCATCACTCCTTTCCCCACCTCGATAGTTTTCTTTAGAACCGAAGCCACTTTACCTGTGCCAGGGCAGAGGTTCTCTGCAGTCTCTCGGCAAAGCCACCCACTGGCTGTGGCCGTACTGGCGGATGCTTACTTTTCTGGAAAAACAACGTAAAGGTAAGCCAGCAACAGCCTGGTCATGCACCCAGCCTATATAATATTGAGAACTTTTTGTGTATTGCTGAAGCGCGAATAAATTGTCAGTCTATCCCAAAAATCCCTCAAGTGTGATCAAACTGCAATTACTACCAAGAATACTGAAGAGAGAGTAACTCCCGTGTTGTTCCCCAGGATTAATGGCTTGGAGCTCTCCATGCCAGAAATATTGACGCTTTCACAGTGTTTATTTCATAAACATTTATTTGATTTTTTTTCTCTACAGTTAAAAAGATATCTGTTAATAAAATTCAATAGAAAATCACCAATAGAATATTTTCTTTGAAGCATAAGGCATAACAGTCTAGTGTTTTAGGTAAGTGTTGGACTTGAGAGGCTGGACTTTATTTGTATAAATTCTTCCCAGTAGGAAAAATTTTTGTTCTACAGTACTGACCTATTTGGAAGGCAGATTTCATTTTGACAACCTTTTTTTTTTTTTTTTTTTTTTTAATTGAAAAGTCAGATAGCAAAAGATGTGTTCTGTTGTGATTTTTATTCTCTCAAAGATGCAAAGACAGCACTACTTTCCTGTCTCTGGGTGTCTTTAAGTTTTACTGGATTCTCTCAGATCCCTTACAGTAATTTGTTGAGAGATATTTTTTTTTTTTGTCCCAGAATTGCTATTTTCTGCTCTCTTTAAAAGAAAAACAAAGTCACTCGAGGGGCAGGAGGGTGGGAGGGGAGGTGTGGGGGTGTGTGCTGAGGGGTGGTGAGCCTTTTCAAAAGAAAAAAATCTGCCTTATTAATAGTAAGACCTTGTAAGAAACAAAATCATGAGCATCTGGATGCTTTTCCTTTTAAGAATCTCTTCTCTGTCCCACACTCCCACCTCTCATGTTCATCTGGCGTTTTTAGCAGTGTGGTGTTCACTACTTTTTAAGTTGAAGACCAAATTTTCGTGAGTATCTCTCTTGACTTTTTAAACTCCTAGTGAGAGAGACTCCATCTCTGTGCCTTGTTCTCCCATTAGCTATACTGGTGTGTACAAGGCGAGACTCCACTGAAGCCAGCATTCATGCTTTTTTAAAAACAGAGGAGAGTCGCCTCTAGAGTGTGAATTATTGCCTCTCTGTAACATAGTTCCTGAAAAATATTCCCTGTACCTGGGAGGAATCCCTTGAAAGCGACATGTTTGACCTGCGAGCCCTTGTGATTTATCTCCACTAGGTTAGTCCATCCCCTCAATTACATGCTGCCTTCCAACCTATCCTGGTTTTACTTCATGTAAAGTTTCCCTGCACTCATAAATTTTGCGTAGGTCCAGCTTCTGGTTTTGACTCCGTGGGGTGGTACCTCTTGTTGCTCTGAATCAAGCGAATGGCTTCCCCTACGTTTCGTTCTCTCTCCTTGGGTCTTGCATCCAATGGCTCTGTTTATCAGCACTGGTACTTCATAGAGATACGGCAGCTTTTTATCCCGTTAATCACTGCGAGTGAAACTGCGGAGTCATTTTTGGTTGTGCAACCCAGGAGCTGAGGAAAATTCCTGCTGTCTTTTGTCAGACTACCTCTGCCCCAAAAATGGCTTTTCAACATCAGAACTGCATTAATAAAATGTTTATTTAGCACCTTTCAGGTTGAAGGATCCAAAAGCACTTTACAATTAACTACACACATCATCACTGAAATGCATCCAAGCAGAAAATCGGCAGACAACTCGCTGCATAAATTTCAAAAAGAACAGACTTTTGGCCAGCCGCTTGGCCAGAAAGGAAAGTAGAAGCTTTTAATCACCTGTAGCCAACAGGATTCTGATTTTGGTTTGGTTTTGGAAGGTCTCATCTGAAAAACCTACGTGGTAAAGCTGCATTCGGCCCACTTGAGCCGCCTCAGAAAACTGAAGGTTTGCACGGGCCTTGCCCAGATTAGAATCTGTGGTGCCAGGGAGTCTCGCCCAAGCCTGACCTGACACTTAGATGACTAAGCCATCACCTCAAGGTAGAGGACATACCCAGTAAATTCAAGTTGCAAGTATATAGTAACACAGTGCTGTTTTTTAATCCAGAATTCAGATGTTTATACATAAACATCCCACATGTACAGTATGCCTCTTCACAAGCACCAGGCATTAATTTACAGTCCTGTAACTTTTCCAGCTTTGGGGGAAGGGGAAGTGCGACCTTCTGAGCTTTAGGAGCTGGAATAATCTTTCTAGGGAAAGAGTAGAAGGCACTTGGCACGACTGAACAAAGCACCTGGAAATTCTCTTATCGGGAATGATCCTCATTCCCCGGGAGGACAGAGATTACCTGCAGTCTTTCCAGCTGTACTGTTGACAGTTGTAAGAAATACACGCCGCATAAATTCTGAGCAAGGTCTCCTCTTCTACGGAAGTATCCTCAAATGCTGGAAATCTCACGACTATACGCAGCCCCCTTCCTCCCTGTTGCAAGTCAACAGAAGAACGTGGGGGTAAATGTGTAAATGTGGCTTTGTTACTCCTAAATGCATCTCCTGACTGTAATGTTGATTACGTTTTTTTACTTCAGCAAAGAAAAATTATAAGGCAATTTTTATACAATTTGAAAGCACTTAATACAAAGTTACATGAATACACTGCATCATATGGCCTATCCGTGGAGAAAATACTGAACTACTACCATAGGGCTGTTCAATACTAGTTTTTTCTTTCAACTTTTTCTCTTAATACTAGAAAATATATAAATCATTTACATGACATTATGCAAAAGAAGGCACAGCCGGTTATAGTTTACACAAGCACAATGCATAATATGCAGAAAAAGGGATTAAAAAGAAGCTTCACATCCTTATTAGATACATTGTTGCAAACCATTAAGAAAAGTACTTCATCAACAACAGAAGTGTTCAACACTTGAGAGCTATGATATAAAAAAATTATAATTCATTTAATGCAAAACAGATTTATATATACTTTTATATATAAACACTGTTTAAAAATGCTAACATAATAAAAGTAGATTATCCATGTAATGAAAAGTGCAAACCAAAGTAATAGAGGGTTTCACAACGTCCTTCTCATGACACAGGAAAAACTAGCCCATAGGAATGAAGTGTTAAATCCGCCAGTAAGTCCTTGGCGTGATGAGACGTCATCAGGATTTCTGAGCGTTTGGAGAAAGCAGTACTGGAGAAGAGGCTCCGTCCAGACTGGGGAGTGGCACTGGTATGTGACCATTTAGCAAAGTTGGAAACTGTAAGAGGCCAAAAGGTAAAAATTACTCTTTATCTCAAAGCATTCAGCCCAGAAGCACATGCATTTAGCATTAGCAACCGACTCCAGATGTTTTCAAGACGTGTCATTTTTGTGCAGTAAGATACGTACCAAGTGCCTGCCTCAGCCATTAGGAGTGTAAAATAAATAGAGGATGAAACCTGAATATCTTGTAAATGTATGGGGATGTACAAATCTATTATTGGCTATATTTTAGTCAAATTTCACATAACAATACATTTATCATCACCCTGGGAAAGCGAATGCTGTAGAGAAATCTTTGCCATCCATTCTGCTTCCCAAAATGTTTCTCAGTCTGCAAAATACTAATTAAAATACATCCTTTTTGTCTGCCCTTCATAAAAGCTAAGCAGGAAAGAGCTTTGCAAAAGTGAAAGTCGAGATGTAGTTTTAGGGCAGAAAAAGTACAATTGTGAATACAAAGCATGGGGAAAATTACTCTCGAGTAATTACAGTTTCTCTCTCTATTCACCAAGAACCCATAAAGTAGCTACGCTGGATCATTCAGTAAGTGAAGCAGAACACATTGTCATTTAGTATTAACCTCCTGCTTCTGAAATACTGTGCAAAAAATACTTACTCAGTACATGAACTGCATATTCCTAGTTCATGACAGCATCCTGCCTGTGACTTGCCTGCAGGGATGTGTATCGGCTAGCTCTTAACATCTGACCTGAGAAAAAGCAAGGCAAGTAGGTGGAACAAACTTGCTGCAGCATGAGGCGGGAATTATCCCAGAGGTCGATACCGATCTGGCCTCGCGGCGCTGCGTTTCTGTTGGCTTGGGAGAGGCAGAGCTGGGTAACAGAGAGACTTCAAGTGTCTGGTTTATTTTTACCCCTTATCAGATCAGTCCTCCAACAGCCATCTGTGGTGTAATCAACCTCTACACGTGCATGTAATCTGCTTGTAACAGGATTACTCTTCCACTAGCATGTTAGTCCATGATATCCGTCCTCCGACGTTCAGTTGAAAATCCTGCCGAGCAGTGCAGGCTCAGCAGCGGGGGGCGGGGGGGGGCTGGCACCAGGCTCCTGCTGCGGCCAGGACTGGCCGATACCTCTGTTTTAACCGAACCAAAGCTCAGGAACCGTTGCCGTCGCTTCTGCCAAGACTAATTAAAACACAGAACTGGGATTACAAGCTCTCGCTTTTCTAGCCTAGGTTTCTGAAGTGAGACATGTAAATTACAATGTGTTTCTCTAAAGCTAACAAAAAAAGGGTTGTGTGATCTTTGGTGTCTGTTGAGGCAGGCGGCATGCAGACACTACAGCCCGGGATGCCAGCGATGTTAATGTCACGATTTCCTCCTTCCCCTGGTTTCCAGCCCATCCCAGCTCTCTTCTTCTTCTTGTCTCTGGGGCTGGGAAAATGCTCTTTGTTCACACGCCTCCGTACAGTGGGGATCTGGGACTTGACTATGCCCTCTCGGTGCTACTGTCTATACAGGGGTAACAAAGAAAATAATACGCTTAATTTAGTTAGCACTTAATTCAAGCTAATCTGGTAGTCCTTAAGTTTGGCTGCATTTTCTTGAATTAACCAATTCTGTGCAAGTCTCTTGCTGTTCCAGTTATGTGGTAATTTCAAACTAATGATGAAACATCAAAAGAAGTTTAATTACACAGCAGTGTGGCTTCAAAGGGAGGACTTTCCAGGTAGGTCAATATATCATGGTAAATTGTGCGGAAGGAGACCGCAGATTTCAGTGATGCTCTACACAGGCTGTAAGGGTGTACAGGCGTAGGTGTACGGGAGTTGCTTGCACCTTATAAACATCGAAGGAGAGTTTTTACCAGTTAATAAGCATCTACCTGCTCTGCGAGGGAGTATGCACGTAGCTGTGTCCAGCACTGCCAGAACAGGCTCCTCCTCGTTCGTTAAAGGAGGACCCACGCTTTCCCATAGGCTTGTTCTGGGCTTAGCGGGACCACGGACGTGGATGGCTCCCGGCCTGGTCCTTGTACTGTACAAAGATTGGTCCTAAAGAACTGCAGGCAGTGCCAAGCACAGTGCTATTATGAAAAAGCCTGGAAAAAAAAAAAAAAAAAAAAAGGGAACCTGATCTCTCCTCCATGCGCACCAGCAGGCGAGGGTGCAGAGGCAGGCAGGCAGGCGCAGAGCTGCCCTGGCCTCTAGCTGCTGCAGGGTGTCGACTCCTCCAACAATGACCAAACGTTCTTTCAATTCCCAGCATGAATGGCCAGGTGAAAGGAAAAGCGACTTGTGAAGCCGCTCCAGCTCTTTCCTCCGTTCCCCGACGAGCTGCGCGGAGGGCGAGCCCTGCCCCGACACCTACGCGGGATGACCAGCAGTTCTCGGGGGGGTGGCTAGGCTTCAGCGGGGGTTGTCGTTTCCTGTTTGCTGTTAAAGTAAAACTTCGTGCTCTACAGACTCGTCACCGTGGCCTCTGCCTGACTCGAGCACCGTTTACAAGGCCCTTTGTGTTCCTCAGAAGGGAGAGCCAAGGCCACTCCTGACGTCCAGTTCCCGCGGGGGCTGGCCAGCGTAGGTCCGTACAAGCTCATTCCAGGCCACGGCGCAGACCCCTCTCTCTCAGATGAAATGTCCGGCTGCTTTTAACCACGGGTGCAAAAGTAAGATCCGATAGGGATAAATGAGTTTATCTGCGTCACAAATAAGGGGCCCCAGGGCTCCATGCTCAGCTGTGCCACTAGAGGTAGAAGGACTTGGCACCCCAGTGAGGACTGTACCTGAGCAGAGCGCTCGAGCTAAAGCCCAGCCGTGGAGTCGGGCAGTCCAGTCCCCGCGAAGGTTCAGAGGGGAGCACAGGGTCCCCCTCCTCTGTTCACGTCGGCCCATCACAGCATTTGGGGAGTTCATCCCAGGGGTGTCCCTGCATTCTTCAGCTGCTCGGGTGACCATCAGCTGCTTCTGCTTCTTGCCAATCAGCATAACTTCTTCTATGACTTACTGAATTGGCTGTCCTGCAGCAGCTACACCCGGAGCTGCTAATTCCATCCCCACCATCCTCTTCCCAAGTCTGGATGCTTCCCAAGTCTAATGCTGTGGCCACTGTGGTTTACTTTACTCAACTTTTGTATTACCGCATCTCTAAAACTTTGAGATTTTTACTCTCCCAGTACCCACGAGAGAGGGGACAATGCCGCCTCTCTCCTGTTACATACGGAGAGGTCACGCTCAGAGGTATGAAGTAACTTGGCTGAGGATACATGGATAATTTGCAGGAGAACCGGAAATGGAGCCTTGAGGTTCAGAGTGCCCTTATTGTAAACACAACTGTGCCCTGTCTTTCTGAGTAAGAAGTAGCTCGTTAAGACAGAAGGGTAAACCTACACCCAGCTTAGTGGATGAGACCCAAACTGGTCTTGGTTTTCCCAGAGTCCATGTTCCACCACTCTCCTGGCTGGTACCTGACTGGTCTGCACTCTCTTCCGGAAGCTCCGAGAGCTCCGTTACCTATTCCTACTGGAGTCCAGCACTTATTTCAGTTTCCTTCGTACAATACGTGTGTGCTTGCTGCAGTAGACACTGCCCTGTAGGTTCGGACTGTGCTGCCAAGGCTTTAAGGAGGCTACAAATAAGTAGGCAGCTCTTTAAAAGTGCCTGTTAACTCCAATATTTTTCTTAAACTATTTGAAAAGACCAGGAGATGCTCCCCTGATGTCTCTTCCACATGTACACTTTTGGAAATGAAACCTGTGCATTGGAAAGACCTACCTGGAACAGAGTGTTTGGTCCCTGCAGCCGGGCAGGACTCAGAGGAGCAACAGGACTGAGGCTGCTCCAGAAATGAATGCTAGACAGCAGCGGGCTTGGGGTCAGCAATAATCCATTTGGGGTCTGCAAGACAAGAAAACACCCCGTGATGCATGCCTTGGGAGTTACAGCTCCATACAGTACTCACAATCCCTGAAGTTTTACACTTCACCCTCTGGCTCCTTTTCCCCGTGAATTCAGACATACAGCATGCCGAGTACACTGGCCGGCAGCAACTGCCCATCCAGCCCTGCATCCTGTCAATACTGGATACCTGCACATTTAATATTCCTTCATACGCAAATTGATTTCATTTCTATTGCAATTTGCTTAAGGAAAAGCACAGTTATTGTTTATTTGAACCACGCTCATGCGACTGTATAGAATAGCATGCATGCCCCAACGTCTGCAAACACAGCCTAGTCTCCTTCAGCATAATTTTCTACCTTTTGAAGGGTAGCAATTGCTTGAACTGGCTGCAGTTTTTAAAGCACTAATGCAATTGCGTGTGGAGCCAAAAGAGCCACTGCTGGTCTTTGAAGTTTACTGCTCTGGTGGTGCCTGTTCGAAATGGAAGAAGTTTCAAGAAACTGGCAGTGCACAGGCTGATGCAGCGAGAGGCAGGTGTATGGGTTTGGTGCCCAGAGGACGGCGGAGAGCACAGCTAATTGTTTGAAAAGAACCAAAGTGGCAAAACACAAGATTCTGAGGCTTTTCCCAACTAGGAGGTGGCTCCTTCCAGTAGCATGGCGCACACGTATTGCTGGGAATGCTCTTAGCACTTCTAAAGCACAATTGGAGTGGAGGTAGAGTTAAAGCACATGCAAATCTCCATTCAAAGGAAGAATCACATTAATTATTCTGTATCCAGAATAACTTTTATCTTTCCAAAAAAAGAACATGAAAGTGATGTGACAGTTTTGAACAAAGTATCTGGCATAATGAGTTAATCTCACCAGTAATCTTGATGCCAATTATCAAAATCAGTGCTATTTAGCAAAGCACTTAATGCAGTTTGAGTGCACACTTAGCAAGTAAGTACACGTTTCGCTGTGCAGGACAAGCGCCTCAGTGCTCTGCTGAACCGAGCCATCAGTTTGTCCAGAGTTTAAAACATGTAAAGAGAAGATAGAAGATACGGAGTATCTCCTCCCCCTAGTAACCAGCACGTCACGCATTCTGGTACCTGCTAGCTTCCCACCAGGCCAGAAATACAAACTCCCACGTACGGGAATTGCAACCAGGAGTCTCACGTAACAACCGCTTACGCCACGGGCTGTCGCATCCCGTTGCCAGGACTCCGCGGTGGAGGCAGGTACCACAGGTCATGTGGATTTTCGAGTGACGGACACACGATTTGCAAAGCAGTGCCTGAGGGATCGGCTGTGGTGTTCGAGGCTCTCTGCAAGTGCACGGGAATACAGACCTGCTCTGACGTGCTTGCACTGGAGTTCGCAACAGGGTCAAACAATTAGTTTAACACCAGCAGAAGAGATGGGAGAGACAAGGTGCAGCAAACACTGGCGTCCTCCCGGTGGGTCTGTCCCAAGGTGTCTGAAAGGCTGTTTAATACAAAGAGCTTGGCTGCTCTTGAAGGGGACGATTTCTCTAAGGAATCTCAAAAGAAGCGAGGTTCCTGGAGAAATGCAAAGGGAAGGGACACTGCCATCTCCCTTGTGCTGAAGAAGGTGGATCAGAAACACCAAACCCCATGGAAGAAACCACAGTTACGTCCCAAGGAGTAATAAACGTGCTATTGCTGGGAAAGCAAAAGGGTGCTGACGCATTGAAACTGCAGGTATGGGCATCATAGGAGTACCAATGAGGTCAGGGTTTGGATATATTTGGGTGACAACGAAAGGGGCAAAGAGCAGGTAGAAGCCTGGCAAGGAGAAAAATTCTGCCTTGATCGCATCAAGTGACAGCCCTTGTCAAGATACCCGAGAAAAAATACTTGACAAGCAGGCACTTGTGAATGGCTCCTTCACAAACACCCTCTTCCCAGGACCACTCAGAGATCTACTTACAGAAGAGCCGAGTAACCTTAAAGCCAAAGATGTAAGCAGCAAGACACAACAACATTTGACTAAGGACACAGTATTATGCCAACTGTACTAAGAGCTCCAATGAGCTATGCCTCAGTTCTTTATTTTTTTCTCTAAGGAGCTGCAGATATCCAGAACTGAAAATGCAGTTCTTGAGAGGATCTTTTGAAAATAATGAAGAAAACTTGGAGGTGTTTATTCCTACCTAGATACAGCCAGAGCGAGTTTTCAGAGAGAGAGGAGGTTTGAAACTGAGCTGTCCTCCATTCATCTCTGGAAGCATGTTAACATGCCCAACAACGGCGCTAAGCAAAAGCTCGTGTCCTTTGATGATCAGAGCACTAACGTCTGCAAGTTCTGCCAGAGCCAAGAGCCAGCCCAAGCAAGCCTCCAAACCTGTTAATATTTCATGCAAAAAGAGCACAGGGCCTCCCAGCCTTGTTCTCAGTATTGCCATCAGCCAAGCGTCAAAACCACTAGAGGAAACATGAGTGTAAACACCACCACAGCACAGGCTATCCTTAAATTACATGCGGAAATTGATGTGTCACTTCATTTTCTGCCCTCACGCAGCTATACATCTGGTATTAGATGTGGAACCCAGTGGGAAGTTCCTACTTAAAAAATGGCATTGTAATCTAAGCACAGGAACAGTTTAAACAGAAATAATGCATTGCACAGTGAGGATTATGTTAAGCAACGATGCTCATGGCTCCTGACTTCTCCGACAAAGAATGCATCTAAGTACAATCTTTCTTGTCACTTCTAGCTGTCAGATAACGGACAAGTGCTATCACACGTACATTACTTCCCAGGTCATTAGGCACGTGCTGGAGCCTAAATGGTGTATGTGGACACAATACAGACCACGCACGTGCTGGCTGCAGGCACACTACTTTGTCCGTAAGGAAACAGCAAGTTGTACATGTTACAAGTGCTAAAATACAGGCCTGAAGAAAAAGAGCGAGTCAAAATTATATATCCACATTAGCCAAGGGAGAGCCAACAAAAGTAACAGGCATAAGTAATCTGTAAAAAAAAGCAAGTACTGAACGAAATCTAAATATCTCTTTTTGAAGCTAACTGAACGGAAAGCTGACATTTCTCTACCAAAGTATGGTACTGTATGCACTGACATCTTCAAACCCATTATTTCCTTCTGAAATTGGTTATGCATATCACGTGCCCTTTCACGGGGCTCCACCCAAGGCTATTTCTTGTGACCAGCAGGTACAGTGGAAGGCCATCTGAAATACCCTCTCAGGCAGCAGGACCTTCTCCAAACCTACATCGCTCCTGGAGCAGGAACTACTGTCTGACATCCAGTCTGCCCCTGGGACCTGATAAATCAGAGATGGTTTGAGCCATGGTGCATGCTCTTTCTAGGATAATGGGATGACCTGCAGATTTCTAGCCTAAATTATGGCTTTAGTTATTTTGCATTGTGGTATTACAGTTATCTGAACACAGTTATATAGTTTTTATTTTATATTCACTAGGTCAAGTATTTAGGATGCAGGGCGCTTCTTACGCTAGAAATAGAAGGCTAGAAGAGAGGAAAAAAGCTATGTTGCTGTACAGCCAAAAGTTTAAACAAATGGACCCTACATGGGTGCCATCTGCCTCTTCTGTGATAGGATAACCTGTATAAAAAGATTTGTAATGGCATTAAGTTGGACAACAATCATCACGGCCTTAGCTAGCTATCCTGCTGCAGGAGGGCCACAATCATCTACCTAATTCCCTTCTACGTCTTTCAGGGGCACTAAGTACACCAGTTTATAGATGAATGAGGAAATTAAATGTTCAAAGAAATAATTAAAAAAGGAGAAAAGAAATCTCTGTTCATACTGAGTTTTGGGGCAGCAGTAGATTAAAGCGAGCTTCTAATAACTCATGTTGTCATTGTGTCTGGTTGGCATCTGATATGATTTATTTGTCAGATTTGCTCCCTACGAGCCAAATACTTACTGTGGTTATACCACAGTTAGAGGTTGTAAGAGTCTATCAATGCACCTCAATTTTGGTTTGCCACACTTCTGTTCTTCCTGCCAAACATAACTTCACTTAAAGGCTTTACGATGTCAAAATTGACAGGTAACAGCCCACAAAATCTTCGTTCTTTGCGACACAACTTCACATCTCGGTGGCTTACAGGTGTGTCTGAACTGCAATGGCTTTGCACAAACTTGTGCCAGCTGAGAAGCTCAGTCAGAGCAAGTGCTGTGCTGGCCGAGAGCACTTGCCGACGCTCTCACCTCTGCCAGGCCTCCGTGCCGCGCAGGCACGCGACGCTGCCCGCGGCCAGCTCTAAGACCTCGAACACCTGGCTGCGCTGCAGGCATCATCCATGCAAAACCTCTTCCAACAGGGAAGAGGGAAGGGGATTCTGGATACAACGGGACCCCTGGACAGCCCGAAGTAAACAAGAGCTTGTAACGCACACCTCTGTATTTATTTATTTACCAATCAGTTGGTTTCATTCAATGCCAGTATTTGCATCAACTTTTATTTTGGGAGGGGATGTTAGGGGCTGTTCACCATTGGGATAATTTTGCTCTTGGATTTTTTTGTCTAATTTTGCAGTTGTAGCATAAGACAAAACTCACTAGTGAACACACCTGGTCATTATCTATGTGATTTTCCTCCTCTCCACTGAACTGCTAGGTTTTTTTCATAGACTTGCTTGAAAACGAGAACTCACCATTGACAAATATGTGAGTAAAAAGAACAGAATAACCTAGTGGTCATTCAGTAGGTCTGTACTGAAAGGAAGCTCTGGCAAATACTCTGTGGATCTGTAAAACTTTGGAAATCGAAAACTGGCTTAAGAGTCTTGTCTTCGAAACCACTTAATTTGTTCCATATTCAAAAACTAATTAAAAGGTCACACTGTTTGAATGGATACAACATCTAGTAGAGAAATCTAACATCCCACAATGCACATGCTCAGGTTGTGACCTACAAAAACCCTGTGTTTTTCTTGTTGGCTCTTTCCTGCTTGTTTTGTAGACCTGGAGGTTGGTTTGAACTGATAAGCCATTCACTCGTGTTAACTAATGGCTGACCATCTCGTTATCCTTCCAGGCAGTCTGTGAACTGTGATGGCTTTTCCCACACTCATGTAAGGAACCCCAGGAGGAATCTGCTTTCCACCCTTTGTTCAGACCTCTGCTATGTTTCCCTCTTCCCCATATGGTTTTTTTCCCATCAGAGAAGAGCATATAGAGCTAACACTCTTGGCCACACGGACGGAATACCTGGGTAAAGCAAGAGTACAGGAGACAGGCAGGTCTTACCTGTGCAGTGAAGAAAGCTGGAGTCAGGGATCCCGAAGGAAGCGCGGGGCTGTTGAGGGCGATGGAACCGATGTCGGTGCTGGAGAGAACCATGGGTGGGGCGGAGATTTCCAAGCCTTTGGGTTTTTTAGCCTTTGGGGGAAGAGATGGAGATTTTGCCTTGGAGCCTGAGGAGAGGTTCAGAGGCTCCAGGGAATCTGAGTCGTGGCAGCTGGACTCAAGGAAGAAGCTCCTGTGTTCTGCAGGGAGGGGTGAGGTGGGAGACAGAGACGGTGACCTGGAGGAAGATGATGATGGAGATGAAATGCTGGCGCTGTTGGGTAGCATTAAGGAAGATATTTTAGCTGATACTGAAGAGCTGAGAAAAGCGGAGGCAGCTGCTGTTTCAGAAGTGGAAGGCAACGACACGATGGGCCTCATAACTTGTTTGTCTGTTTTGTTTGTCACAAATCTTATAACAGTCCGAACTTCTTCGACTGGTGTGTTTCCTTCTGACTTCTCCTCGAGTTTTTCTGTTTTGATTGGCTTGTAAAGGTCTGGCTGGTTCTGCAGAGAGTTGATAGTGAAAGAGGAGTACAGGCCAGAGTGGATATATTCATTACGGCTTGTGCTTTTCAGTGCTGACAAGCTGTGCTTGTGCTGATCCCTGCTCTCGGAAGGCATCTTACAGTCGCTGTCCTGCAGCAAAAGGCTCTCTCTGCTGATTTCCACAGCATGTGGATCCATTTTTAAAATCTCAGGAAAGGAGACAAACTTGTACACAAATTTTTGTCCGATCACTTTCTTGATGATGTTCTGCAAATACAAAAGCAGATGCTAGAAAGATCAGCGTTTTAGAGGCACTGAGTACAGCAAACATACGGGGGTTCGCAAGGGTAGGGGGGCACTGCACCCTCCTCAAGCTGAGCAGGTGATTTCAGTGGGGTTCCTACCACTGCTCATCCTTGGTTCATTCTGGGAACTCTGCTCAGCCAGGGAGACCACCCCCTGCTCCTCATGGTGCCTAACAAAATCACCACTACTAGGTGATAAAGACCTACTGGTGGACTGTTTTCCTCCCGCTTCCTCTATGGCAGCTTGGGAATATGTTCTTTCCAGTAAAAACAATTCCGCCGCCTTGCAGACTCGAGCCATGCCACCATTTGCATTTCACAACAAAGGCAAACTCCTTCATTTATGCCTCCCAAAACTGACACCAACTACCCTGAGTATGAAGGGTATGCAAGGAACGAAACCACCTCACCCTCCCGCTCCAGTCATTTACCCTCTCTTCCCGACTGCATCCAGAAGGATTGACCACGGTGACTGTTCTTCTTTCAACAGTCATGAACTACATGTGTGACAAATGCAATCACTTGGATGGGTTGGAAAAGTACTTGTGTCCTGCTGTGTTCCCTGTGCTGTCCTCGGGGTTTGCGTTAGCCTCAGGATGCTCACTGGTGCAGGCAGGTTTTCATCGGTCTAAACTGACTACTGAACTTAATTATTTAAAAAAAAATCCCAAACCTCTTAAAGGTTTGTAGAACTATTTATTTTTTTCTTCATATTTGCCATAACAAAAGTGTCCCCTTTATGGAACGAACTGATTCCCTTTGAAATTTGAATTGTTTCACGAGGGTCCCACTTCCAGTCCTAGCTCTTTTCCTGCAAACCCGGGTGCGCTGCCTGCTCTAACACAACGCGCGGTGTCCCCAGGGACACAACGTGAGCTCCTCTGCAGAGGCACTTCACGGCACCAGGTGCTGGCCTGGCCTAGGAAAGCGACTGGAACATTGACCACTGTAAGCCAAGTGCTGTGGAAGACAAGAAGCAATATTTCCTGAGATTTGCATAGTGATTTCTCTCTTCTTGAAGCCCCCAGTGGAGAGTTTAAGTCACCTCTGAAAAACCCTTTCCAAGAAGCTTCCCTTTAGTGCACAAGTCTGCTGCACCTCCAGCTGATCCTCTGCAAACAGACGTTTGCTTTGCTGCGGATATGGGAAAGTAAATATTTACAATATTCCTAAAAATCTAATTTGTTTTTCATTCTACCACAGATTCCAAGACCAGTAGAGGAAACATTTGTTAAATTGATTGAAAATGAAAAAAAAAGAAAGAAAAAGGAATGCAAGCATCATCCCTATTTATATATGGACAGTACCTAGTGCTGGCTGCTTGCAGTGCCTGCACTACACCTTTTTTTGTCACAAAAGCAAGACTCATTTTGGGAAAGAAGAGTCTGCCCTTGGGTATCAGAACCTCTTCTGTCTTTCAGCTGAGCTACTGCACTCTGTAATTCATCTATCTGAATGTGCTGCATTTCATTCAGGCACCTTCTTGAATACAAAATTAACCTTACAAAGAGCCCTGGAATATAGCTTTGCTTCACAGGTCAGGAGCTGTGGCACAAACGGAGAAAGTTGTTTCCCAAGTTGGTAACAGGGATCTATAGCAAGAAGAATTAAATTCAGCAAGGTCAGACCAAAGGCAAAAAGCTGCTCTCTTCTATGCCGAACTGTACACACGCCTACCCACCTGGCGGATCCTGCAATGCCTATTTTTGCCCTCCAAAAGTTCAGGGCATCTAGTTAGCCCAGAGGATCTCAGTCTGCATGAGCTTTAATTCCCATGGCTTTGGGCTTGGTCTAGATTATTTTTTTTTGTGCTAATTAGGTGAAACGTTGGATGGACATACTTCTTCTGCGCTCTTTATATTACATTCTTCTTTAAAAAGGCAAAACCTCCAAACTACTCATTAAAAGGAACACCCCAACTGGATTTTGTTTTCTTTTTTTAAAATCTATTTTTTAATTTAAAATAATACCTCCCTTCAGCTCCTGGCAGCTTTGAGTTATTGTTACATCAAACACTGGCAACTGAGATCCTACCTGGAAAATGTGACACCCAGCAGAAAAAGATTACATACATATAAGAATGGCACTTTTACACTGGTGCGGGCTTAAAACAGGGGAACACTGCTATAAAAAGCAACCAAACAGGCCGGTGAGTTTACACTTCCTCTGTTGTTATTAAATATAGTTATATTTTAAGAAGGTCTCTCAGTGCAGCTCCTCTGACTCCATAAGCCTGCAGCAAAGGCCCACTTAATGATGGCTGGAGATGAAAAGGATTCAAGTGCAGATCCCTCTAGCACTTCACAGGCTTCTCTTAAACGCGGAGCCTGAGGAAATCTCCATCAGCGTGTAAGAGAAAATAAGGAAGCAAATTAAGTGCCTCTGAAATGCCACTGACTTTTCTAAATTTTTTTGACAAATATTTGAAGTGCAGGTAAAAAGCAGCTTATTTTTACTGTCACCTCGGTGATCTGTCAGAATCATTCTGAGCTGTGCACGATGGTTCACACCACAGACAGTGACAGGCATCATGACAAGCAGGGGTTTTCCACCCTCAGTTTGAAAGGACAAAGAAGGCTTCCTTACATTAAGGACTCCATTTGCAGGGAGATTAGACCACTTGCTTGGCAGCAGGACAGTAACTGTACATGCACATTTAGCCCTTTTATTTTGTCATTTGAATTTTCTAGGTAAATTCCCTCATGAGCAGGCTTGCAATCAGTGCTAGCAGCTGCCAGCCAGGGCTGCAGGGAGCTCCGGGGCTGTGCTGCTGGGGAAGGCAGCTGCTGGGGAGGAGAACTGGGCAACCAACCAGGCCAGGAGCAGGGACTTCACTCAAACAGCTTAAAATAAAATAAAAAAAAATCTTATCAAGAGATAACACTTTGACATTTAGAAAGAGAGCAGTGAGTCGGGAATGCCCCTCTTCTGTTGGCTTCTTGACTGTTCCTCACTTGAACATTTTACACTTTACACTTCCCCTCCTCTGTCCCCAGTCTATAGAACAGCGACTACAGCAAACGTGACCACCCCCCATTGCAAAGTGCTTTGAAAGCTGCTGATACAAACCAGGTAGAGCACCGCCTGACGTCTGCTCTAGCGCATCAGCCCTGTTAGGGAGCTCGGGCTTATTCACACCCCATCACTTCAGACACTCTATGAGCCTCTCCAAAACCAGCCTTACCCAAGTGCTCTCAATCACCAGCCGGAGGGATGGGTCTCTCCCCATCCTTCTCCGCAGACCAGCTGGCTGAGCTAGATGCCAAAGGCTCAGTGGCCTGGTTCCCCCTGCAGCTTAAACCAGGCTATAATGTAGTTGGGGTTTTTTTTGTGTCAACTATGCATATGCACTACTACTTTTGGAAGCCCTCGTGAATTACACAAGAGCTGTCTGCCCATCTCAACAACGCATGACCTCTGGTTTTCTTTCCATTTTTTTATTCCCTCCCAGAAGCCTTCCTGTGCTTTGGTGCAACTCAGACTTCATTTCTTCTATCACATCTTTGTGCTTTATTTTCATCAGCTCTGACTCTTACTCCCTGTCTGAGCCTTTTAGAGGTAAGGTGTAACTATTCTACCAGTGTGACACAAGGATTTTAGTGGCTTGGCTCAAACCTGTTAGCTAGCAAGTTTGCTGGCTGCAGGAGCCACTCAGGAGACTGAGCCGGGAAATGGGACTCAGTTCCTAGTTGAAATTCAGACTAATGAGGGGCCTCAGGGGCAGGAAGACCAGATCGGGACTTTTTTCCTCCTCCCAGGAAGTGACCTATAATTAGGGTGCCTGAGATCTCAAAACTTATGGCAGAACAGGATAAACTTGTCTGTAGGTACTAAATGCCCCCGTTTGGGAAAGAAGGAGAAGGACCAGAGCTGTAGCTGCTACGCTTAACTCCCATTTGGATGTGTTGCAAATTCCCTGGCTCCAAGAGTACAAGGGACACTTAGGCTATGAATTCCTCAGAGGACAATATCAGGAGGGAGCTGGGCTGCCTCCAGCTATTGGGAACCCTACCCAGAGAGAGGGCTGCTCACCCTCCAGTGCCTGAAGTACGTAAGCCGGCAGGAGGTACCTGTGGCTGCATGGTTTGCTCCAAAAAACGGGGCATGTGCCCACATCAGCATGTGCAGGCAGGCAGATTCTGTTAACGTCATACTTTATGCACTTACGCTTATTATACTGTGTGTAGAAGCTAGATTTTGTGAAATTTTTCATGGAGGCACAGGTGCTACTAGACCACGCACCCGTACTGGCCTTTGGAAGTGCAAGGCTCTCGTTCAGCCAGATTTCAGTCTCTCCTCACCCACCTCCATCTGGAAGGCAAAGGCCATTCCTCTGGCTGGCACCTTTGGCCAGGTTCTCTGCTCTCTCTGCTGCAGTTTACTGGGCATCCCTTTCCTCTCACATCAAACGTGAACTATTTGTCACTCCTTTTGGGGGGGTTCTTGGGTTTTCTCCTCTACCCATCACCTCTTACTGCATATCAAATCCTTTACTCACACCTTTCCATAAGGACAGCACTCAATAAGCACTTTTATGCCATTTCAGACAAGCGCTTTCTTGACTTCCACACATCACTCTTGAAAGAAGCTCCTTCCAATTCTCTATATTTTCTAATGCTCCTTCAAGTATTTCCTTATAAGACCTTTTATCTGTACCACTACAAAACGTATAGCTGGTATTCTAGCATCATCATACCGCTACTGATTCATTGTAATATTCTATTTCCCCTGAGGTAACTCAAGAGAAGACCTTCCCAAAAGTAAAATAATAAGTTTCCACTATCACTTTGTATCCTGAAGTTCTGTAAGCAGACCAAGCAAGGGACCCTCTTCCCTAAACAATTCTTCCATTCTGCCACCCACACTTTGGCATTAAAACTAGGAACTAGTAACCAGGCTACCGGGTCTGACTTGTTATGGGAGAGGAGGGAATGCCATGGGCACCTCTGAATCCTAAGAGCACTTGAGAAGCTCTGCCCCCTGCACTGCAACGAGCACAAAGAAGCCCGTATTATTTGTATACTGTACATCATACTGCCAACCCATCTAAACAAGCGGGCAGCCATTAACTGAAACTAAAATGATTTATTCTGTCTTTAGAAGACAGATTGAATAGCACTGACTGAGTAAAGCCTGGGGCCACATACTGTTCAGAGAGGATGCAAAAATATCGAATAGCTGCTCATCGCAACAGCATGTGACTGTGTAATTAAAGATGCAGCATAACTCATGCAAACATTAAGGTTACCCAGGGAACTGTGATTCTTGCATTTCCTAACTTCTGAGGGCTTGACTTCCACAACTGTTACATCCTATTAATGTGGGTATCTGCATGTAATTTCCTGGATTTGCCCTCCTTCCCTGAAAAAAAAAACCTCATGGGGAAAACTCACTACCTTCCCTTTTGTGGTGTCATCTTGAAGTATTTACAGGGACCTTTAGTAGTCCTGAAACCTCTAGAGACTTCCAAAGGGTATCTCTCATTACAGCTATCAGAAAAACAAAGTAACTGGGCAACTTCAACAAAAAGAAACCTACTAATCCTACTTATAAAGATATCTCAGTTCTACACATCAAGCTAAAGTGCTCTGCGTGGGAACAGACGTGAAGGGTTTCCTTGCCTGAAAGCATTACAAGAGATTTCCGACCGGCAGAAGTGTGTGACATGATGGACATGCTGCTCAAGCTGCAGGTAGAGAGAGTGCAGGATGCCTTTCCCCAGCGCTATCTGTCATCTGTTCTGCTGCTCTGTTGAGGCAACAGGGGAAAGGCATTTAATAAAAAAGGGGGGAAGGGAATTCAGGTAACAAACGAAACAGGAAATGGGAAGTCTTCAGATTATCTACAAACCTTTCGCAACCAGAATCATGGTAGCAAATTACAATCAAGACATGCCACACTCTACATTTCCTGGGGTGCTTTACATGTGAATTTAACATAAATCTAGCCATCAGCCTCAACAGCACATCATACTTGCTTTCAAAGCCAGGCTAAGGAACTTGTCCTAATTGTGTTATTTTCTCCAGTACTGGAATTAATTTACTTTTAAGTTCAGATGAATCAGATGATGAATTTTAACAAGCCAGTGTTCCCCCCAAGCAAAATGGCAGAGCTCATAAACCTGCATTTATCCAGTGATCAGTTTTTATTTCTCCATGGTGAATAATTTCAAAGACAAACCATGAAGCAGTAGCTCAGTTAGCATCAGCTGTATGCAGTAGCAGCACAAGGCAGCCCAAGAAAGGAAGGCCCATCCCATGTGCCACGATCATTTCTAAAAAAGCACTGCCCTTTGCCTCAAACTCACATGCTGCCAGATCACTTGGGTTGTAGGTAGACAAGTCTCTGTTGATAATTCCACAACCCAAACAAAGTCTAGCCCAGAGTTTTGCCTCTTGCCTTTCCTGCTGCCGTTCCCCAGCCTTCAGCACAATGTTTATCCCATCTCCTCAGTGTGCATCCCAGCACATCCAGCTGCCAACACATCCATCACTGCCAACAGCAAAGGAGGGGACAAGGATCTCAGAAGGCTCCTTAAGGCCACCTCAGGGTCTCAACTGCTCTTGGTTTATCCCACAAATTGGTGAATGGTCCAGAGGAGAGGAGTGTAAAAGTATGAGAGAGGCTCTTTCACCTCACCAGCCCTTCCTCTTTTGTTTTGCAGAAGGGAAAGAAGAATGCCAAGGAGCCTTTCCTTCCCTCCTCGACTTCTTCCCTTTCTGTGCTATGCAGCATAGACTGAACTGAAGGCAGACGAAGCGTTTAGGACTGAACCCACTGCTGAGCCCTCCCTGCCAGCCTACTAGGATTCATTGTCTGCTATTTTAGACCAGTATCTCTCATGCTTCAAAACCTGCAGCAAGTTCCCCTGTCCCTCTGCACTCTCCCGATAACCTGCCTTTCTCCACTGCCTGGGAACCAACAGGACACCACACACCATACTAGCACAGAGAGCGAGAAGCTCTCACTGTTTTCTGCTAAAGGAGTTACTCCTTCAATTTAAATAGCAATAGCCATGGTTTGGGTTTGGGGTTCAAACCCTGATCACAATACATGGGGAAGAAAAAGCTCATCCTTCTTTCCATCTAGGAGCTACAACCTACATTGGGCTCCAGAACTCCTGGAAAAATGGCCAAAATCCTTGTGCCACACCTAGATAAAATCTGCAGACAGAAAAGAGCACAGAGTCCAAGAAAGCAGCTGTAAGAACAGCAAGCAATCACCTCAGCCAGAGCCCTGGCGAAGAAACTGTACAGGCACTCCGCTGGCAGATGCTGCGTGAGCAGAGACAGAACAGATGACAAAGGTGTGGGTGTCCTGGGGGGGGCAACCGAAAACAGTACAAGGGTAAAAAAAAAAGAGGTTAAGGGATAAAAGAAGAAAAGGAGCCTCAAGTGAGGAGCCATTATATTCCATTGATTCGAAGAGATCAGAGACATCTCAAAGGAAAAGCGGTACAAATACCTCATCCCTTGTTTTTAAGCAATGTCTGTTCAGTCACTAACTCTGCCTGGATACGCTGTTCATTCACCAGCAGGCACTCTGTCTCCGCTGATCCCCGTCAAGTTTATAATCAGAGGGGTTGGAGTCATATAATGAAGCGAGCTTCCCCATGCTGAGCAGAAGCCTTTTTAGCACTTCGTGAAGGGGAATTCATCACACCAACTGCTTGGAACAGCCGCTGCACTGTCCTCTCTGAATCCTTTTATGCCTTCTCAGTCAGGCCACCTTTGAAACATGTTAAGTGGAAAAATCTGACTTCTAGTGGACAAAATACTAAAAACATTTCATTGCAGAACTTACAGCTCTAAAAAACTCTTACAGGAGAAGGAGTCCATCCAAATTCCAACGTGAGTAATGAAAAGTGATCATCAAATTGCGCACAGTTGATTTGCAGTCAGCCTGTTTTTTTGATTGCTGTGTTAGATCAGCTGCAGAGTGCCCAGCCCCACTGTGCCCTTCAAGAATTAGTGCACCACAAATAATACATGACAACAGTACTCTGAGCTCAGTTCAGCAACAATATCTAGTTTCCTCTGCCTTGTGCAGGCAGCAAGCATGCCATAACTGTGCTGAACACTGGTGTTACTGTGTAATCTCATCTCACTGCCTTTTCTGAAAGTCAATATGGCAACAGACCACTAAGCATGGCTATTAAGTTTTCCTTTTTAATATCCAAAATCTCTAACAGTCCTTCTTTTTAATATTTAATCTTCCAAAATATAGGAAATAGTAAAACCTGTGAATCTAGACATATTATTAAAAAAAACCCTATTACGGGGAAGTAATCCTGAAAAGACATAATATTAATTGGTGAAAACAATATAATGTTCATCCAAAAAAGGCTGGAGAAACAATGTGGAAATTCCTTGAATTTGCTGGAGTCTGAAATTGCGAAAGGTGAATACGCAAGATATTTTAGCATCTCCATATTTGTGTCCTATGATTTTTTCCTTCCCATATCTTGACACACCTGAGAGATTCCCTTCAAATACCTTTGTTATAGCAATCTAATACATATCCTGGTTACTCCCTGTTCTCATTTTTGCATTCTCTGCTGTACTGTTGCCACCTTGCTTCATGCTGAAGAATAAGACTAAGGACTAAATGTCAAAGTGAAGGACCATTTCATGAGAGTGACAGTGATCTCATGAACTCCCACTATATGGCAGAAATTTTATTTTCAGAGGTGCTAGTTACCAGTAACCTCTACTGGCCTCTTCTAGATTGTGGGCATACTCATGATGTCTGAAAATCAGAAGTAAATTAAGTGATCTAAATAATTCCAGATTACTGTGTTCAATATGTTATTATTTCAGATTACAGTTTTAAATAAAGAGGTTGAAAGTGGAGCTTTCAACAGCCAACAGTTCTGCCCTAAGTGTACACCTACACTATCTGCCTGTAACCAGCTTCTGAAAGTGTGCAAATAACCACAGCTTGCCAGTTGTAAGGTTGCTGCCTAAACTGTGCTGGCTCCTTGGGTATTACTAGTTCTATCAAACCTCAACAGATGTATCTGTGAAGGAGGGGCAAAATTCAGTAGGTCTTGCAAGGGCAGAAAAATTGGATAAAGAAACCCCTGCCAAAGCACACGTTCCACTATTTTGACTTGAGATACCCAGAAAGCAAGTTCCCAAGTGGGAGTAAATTTAACATTCTACAGCAAATACAGTCTTCACCTGAGATGCGCTCAGCATGAGACTACTACCTTGACAAACAGACCCATACATACCCCTGCTCTGACACCCACCATCTGACCAGCCACTTCTCCCTCTGTTTGCTACTCTTATTCTGCACTTTCATCCACTAAGGCATCATATTAGTGCTCTCTCACATATATTGCTGGTAATTAAATGATAGCAACATATAATCTAGACTACTGTTGAAGCTAACGCAGATTTTGTCCTAAAATGACATAGTCGAAAACTTCCAAACTCTTACAAACACTGAGCATTAAACAAAGGAATAGTTACAGTGAGATCCTTGTGAGATAATACTGCACTGTCATAACTGTAGAAGCGTTTCAGCGCTGTATTTCCAGCTAATAAATTAGGACCCAATACAATTGTAGTAAAGATTTACCAGAAAGCTCAGCCAAGACTAGCTAAAAGACTTGCCAACAGGATCTATGCATCCCACGAAAACTCAGCGGAGTTTCCCAGTGGAAACTCGACCCCACCCTCTATGCTGTTGGGTTCTTTGTTTGTCTTTTCCTTGTTCTGACACGGGTGATACCTGCTGGTAAAGTTGCCACTCTGCCTGCTGTGTCGCAGTATCACTGCTTTCTACCACCTCCCTGCGTTTCAGATGATCCTATGCAGGCTGTAATAATCAAACAGTTCTCCGTTATCAACAGTTATTTTATTGTTGTCAAAAGCTACAGAAAATATTGGGTAGCCAAACGCATAAACACATGAAAGCATCAGTAAGTGTAAACCTCGGTCAAAACCTCCCCTCCTCAGGAACTGGGATGTGCAGTGTTTTCCTGTGCATCTTTTAGCTGCCCTCTTACCTCCACTGTGATTGCCTTCAGTACTGTTGTCTGTTGTAAAAACTAGTTAGAGGAACTTTTGAACAGCTTCCACATAGAGGTGAAATATTAAATGGTAGTGTTTCTATTTTCTTAGTCTGCATGAGAATAACAAAATTTACCTTGTCATAATAGTATCTGAGCGCGCGGCTCAGCTTGTCATAATTCATATTAGTTTTGTTTTTTCTGAGTCCCCACAGCTTAGCCACTTCTTCTGCCTTGAGTAGCTTGAATTCGCCATCATTAGACGTCCAGCAAATCAGGTGCTCATGTTTCTGGTCTAGCAGCAACTGCAAAAGGAACTGCCACAGTGTGATTGCACTCTCCATACCTACAAGGGACAAAGGAGAGCAACAGTGTGAAAAACATTTGGGAGCAGGTGTTCCACCCAATGCTCATTTCAGCAATAAGCTCTGTGTAGGAGTCATCCTACATAACTGAGCAAAGGAAGCTACTATATCGTTTACAACCAAACATCCACAGGACCTACAGGTCTTGCATTCCCATTTCAGTACTTTTTCCACTGCTATTTTCTGAAGGGACACATAAAATAGAGTGAGTATTTAGAAAACCGTTGCCTGCACAGTTCACACAGTACAGGGTCATCTCCAGTTGGTGTCTTCAATTCAATGTATGCAACCACCCTTCAAAGGAACATGGCGGGGGGGGGGGGGGGAGGATTTGATGTAACGGTCTACTGTAATGAGCCAAAAACCTGCTGTTTACTGCCATGAGAAGTATACCAAAGTTGTTCGGATATGCCACTGTGAAGGAGGGGAGGAAAAGGGAAGACCAGAGCCGTTGCCTTTGGTTAGAGGATGAGAAACCACATTCTTTCACCCTCCCACCACACGCACCCTTCCCTGTGTCATATGGCCTTTACGCATTTTGTTTCTTCCAGGGCCTGAAGTGGCTCTTGCTGCTTCTGTTTGTCAATTCAAATAGCTCGAAAGATATTATCTATCTTGCAGAAATGCTGAGAAGTTCAGTACAGTTAAGCACAGTAAAGTAAGTGATTTTTACCCTAAACCTTTCTCTAACAGGGATCTTTCCTTTCATTATCATATGTACAACTGACAACTAGGAATATTTTTAACAGTGCCTGAGTCTCACTTTTAAGGTTGGCTAAACATTTTTTTCTCTGCTAACTGCCTGAGCCCTCCCTAGAATGAACTTTTTTCAGGCACTGCAATAGAGGGCTAAACTTAAGAATTACTATATTCCAACTCAGCACAGGCACATACACAGCTTAAGATTTGGGAACATTACCACTGAAGACAATTTATTATTGTAATGAAGATGTAGCTAAAAGTGACCTTTTAAACTACAGAACTACAAAATGAGATTTTCTCCTGCTTTCAACAACACTGCCAGCCTTAGCATGTCAACGCTACATCAAACCATTTTTTTCTTGGCCTCTTCTGATACTTAATTTGGACATGTTACGTCTAACTAAGGCAGATTTAAAGATGCCGGTATTACTGGGTTAACTGACTGTGTTGCTAATAGGGCTAATTATTACCCGACTTATCTTTGTACAGGGGTATACAGTGTATATTTTTGTCTTCATCTAAACAAGCTCATGATTTTTAATTTCCTTGCTCATTTTGTCTCCTGATATATTACTGTGTGTGTCCTAATAGAGTATTGCGTGGCCAGAACATTCCAGGCTTACTGCCTGAGGTCTGCCTTGGTGCAGCGACCACGAGAGGGCACAAGACTTCCAGCTATCTACCACCTGGAGCGGCAGGGAGATCTGCCTCTCCCAAGTCTGCTCCAGCACTAAGGACATCAGGTTGCATAAGCTTCACTAGTGTAAAAGCACAAGTTAAAGATAACAGAGAATGGTGTCGATAGTTTTACAGAAAAACAGAATTTGGAGCTCTATTTTGGTCCAAATAATTTCTAAGTACACTGGCCAAACAAGGGTTTGCAGAATTAATGACGGTTTTCTTACCCCTGCAAAAGCCTCATTTCTCTAATTAACTGAGAATCCAGTCTGAATGACAAGGCCAACAACACCTATCGCTGACACCCAGCTGTGTAACACAGTAACTACACAGCACCTTCAAGAGATGGCAGAGGCTCCCGGGACTGCTAGGTATCCTTGAAACCGAACTGCCTATATGGACAGATGATTTGGCACTTTCAAAGGTTTGCATTTGCTTCACTGTGTTTTTTATCACTTTACACAAATCCTTTTCCACATAGTGTAAGGCAAGAAATAAATGTATAGCTAGTTAAATATACCTGAAAGTTATATACTCGCTTTACTCTTAAAAGTTCCTTTAAACTACACCATCTGTGCAAGTATTAACATCTTTAATGGATTATTTATCTGTAACATCGTAACTAATAATGCATCCCTATTAATCTGGCATCATATATACATACTTTTTAATTAATATTTATAAATTTTGTAACTTCACTAAACATGTAGGTATATACAGCCATATTACTTTAAAATAATCTTAGTTTCTGTACATCACATACTATAGAGCAATACTCTACATAATTTCAGCTTGTATCATACAACTCTTCTGAACAAGAAATCACAAACAGAACTTATTTTGCTCTGAAAAATTAGAAGTAACTTATAAATTTCTTTCTTCAAAATTGTATTAAAATGTGTACAGGTGTCCCATGCTACAAAGACCTGTCAGTAGAACTTCAGCTGAGGAAATTAAAGACGGAAGAGAGTTATAGAAGCACTAATCCAAACTCCACCACCATGCCACTCAAAAAAACCAGTACAATACCTCAGAGGTGCAATTCTCTCATCCAGACCTGAAATTACATCTTCCTTCAGATCATTAGCAGTCCTGCATCTTCAGAGAGTTTAGGTGGAACTGAACCCACAGTGACACCCATTTTGCTGCCGTCTCCTCCATCCCCATTCACCTCTGCCCAAGAACACTCACAGGGTAACCTACAGCTAACGTTGCACTACGCTTTCCATTACGAACCTGTTTTCTGACGCTTATTGTTTGTAAAATCAAACAGGTTTGGATTTCCCTTTATCTACCGAGTGTGGGCCTCACGGTGACTCAGCCACAGGCGTAATGTAAAATGCACGGACGTGGATGAGGACATCCTACGGGAGCACCCACTCCACACTATCTGTCCCGGTGACTAAGGAGAGGTGACTTCCATCAGGTTATTACAGAAAAGGTCACTGCCACCCTTTCCGAAGAGGTTCAGTTCTTGGTGATCAGTTCTTCAACCAGCTGAGATACTCACATAATCTCGGGGGGGCACTTCAGGTGCTGGACCCACGGCAGACGGCTGCGGTGGGATTAGATTTAGGCAGCTCCTCGCCACCCTGCTTGCCTTACCATCAACTCCCCAAGTGCGTAGCTCTGAACAGGCTTTAGAAAGGACCCGCGCACCTCAGAATGCAGCATCGATGTGCTTAAGTGGTACGTGCATAAATCTCCTACTGGATAGGACCAAAGTCTGCTCATACAGAAATGAGATTATAACAGCCCAATGCTGCATTGTACTCCATCCCTCCATCTGCCGCTGAGTTTCTGTGTAAAGCTTCCCATACTGCTTCTATAACAACTGTATGTATATGATTCCTACACGAGGCAAGTCATGCAAATTACATTTTCAGCTGATCATTAATTGTATGGTCCTTTTTTTTCTAAGCACCCAACTTGAGGCGTTCAGGTCTGAGTTGCATTGAATATTCACAGCCGTAACTACCTTTAACAGAACCTTTGCACTCAGCATATATGGTGATGTAAAATCTTAAATACCTTTAATTTGGTAAACTGGTATTAATCTTTGCGTCTCATTTCCATTCTCTAAAACGTGACTTGCAGGGGAATAGTAAAAATCCAAGATCCTGCAGTGACAGGATTTTTAAACTGATGCAAAATATTTCATTTCCAATCAAGTCAACAGAAGTATTAATCTGCCTTTCTCTATGGGCACCATTTTGGGGTTCCACAAAGTATTAACTATCCTCTTGGGAGGAGGACAACGTTGCCACACAGTGTACTAAGCCTTAACTGGTGCCTCATTTGAGTGGTGGAGCAAAAGAATCACATGACAGATTAATTACAAGACATGTCATTTAACCAAAAATGTGCTACTAGTATTAAAAGTTATTATAAATTATGATTGGGAGGAGTCAGAAATCTTCAGAAAACACTGTATTTCATTTATGTGTTTTCTAATTCTTTTGAATTTTTACTGACTCAAAGGGAATTCAGCGTCTTGCCTTAATTTGACAGAAACGGGTGTTAGGATGTGGTCACTTCCTACAGGGCATGTATTTCACATTTCATTCAACTCTTTATTAATATTAAATAGTAATAATAAATATTCCTGTTACTTCTGTGCTCAGTACAGGATTTGAATGCTAGGCAATAAATAATACATGGAACCACATACTGAATTACATGGAATAGAAGAAAAATAGTTTTAAAAAATCACTTATTTAGATAGCGACATCCATTTATAGTACAGAATGAGACAGGCAACCTATGTAAGAAATATATTCTGTGTCACGGAAAGTCTAATCAAAATTCATATAGACAAAAGAGTCAATTAATTTTTTCATCCGTTAACACATGGGGGTTTGCCATCTTACCATTTTTTAAATATTTATACAATGCATTTGACAGTCAAAGATATTTTCTAAGCCATGAAACAAAATTTGCCAGGTTGGCCTGACCTAAATAGCCTAGTAATTTTACTTTGTGATCAGTTCCACTACTGCTGATGCAAATAATCACTGGCATAGCTAGAAGGAATAATACTTGGAAATGCTGCATTAGACGGCAAAAGGATATTTCAGGACCGAGTTTTCTGAAAGTCCATTTCTTGGGCAGCTGTGACAGGTAACCACACTAACGCTCTCTGCATTACCAATTTACATTCTTTCAAATGTCTGCCCCCCATACAAAGCCTAGCAACTGCACGATCCGCGTGATACAATGTGATCTCCACACATCAAATTTTAAGTTCGGGACTGATTCAGGAAGGAGGTAACTCAGAATATCTGTGCTGATAATACTGCCCTTACTCATTTCAACCAAATTCAGGGACTAACGGAAATGCCTAAACTTGGAGCAGCAGCAAAGTCAACACCATAAGCCTCCCCGAAGAGAACAGAAAAGGACAGAGACATCCACAGGACAAAGCACGCCATCTAAGAGATGATTTTCCTGTAAAGGGGGTGCCCAAATTCCTCACTTAGGTGAGGGGCCCAAATGCCAAACACTGGCTCTCCCCTTAGTGTGTGGAAACTGACTTCTGCCAACATGAGCAAGCATTATGAAAATATTACGCAAGTTACACTAGAAAGGGTTAAGATGTATGAGTAACTGTGCTGATGAGCTGCGTTACCATTTTTTCTGACCAAGACCATACATACAAAATTCTCTATGACAAGATGTCAGTCAAGTGGCATTAAGGTAAAAAAAAAAAGAAGTCATTAACTTGCTGGACAAAATAAAACAAATAAGCAAGCCATCTTAAACCCAGGCAGTAGAAAACCAGGAGGCTCAGAGACAAAGCTAGCTAAGTAAAAAGCTCAGTATCAGAAAGATTTATGGCATGAACTGTGAGATAAGCAGGATACTCTTTGGGGCATTAAGTTTTGCACGACTCTTGCATAGGAAAAGCTGGAAGAAAAAGGCAGAAAGCTGGAAAGCAGCTCTGCACATTCAGGACCTCTGCAGAGGTCCTTAGCTTCCATCCAACTATGTTACAGCTGTGTTCTTCTCTTCCATTCTCCCACATACTCCAGGTTTCCTACCTGGATTCTTTCTCCCCATTCTATGTTAGCTTCCCCACAGCCGTTCTAAAATAAAGAGATATACTGCCGATCCTGGACAATCTACATGAACAAGTTCTGAAGGCTAAAACCAGGAATTCCTCCAGGCATTAGGATCAAAACGAGCGCTTTGTTGCTTTAGAGGGTCGGCAGAGGAACATCTGGGACTCTGAGCTATAAACCAGGTCGTGGGACTTGGGGCAGAGGAGGGACAACTGAGTGGGATGGACTGGCTGGGGAGCCCAGAGGCTGAAAACATCAGCTGGAGATCAATTAAATCAGGAAGACATAAAAGCCATGTTAGCCAACATTATGCACTGTAGGTAGTCATAGAGAGATGGTGATCAGACACGTACATGAAAAGGATTAAGAGGCAGAGTCAGGGCAGGGAAATTAATTTCCCTTAGTGTATGAAGAAACTGCTGATTCCTTCTGCAGCCAAAGCAGCTGCAAAAGATTCAGCTCCTTTTTGTATACCCCACCACAGCAGGCACACACCTCCACTTATATTTCCCTTACAGGCAAGTGCGTGCTTTCGCAAGCACACAGCGTTTCTCTGTAACAGATGCCTTTTTTTTTTTTTTCCTTTTCGACTACTCTGGAAAATGTGTGTATATTTTTTGTACATCCATTTACTGCTTTCGTCTCCTAATTCTGTCCCACAGCATGTTTCTCTGAGCAGCGTGACGTGGGGCATTGTTAGCTTCTCATTCACGTTAGCATTCGGCTTCCTTTATTTCTGCAGGTTGCAGCCAGGAAACTGGAAAATGGGCCACAGGAAACCTGGCCTCCTACATCTGTCCCAGTTTGTAATAGCAGCTCTGGTTTTATTTTTCTAAGTGTCTCAGGTTCATTTTAACCCTTGAGATGACTGCTGCAATAACATGTTGAAGAACATGACTGTTTTGTCTTTTTTTTTTTTAACCATCATTTCTCAATACTAAAATTTGAGATACTGCTAAACCATACTAATTTCTAAAGTATTTTAATATTTATAAAATAAACAGTTATGAGAGTTTTTTAAAACTTCTGTTGGGAATTACCAAAACAATTCCATTCCATAATGACAATTATCAAAGAGTGTATTTTGAGAAAAATATGGAATAAGGCAGTCTCTGGCTGTTTCAGCTATATACATTTTTAACATAGTTCTAAAGCTAATGTCCTTATGGAAAGTTGAACAGCTTACAAATCCCCTAGGCCAATTTTTCTCTTTTACATTTTAGTTTCTATAAAAAAATTGAAGCACACTTGTTTTGCATTTGATTACAGAAGCAAAAGGGTGCTGCTCATCCAGAAAAGAAACTTTTCTAGTGTAATAAAAAAAAAAAAATCAGTAAACCGTAACATACTCCACTGAAAATTCATCTGTACAACAAAGTATATCATGAGAGGTTAAAAGACAACTGCCAAATCAGCCCAAATGTCTGCTCAGAAACATTTGAAAGAACAAGGCAAAAGTCTGAGTCAGTCCTCACACTTCATTTCTCAACAGAGATGCTTCAAGGGTGATAAATAGGATGTGGTTGGTGAAAAGTTAGTGATTCTTCCAGAAAGGAGGAAAAACACATATCAATTTGTTTACTCAGAAAGTTTTCAAATACTCATCAAAGGAGATCTTACTGCTAATTTAATTGACCTTGAAAAAATAAGCTTGCAACTAACTGTGTAAACGTACCTGTTTTAACTTGATGCAGAACTTTCTCTGTTAAAGGCAATAAATCAAACTAATGGTGCAATCCATACCCAGGGCACTTTAGGGAACTATGTGTATGATACAGAATGCTGGTAATTTTTCCACATCCAGCAACCAGGACATTTCCTGCCAGAGCATCCTCCGAGTTCTTCCATTGTGTTGAAACTGCAAAAACTTTCTAAATCAGGACTTCCTCCTATTATATTTTAGAGGCGTCTTTCTGGGAAATGCAGATTCAAGTGAAAAAAAAAAAAAAAAAAAAAAAAGGAATTCCTGCAGCACCACCCAGTGGAAACACTAGAAAAAGTTACAGAGTGCCCAAACACACAAGTTCCAATTTGCTGCAAAACTACAGTAATATTGCCACACAAACCCAGACTGGTTTAAGGATGTGCCAAAAAAACACAGAGGGTTTTGCTGGCCGATGTACTTAACATGAGTCACATGAGGTATGTATGCCTACTCTGCTGCTCCTGTGTAATAGTCTTCTCTTCATATTCTAATTTAAAAGATTATTTACAGTAATAATTTACAAGGTCTCTTTCTTAAGCATGAATACTCACTGTTCTGGCCCAGCACATTTAAAAAAATAAACAGACTCTTGTGGTTAAGAGCAACACAAAAGAGACAGCAGCAAGATCTAGCAAAATATTATAGGATAACATCAAGTTCCACTGCAGAAAAGAAAGCATTCACACACATGTACCTACTGGAAGCATTACTGGACACTTGGTAATACAATGTTTGCAGTTTTTAATTATTTTAACTAAGTCAAAGAAAGGCTGAGGCAGATGTCCAAAGGAAGAAAGTTCTGCAACCTCCAAATTAATACAACAAAGGACTGGTCGCCTGCCAAGCAGAGGTGTGATGACACCGCCTCTAAAACACAATTCTCCATAAGGATGTCATTCGAGAAACAGGTTTAATCCAACTGGAGTAAAAGCCCGAAGCAGGCGGGAATACGGCTAGTTGCCTCCCTGTGAAAGGCTTAAAAAACCAACCTGCTCAACTATTTCTAAAGCTACCCGTAAACAAAACTACTTAAATCCATAATGGCTCCAACCGTTCACCTTGGGACAGACGTAAAATGAATGCAGACTCCTCACACCGCTTTCTGTCTGCTCATGTGGTGCACATCTGTGGCGTGCTAGCAATACGCTACGCCGCAATCCGAGGGACTTCTGCTTTCAAAGCCAGCCCTATATGTTTATTTTTCCCATATGACTTTCTTTTACATTTTTGTCGGCATCAGTAGGACACAGATCATGATTATTTGACTGTCCTATATAAAATTTCTGACAGTCCCTTTGATAAATTCAGAGAAAATACGCATAAAACAAAAAAAAAATAGCTAAAGAGGGCAGAGGATACAGCCTCCAGGAACAGTGGCTATTCCGAAAGTTTACTTGACGTATCAAGCCATGATTACTCCCAAATGAAAATTGCTTTTTCCTTATCTGTACCTCCTTCTTAAACTGAAGTATTAAAATTTCCAATTTTGTGGCAGCAGACCGAATGCTGTGTAACATGCTACTAGCTCTAATATTTTAAATGGTGTATTAATACTATCAACTGCCTCAAATGTCGCTTTTAATATATTTTGTATTCAGATCTTTAAACTAACCTTCCCCTCTCAACTGACTTTTCCTAGGCTAGAAACTCAGATAAACAAGCAGGTCTTTTTAATACTGTGAGCAGAGAGGAACCTGGCCAAAAGGACAGGAAATGCAGCCCTGGGAGTTCTGTTCAGGCAAACCGAGGTGGCTGGCAATTTCCGCAAGACCTGAAGCACAGCAAGATCACTGCGGCTTACACTGGCAGTCAGAGCTCGCCTCCCGGTACACACTGAATTTTCAGAATTTGCCGGATGAGAAAAATGAGCCATTAAACTATTAAATAACACACAGGGTTACCTGTATATTCTCACGTTGCAAGGGGAGTCAATCATAGCATTATACTGAAAACAGTGTAACACAACTCAGCAGATGGTAACCTACATACATATAGAGATGTTTTACCTAGACAATTTCTTCCCAAAACATTAGCGCTATTGTAATAGTTCTTGGAGCACAAGCCAGGGTGTAAGTTCCTTAGTCATAAAAAATGAGCAACTAGTCACAGCACTAGTCAAAGTCCGTATTTCTCACTTTAAATGCTGTTATTTCTGTGTGCAACGGTCTCATAGTAAAAACCTAAATTAAGAATCACTCTTACATGTCAAAATCTCAAAAATCTGCTATTCTCCTTCTTTCTCAGTGCTAATCAAAGTTCTGCTATGCATGTTTATCATGCGCTAAGCTAAACTGAAACCCAATCAAAAGATTCTTATCTTCTGACATTATTCACTTGTCTACTACACCAACAAGAACCTGAAGGTCACACCTACACATTTCCCCTAACATCGATCATTAAACACTGGAATACCCAACAGAATACATCATAAAATAAACGAGATTTCGGCCAACAGAGGATCTGGTTGTTACTCTCCTGTACTGTCTGTGTCCTGAAACTAATTCTCATGGCTGCTGTGAACTATGAAGGAGAGACAAATGGGACACTATTTCAATGATGACAGCAAACTTTGCTGTATACAAAGTGCTTAGATTGCCTATGTTTAGAGGTGATATAAATACACCAACTGGTTTGTTAGTGTCTCTGCTGCTCAGGATATATAACGGCCACTCTTTTGATTTGTACGCTGAATCCTGGGTAAGATTCCACGTTTAAATAAAACGTAAAGACTCTATCCCCTCTCCTCAACTTGGATGAGATTGCACAGTCAGTTTTATTGTACCCTACTCCCAGGGAGTCAATCCAGCTCTGATGCTGCTGTGTTTTGGAAGCATTTGCATTGCAGAGCTTCAGTACTGAAGCAGCAGCACTGAAGGAGTGCTGCAGTCGTACTTTCTACACCAGCCCGACTCCACGCTCGCAGTTTGCTAACCTAACCACACACGCCAGTTGCTCCGAGTCTGCTCTGAGTCACCAGACTTCACAGAGGTCTATATCTAGAATCTAAACCCACATTCCCATCTCAGCTATATTAGTATAGCATGGAAGAAAGTCTCTGAAGGTAGTCAACTTTCTCCAGATTTCACTAACAGAGCTGCAACAGGAATTTGTTCTTACTTTCTAAATGCTTTTTAAAAATTGTTTCTTCTCATGAATTACTGTTAATTGCTGGGAAGAGATAATAGTGGTACTTGAGTCCATAAACTTTTTGTTTGTGCTGTATTGTGACTTGATACAACAGAGGCCACTCAACATTACCACAATACAAACATTTCAAAACAATAAGACTCATTAGCATCCTTTCCAAAAAGCTTAAACTGAAATACATCTGATCAATTTTCTTAATATAAAAGGAAAAAAAAAAAAAGAGAGATGAAGAAATATACAGAGATACAGTAAAGAGGTGCTGTCACCACATTAGAGGCAAATGGATGCGTAATAGAAATCTGTTTTCCAGATAACTGTCAGCTGTTTTGCAAAATGAGAATGGGAAACTTATAGGAGGGCATTTGATTAAAAACATTTAGATTCTTTAGATGAAGCATATAATCAAAGTCTAGTCTTTTTTGTACAATTGCGAAAGCATAGTTTACACAAACTTCTTTGTTTGTTCACTAATAATTTCAGAGAAAGATCCATCTTGTAAAATTATATTAACAGGACATACTACTGAGGTTAGTGCTTAGAAAGGTTTTACCAATTTTAAATTATTGGTAAGAATCATAAAAATGACAACCAAATGACCCATTCCATAATTTAACGACAGCTAAAACTAAAAGACAAGATGTAAGACACAAGTTTTCCTCTCCTAGTACCTCAAATACTCTTCAAGTTGGGATCCACAAGATTAAAAAAATGTATACTTTAAAGCTGAAGAAACTAAGACACGGTTGTTTGCATGACAGCCAAAATACATTAACATGTAGTAATCGGTATTTGCAAAGGTTATCCAAGCTATATTCTGAATCTTCAAATACTGAGTAGTCCATTGGCAAGCAGAGACACAGACTTGACTGAAATGACTCCCTGAAGCGGGTCTGGGGGAAGCCACGGAATGAGCAGTGTCCTTCACACACTCAGTACACCCTGACACTGCAAAATTTAGAGCAAAGCTATGGAAGACTAGGAGGACACCTGGACAGAGCGCAAGGGCCACTCCAATGCCTTAGTTACACTCAAGGCCTATGCTAGCATTCAAATGTTTGCAACATGCAGCTAGTCTCAGTGCATTAACAGAAGTGCTGACACACTCAAAAACAAATACACCCCTAAGTGCTTTAAAAGATCAACACAACCAAGTTTCTGGCTTCTGACAGAAATTCTTCTCCTGAAGACCCTCAGCTGTATCTAACCACTCGGATGGAGACAGAGTACATGGTATCATCTTTAGAAGCCTTTCTTTACATGGTTGATTGATATTTATCTTAAAAGTTCATAGGTGTCGTCATCTAGGTGAGCAGTTTTCAACATGTGGCCCACGCGTGCAGGGGTCAATGGATTCCTCCTGAAGGAGAGGCAAAATAATCACAGTACTACTACAGTAGGCTCAACTACAACATAGGCATATGCACAACTGCTCAAAAATAATTATGGATCCACAGATACTAAAAGGGCAAACCCCACTGCTCTAGATAGTCAGGCAATGCTACTTGAGCAAGCAGGCCAAAACCAGACACAGTTGTTGGTAACTGTAATGCCATACAAGTAAAAAAGTATAATTTTCAGCTGAGTTGTATCTGCTTAGGGTATGGCAAAATTTTGCCTCCAGTGTTCTTAACTGTAATATAACTTTAACACAATTACTTAAATACTTACAGTGCACTGTGAGATACTGACCATGAATTACACTGATTAAGCAGAACAACAATTCCAGGGTACTTTTTGGTACTGCAAAAAAACTACCGCGGTATTCATACGAAATGCAGAATTCATAAAAATGCAGAATGACTATACAGTTATTAATTGGCACTGAATTAGCTGGCAGGTAGTTCCATAGTGGTACTTTCATATCAATGCAAAATGGCAATTTGCTTATGGCAAAATATTTTCTTCAGGTTTTGCTTTTAGAAAAGCAGCAAGCTTCCTTCAAAAAGCTTTTGAATTAAAATCCACTCTTAACAGCAAACCCTTAACAATTAGAATTCTGATACAACGACTGGCCTATAAAACCACAATGAGTTAAAGAAAGTTTTAAGGACAAAGATGCATTTTCTTTCCGTGAACTGCACAGATATGAGGTACTTTGTGCTTCATCTGCTTTGTTCCCATACATGCAGCCCTGTATTTTGCAGTGCAGCGAGCTGGACTTCCTGTGCCTACACCTTGACATTCTCCTCAAAATCGTGACTAATTCTTCAATCATTCATTATTCAACAAAATACTTCAACATGAGAACAGGCATATTCAGTCTTTCAAGAGCTCTCAACAGCCTCCAGAATATTAGTTGATTCATTTAACAAGCCGCAGATGAAGTAAACATCTGTCTAATGATTCAAGACTGTGAGATTCCCTATTGTGGGAAACACCAAGGAGAAAGCCACGGTGAATCAACCCGGGGATACACAGCACAACATGGTTTTCAAAGGTCCCTAAGTGACAGCCTGTTGCATGAACCATTGGGTGCGGTCACGAAAGACACACAGCAGCTCAAAACCAACAGTACTCTTTGAAACTGGCCCAGGCTAACACGTGTCCTATAATCAGCGTCACAGCTCTAAGATGGATTCAAGCAGCAGCATCCAGGCACGCTGCACACCAGAGCTGCCACCACCAGAAGAAAACCGTGGACTGATAAATTGAACAGCACAAGAGTCCATCCTCCCATATCTTTGTGGGATGTACTAGGTAATTTACCAGTTCTTTGCTATCTTGGATTATTTAGTACTTGACAGAGAACCACTCGCAGGGGTAATGATAACTACATGAGCGTACAAATTTTATATGAGGTCACCAAAATACACTAGCTAAAATAAATTTTTATAAATACCTGCATCACAAGTAACTGTGTGTTGGTTCTCCCAGCCTTATCCCACTCTCCCTTATCTTTAGTAGCCAAATGTCTGTTTATTTTGTCATTTATTTCTTTCTTCTGAAGCAACATGTTGTCATGTGATTGCATTCCCGAGGCTAAGGTTTGTGTTTTCCATACAGCTGATGGACCTCCGTGTCCCTGTCATGTACACCTATCTTCCTACGTGTAAACATAAGATCCTCAGAGCAAGCAACAAGCTCCATGCACCTTGGTGAACCTGCAAAATGACTTTCATTCTGTGCTAAGTCCTCCAGAACAGATTTTTAAACTAAGGCAGATTTCAGCTTCATTTATAGTAAGTCACTTGATCCGTAACACCTTCCCTTAAGAATACCTCTATCATAAGAATGCCTTCATCCCAAGAAGGGCATTACAATGAGAAGGCAAAGTTTACATAATTGGACTTCATGCACAGCAAAGGGTACTTTGGTCTTCAGAGTGAGATACTTGATTTGTTTTCATAAGTTTAATGAAATAACATTAAGTAACGGGAGCAAAGAACCACTGTGAATCAGTAAACAGTGAGAACTGCTAATGAATAAAACAAAACAGATTTTTGTTTCCACATATAAAAGCATCCATGTGCATAGTGTTTTATAAACACAGTTACAAGGAAGGCTGTAGCTGAGTTTCTTCCCCTGAGACTGTGTTGCTTATTTCAGCTGCTGCATCTAGGTGGAGTTGGTGATACCAAAAGGATATAAGCCTGTAGTTTTTTCTTTTCAGGAACAACTGATGGAGGTGATTTGGAAAATCGAGATACAAGCAACCATGACAATATCTCATCCCTTAGCAGATAGTATATATTCTTCTCACACACCTTCATGTTTTGTAAATTAAAACAGGTAAAGAATAAAATCACAGTTACAGACATTTTCATTATTTGAGTGGAAACCATCATGCACTATTTGATATTTGGGGTTTTTTCTGTTCCAAACAGAACTGCTGTATTCTTAACATCTGTGGATTACTTCTCATTCACTCTTTCTACCATATAGAACACACAACCAGTACACTACTACTACATGTTTTCTACGAGGACATCAAGATGTTTTTACTTATGCTGAGTAAATACAACATATGAAACATACACAGTGTAGATAGACTATATATATATGTATATCTGTATGTATGAATGTGTGCTTCATCTCACTGATTCAGTAGATGGCACACTGAAATACCAACAATATTTAATGCAGTAAGTGGACAATTTAATGTCCGTATTTCAAAGAGAGATAATAAGAGCTAGGGAACGCACTTCAGTAAGAATTTTGGTGTTGTACACCACACTAACTGTTCCATAACATAATCAACAGATTTTTTAACATTATGCGCAGTTAATGCACCTCTCTCTCTAAAATTTAGAATCTTACAAAAGAAAGAAAACTCCAAAACCGAAAATAGCTCTGACTACCTGATGACTGCATTTGACTGAAACAGAGATTGGGCATTTTCTGTTCTACATACTATTCTAAAAACTCTACTCTGCCCAACTAGGAAACCAAGAGGCATCTGTGTCTGGAGACCATGTCACTAATCCATTAATAAAAGTCTTCTGTAAAGTGATGTTAATGAAGAACTTTTCTGTGCAGCTTGGACATAGGAAGTACAGGAAACACTGAAGATCGTCAAAGGTAAACACGTGGTACACTGCAGTTAGTCCTCCATCCAAGTACTACTTTTTTGCACAATATTTGCTAGTTTAATGCTATCACATGAAAGTTCAAGTAGTAGCTAAGTGTTATTTCCTATTACATGCAATTTTATTCACATTTTTTGACATTTGCCTTAAGTTAAAACCCACTTGCAAGCAAGACTCCATTTTCTTTGTTTACCCCAAACTTTTTTTTTGCAAAAAGTTGTTAATTTCTAATTTAAATTAACCACCAGTGAGGCATGGCAAAAGTCTAATTCTGAACATAGACTTCTTTCATGACTGCTATGAAAATAAATCATCACGAAATAATTACACAAACCACTAAGTCCAAAGTGCTATGTACAAAATCACTTGAAGATTAGATACGTAAAGCACCAATACAGGAAGGTTATGTGAGTGAATATACTTTTCAAACATGCCCATCACCTCAATATCTTGGTACAACAGTCTTTTAACCGTGCAATTACATACAATGGTCACAGATGCACAGAACATGCTTATCGTAACACAGCCTTCTGTGTGTACCCCATTTCTGCACTTCACCCTACAAAACTATTTATGCATAAATTACATTTAATCTGAAATAATAGAAAAGCCCGTATGAGGCAAATAGGAGATGAACCATGACTTTCTGCTTGAAATTAAATGAAACCATTGACTTCTGAAGTTGGAGTCCTCAGGACCAGAAAGATGCTGCATTCTATAAACTTGTCTTAGCACTACACCCCTAAGTAAATAAAGATGTAACTTGCCTCCCTTTCAACTGCAACGTTAGAAAGGCTGACAGGGCTTCACAAAACCCTCCTGTGTTAGGGAACGGAAACTCCTAATGAGATTAGTTGGTGTGTGTGCAGACATTACTTAGCCATGACTAAATGGGCTCTCTTCCTGCAGCCAGTGGAAAATTCAGGGAACTTTTTCCCCCTGCAGCATCAGAGTCCCTCTAACCTTCAGCAAAGCCAGATCCAAAAACAACTCTCCACTTTCTCTCCCTTTCTCTCTCTCTCCCCCTTTTTTTTTCCCCCCCTTCCCTTACAAACATTTTCAGTGTTTTTTCGGTTGGTC
>JAVJGG010000062.1:13564792-13597893 GCA_035590195.1 Aviceda cuculoides | reverse complement strand
ATCTTTCTTTTTGTGCTAAGTAGAACAGGCAAACAGAATAAGGGGAAATGTTTTGACTTGTAGGAAACTAATAGTATGAAGAACAAAATAAGGATGTAGCCAGCAAAATTCGTTATTTAAAATTTGTGCCTTTGCTGATTACCAAACCGATTAAGAAGTAAATATCAATTTAACCTTTTATTTTATTTATCATACCTCTTTATATTATAATGTTCTTGCCTGACCTTTATTTCTGTAAAAAATATTTCTTTAATGATAAGTAATTTAGCACAAGGCTGACATATGGCAAGGAATGGTCCCTAAAAAAACCCCTTGTGTTTAAAACTGATAAAGTGACACTGTAAATTGATGAGAGTGTTTCTTTCTAAGCAAATCACAAGATGGCAGTTAGCAGTGGGAACTGTGCTTTTGCATGTGGCAAACATTGTGTTAGAGCATTTGCTTTTGTTGTTAATAGATTTGACTCCAATTCCTGTTCTGCTCAGGCTCCCTCATGTCTAAATTAACAGAACTGTACTGAAATTATTGGTGTTACTTGTGAATTTTCATTGGGCTAATTATGAACAATTTTAGACCCTTGTTGGTGTTTGAGAAATAAATATTGGCTTCCCAATCCCAAAGAGACAGAAATTATTTTAGCCCATTTTTTTTAAAGAAATGAGTCTTTCGTGATCACACACCAACGTGAGTGCAGGTGAGGGAACCTGCATCTGTGCGACTGTAGATTTGCACACTGTGATGTGTTTGCATGGTGTCTGCCAGTTCTCCCCAATAACAGGTAACCCAGCTTTCCCATTTCAGCCAAATTGACAGAAATGCTCTCAAAGGTCCAAGCGACATTACTTCAAGTTCTATGAAAACTCTGTGAAAATTAGCTCTTGGAAAGAAGACCCCGTTAATGCGACATCAGGAGGAAGGGTAACTGAACTCAGCAAGTCACAGAGACCAGTGAGTCCACATGAAGATATGTTGTAAATGCCTTAATCATGCGATTAGAGTCAATTGGAGCTTGCACTTATTAGGCACCAAAAAAACCAGTCAAAATATGTAAAGCCGTATGAAGCCAGACTTCATTAACTCTTCCTTTCTGGAACAATTTGGTTTTTTCCACAGCTCCAGAGAGATACAAACTCTTCACTTCCCGTCCAACAGGCACAAGAGGCTGCGAGGAAAGACTGGACTCTCTTGGGGGCCAGTGTTATGCCAGTTAAACGTAGATTACTTAACCGTCTTCAACCTGCTTCTCCTTCATTATATCTTTCCTCTTTGGTGTTTCTGGTTCTCTCGATAATCTTGGTTTGCTTATCAGAGCCTCATGAAACCACACTTCAGAAGGTATAGATAACTCTATTCTGCTCTCTGGATTAACCTCAAAAGCAGTGCAAACTGTTCAATACCTTCCCCCAGAGGTTGCAGGAGTCTTCTTTCCTTGAGGGCATCCGTGTAAAATTACACATGTGCTAGTGATCTTAACAAGAACAACATTTATTAAAAACAAGGTGAAAACTCAGCGAAAACAAGAGAGATGTGTATTTTACCCTAATTTATCAGTTACACTTCTGATCAGCTATATTAGATAAGATGATCTCAGCTGAGTTTTATAGAGGAAGAAAAATATAAACAAGTAGCTTGGTGAACAGCTTGCTTCAGTCTCCAGAGGGTTCTCTTCTTGCGCAGACAGACAGACGGTTTGAAGCAGTGGCTTTCTGAACTAGTTTCCCCAGTTACCTACATGCCTATGGCTGTAAACTCATTGCTTCCTCCAGGACAAGAGGAAACCTTTACGTACCCAAACAGCATTAGTAAAAGTGGAGTTAGGAGACACATAGGTGGTTGGTTTCATGTGATGCTTATGTTAGCAAATTTTTATCACTAAGTTATTGTGGTGTCACAAGGGGAACCTGGGCTCCATGGAACAGAGGGGGATGCTCTAGTAAAAAGACTTTTTACTGAGAGTAAAGAACAGCCTCTTAAAAGTTTAGCAACTATTTCAGAGCCTGCATTTTCAGGTGGGTTGGTTTGTTTAAACATCATTACAAGCAGCTCCAAACAATTATTTCTTCACCCCAGAAAAACAGTTTCATAATTTGATTGAATTTTAAAAAAAGATCTACGTGTGTGTTTCTATGAGGATTTTATTAAGGTAAAGACACATCAAAAAGATGAGTTCCCTGTGTAATTCTGAAAACAGTGAAGCCAGAATCATGACTTGCGTCTCCTGTGGGACGTAACCAAGTTGGGCATTTACCATGATGCTGAAAGGGTTTCCTTCCTCTGCCCCATACTTCCCCAATTAGCATGGTCTGCGAGACCTCCGTGCACTCAAGGGCCTCATCACTGTGTCATGGCTATAAGTCATATTTAGAGCAGGACTGCATCTGCCCCTGCAGGTTCCACAGCCTCCACTTCCATACGCAAAGACCTTCCTTTGGGGCCTGATACTTTCCTCAGCCGAACAGGACAGCTGTCAAGGGCTTTTATGTTTGTGAAGAAACAAAAATGAGTCACAGGCTAAAGATTAATTTAATAATCTAGAAACAGATGCCCTTGAGGATGTGTGGTACAGTAGAGGAAACGGCAACTTCTATCCTGCTTGTCTTTCTCCCAGCAAGAATCACCTCTGTCTTGCCTCACTGGAGCTTTGCCAGCTTCTTTTAAGGTAGGTCTGCCAGTTTAGAGACCTCTAGGCACAAAGAAATCTGGAATTGTAGCATTTCAGTTCTTTTTAATGAGTTCTTCTGCTCACAAAACTGCTTAATTTCCGTAGAGCTGTACCAAAATAGAGTCGGTGCCTGTTTTCCAAGATGCATGTTGTTTCTTCACCCCTCTTCAAAGTTCTGTGTAACTGTGAGTGGGGTGAAATGGAGAACGGAGATGTTCTGGGTCTCATGGCAAGGGTGCTGGGAAGTGATGAGCAGTTGTTGATAGTGGTCCTTTGCTTCAGGAATGGAGAACTTACTTAGCTGTTTCAAGATCTTTGCTGAACTGTGAGAATATTTTATATCTTTAAGGGAATATTATCTTGCAGTGATTTGCAAATTACTGTATTGTCACCCTTTTTGGGTCTGGAGATAAAGGGAGGTCATCTGCCTGGAAAATATGTATTTGTACTTACATGAGGAGGAGGTGGAGCCCCAGGTCTCAAAGCTAGGGCTTCTGGCATTGTCTGCTAACCTGTTCAATTAAATTGCTTAGAAAGGGGAGGGCAATCTCTGCTGGCAAGATATCAACCACTCTGTCACTCTGTAACAGGTATATACTAACTGTGTGGCTTCAAGCAAGACTTACACTGAGTCATCTGTCCGGAGATGACAAGGAGTCATCTGTCTGTGAGATGAGAATGGGATTCTTCCAGGGTATAAAAGAGAAAATATCAAAGATGGAAAGTATACAAAAGCCATTTAATCTAATATCTCCAACTTCCTTGTATGCAGCATGAAAAAGGTCTACTCTGAAGGGCCGTAAAGCAAGCAGCACATTCTATATAAGAAGAGAGAAGTGAAGTGAAGTGAAATGAAGTGAAGAGAAGAGAGAAGAGAAAGGATTTAAACTGTGTTCAGCTATACCTAACAGCTTACTCTATATATACTAATATCCTAAATCAGGAGTTATACTCTCAAATGTATCTGTTTGTGGGCTTATACACCCAACAGAAATTCTATGTGGTCACTAACATTAATGCTTATGCACAGGGTTGCTCTGTACTGATTGTGCTACTATATGAGATATAGTATACTACTGGGTCCAACATTAGGGGCTGCAGGAAATCATTGGTCTGTAAAATATGAACTGAAGAAAGTTTAGAAGTGGCTGCTATGGGCTGTCATCATTGGTTAAGAAGTTTCAGAAAGACCTTGCACTGATGTCCCAATTAAAGAATTCCCTTTTGGGGGGTCAATGACACCGATGAAATCTCTGCCCCCAAAAATCAAAACTCTTGTCACATTTACTTTCCAATATTTTGGAAGTTGACATCTTGCACATTGTAAGCCAAATGCATCGAAGAATTAGAATCTGTACCTGTGTGTGTAACATCTTGCATGTCTTAATATTACAAAGAAGAAAATCAGGTAACGACCAAACACCTGATCTTAGTCAGATACATACTTGGGATTTTTTGAGTGAGCCTGTATTTTGAACATCAAAGTTCACTGAGAATGAGGATTCATTTGCTAGTGGGAATAAGGACTGTAGATGTGTGCACTAAGTGTTCAACAGATAAGGATGAAGCCTCTAACTACACATTTTTTCTTTGTGGGTTTTCAGGTGTGGCTTTTATTATGTTCTTCCTCAAAATAGTGAGGAAAAAAACAGTTTATGGTATGTATGTTAAAGTGGTTAACTTCTAGATCTCATTGGGATGAACTCTATGCTTTGCAGATCAGTTGTACATTTTTCTAAACCTTTCAGCCTAGAAACAACCCACACACTGCAGTGGAGTGTATGTGATGTTAATACCTGGAAACTTCAAAGTAGCCTTAGTCTCCCATTTATGAAAAATTAAAAAACTTCCTTTTAAGTAGCATGATGATCAGCTGCAGAAATCTTAGACTACAGCCTCATTAGCATCAGAATTTTGCAAGGAAATTCTTGATGAAGATAACAGATCATCTTTCGAAGTGTCGTCTCTCCAATATTATTTTTCAGCTATGCTGCAGACTTCCTTTTGCTAGCTAGGACTATTTTATTTGCTCTCTTCAAGTCATGTCAGCATTTATTTGGCTTCTGCAAATCCTCACTCACTTTGTTCTTTTCATTTATTTTTTCAGGCCCATGATGCTGTATTTTCACCTTATTTTTCACTTTTTCAAATATGTTGTTTCCATATTTTGAGGATATATCAATAAATCTGGCTTTCTTTGCCAAAAAAATAGGGTTTACAGGTCTGGATTTTATTTTATATACACATTTAGATTTTTTTCACATCTGTTTCTTTTTTGCAAGTATTCTGAGGGAATCACTTTGCTTGCATTTTTTTCCCTTTATAAAAGCACTCAAATTCTGTTCCTATTTATTGCAAATGTTTTCATGTTCAGCTATCTGCAAAATAAAATTCATTTTCAGCTCATTCTTGTTTCAAAATAAAAAAGACTATGGTTTTAGGAGGCAGACAGGAAGCTATGCCCTTTTGACCCAAAGAACTAAGAGGAAGGTTGGGAGGAAGATGATAAAGAAAAAGCAAAGGAGGATACGATTTCTGTGCACTGGTCCTAGACCTTCAAAGTTTTAAATTATCCCAGGAGGAGGTATTTGGGGAGCAATCCCAGACAGAATGTGGAAACATGTTGTAGTCCACCACGCTGTATTGACTTTTTCTCCCTGTCCCCAGCAACTGTAACTTGGATATAGCTATTCTAGCACATTCTATAAAAGGCTGGGTTTCTGTGATCTTTTCAACAGGTTCTGTGTGAAATTTGTGTTTCTGAGCACAAAATGCTCCGGGACAGTTATGTCAGTCTAGGAAGTGCACATTACCATGGAAGTGGAAGCCTCAGCTACACAGACACTTGGCATCATGGTTTCTTTCCTGCACCTTCCTCTTCTTCACTCTTTCTCATTTCATCATTTTCTGCCTTTCACTTATATACTTCTCTATCTTGCAGCTTTTTCTCCTTTTCCTTAATGTTTATGTTTATCCTTTTTACACCTCACAGCCCTCTTGGTAATCTCCCAGTGCCTGTTGGAAAGGAAAATGGGGCAAAGCTTATCTTTGTCCATTCTGCAGACGAAAATCCAGAGGATGCATGCAGAGAGATGCAGAGATAAGAGGAAGGAGTGCTGCTGCTACGGGAGTCTTCCCTGCTTCCTCTCCTCTGCAAGAGCTTATCCTTGGAGAGCCCTGCAGGATCCTGGAGACTTGCGACAGGAAAGGGCACTGAAACTCTTGCCCCAAATAGAAAACAGGTAACTTAATCCTCCTTTTATCCCACAGGAACCTGGGGATGAATGGGTGTGCCCAGCAAGCGTGGCAGCAAGGCAAGGAACTAGAAACAGTCCCGTGAAGGAGGAGGCTAAAAGAGAAGAACGGGCAGAGCTGTCAGGACTGTGCTTTGTACACCTCGGCATGCGGGAGGACAGGGAAAGGCAAGGAATGGCGCTGCCTCCCTCTTGCACTGGCCAGAAGGCACGGCCTTCTCGCATCGGCCAAGCGGACGAGGAGCTGGGGAGGAATTCTCACCGCCAGCGTGTGCCAGTGCTGCTCCCGGCCTGGGGCAGCTGAGGGCAGAGTCCTGCCGAGACCTCGGAGCAGGCAGAAGGGCCCAGCTAGTAAAGCAAAGGGGCAAATGCGTACGGGCCTTTCTTGTAAACTCAGCAAGGTTTTCAAAGTCTACGTCACGACATTTTATGCCTTGCCGTAGGTTTTTCTTGGTGAGTCAAACACCTTGTACAAGCAAATCGTTAGCTGCTGCAGTGAGCCAAACTTGTCTTTAATTAAAACTTCTTCCAAACATCTCAGACATTTGAGTTTGTGACCCTTAACATTTATTAAACCAACCTGTCGTACATCTGTTGGATTGAAGTGTTATTGGAGCTTACATTTTCAGGCACTTACACCAAACAAATATGAGTTTAATAAATGTCTGAAGACTGTGATGAAATTGTGGTAGAGAAGAATTTGGTCCAGTCTCTTCAGAATCAGGAAATATGTAGCCAGGTACAATAACCCTACTTCATACTTGCATGGGTAGATGCACATGAGTTTCTCATAAATTCAATGACTTCATTCTTGTTGATCATATTTGACAGCTTTTACATATACTTGTCCACTTAATATCTTCCCAATACAGCTGACAATGAATAAAATGTAAAGTCGCTGATAAGCCGAATTGCATGTTTCCACTTAAATCTGCATTCCTTGTTGGGTCCTTTAGTTGGTTTTCTTTAGAAATGCCCCAGTATTTTGCCTACTGTGTTTGCAGTATACCTGCACTTAATGCTCTTCCATTTCCTTTGTCTAGCACAAGATGCTGTTATTCCACAAAGTCCCAGGGAGAGCAAAAAAAAGAGAAAAAAAATGTTAATTTACGAAGTAAATCTGCTCAGTGTTTCATCCCAGCATCCTGTCCTCCTGCTGCTTTTTATATGACCTTTTGCACTGCACAGAATTCATTACTATTGTAAAAAACGTGGTTTTGTTTCTTACAAAATTTCAAGAAACCCATGCCCTATTTTAAAGTAGATGGGATCCACAAATTGCAAAAACATGCCTTCTTCCAAATCGTTTTCGTTCAGTAGCCGCTCTGCAAGTTTGCTAATTAGAACCACTAAACCAAAACACCCCAGCAATAACACCATGCAGAAGGAAAGGAGAAAACATCATTATTGCTATTTTATTTACCATTTCACTGCAGGACAGCAGAGGAACCCTAACCAGGTCAAGACTGCATTGTGTCAGGTGCTGTACACAATAAATAGCAGTTCCTGCTTCAGGAAACGTGAAATTTGTGCATATATTTATAGCCAAGTTTGTGGCCCCATGGTAACTCATTTTGTGATTACCTCTACAAATGCTAGTGTAGGCACCCAGAAATGTTTGTTGCAGGACACAAACACCAGTGGTTTTCCTCAGGCTGAAGCCCAGTATAGTTTCACCTCCACAGGAGGGTAATAGTGCCTTAGTGTAAATGGAGTGGAATAAGACCCAAACCCCTTTGTGTTCTTTAAATGAAAGACACTTTATACACATATATGTTTACTGAAAGGCCTTTCAAAGAGGCATAATTATGCAGGCATCTCTGTGTAATTCGCCTGGGTCAATGCTAATATTAGAAAGTACTTATTCTGTGGGTCAGACGTATTGCTGCAGTGTGCAGTCCCTGGCCTGCATGTCCATAATAAATCACTCTACAGAAGAACTAGACTAACCTGTATCTGTCTCAGCTTTTTTAACTGCAGGCCACAAACACTGATAGACCCTAAAAAGTTCGCTCAGTCCAGACTGAGTGGAGAAATGGAGGCACACACTGAATTTGCTCTTTGGGGAGTACCTTCTGCTCCTTTTAAGGAGGCAAAGTCTACACACGACACCAGAAATGTCAGACGGCGTACAAAAGCAACAAACGCTAATAGGTGGTTCCTTAAAAATCATTTAGATTAATACGAAATAATAGGTTTGCAGGTGTACTTTTAGAGCTTGGGAGTGTGTTTAGCATCTCTGGAAAGTGCTGGGTTGACTGTCCACACACGGTCGGGAGCAGCCGGTGGGACACTGCCACCTTCCTTGTCCCATCCTGCAGGGATGAATCAAGTTCCCTGAAATGAGCCGAGGAGCTGCGAAGGCTGGTGTCGGAGACACGCCAAGCCATCCCGGCTCCAGCGTTCCCATCTCCTTCCAAGGGCAGTCGTGCAGGAAGAGCCACCCCGGCCGGCCGGCTGACAGGGGTGAACCTGTGACCTGAACCGGCAGCCGACGACCACGTCGCCGCTGCGAGGTCTTTTTTCCTCACTGCGAGGTCTTTTCCTCACTCCTCCGGAGGCCGGGAGTGAGGAGGGCCTGTGGGCTGCGGTATGAGCGGGGCTGCTGCGGCGGCTGCCTTCCCTCCGCCAGGAAGCTGGGCGCCTTGTTTTTACTGGATCTGCGTTACAAAATGGCAGCCAAGGCCAAACGCTGGGGTATTGGCAACCCAAAAGCCCCACGGCGCCCAAGGGCGCTTGCCTTTGGGTAGCAGGAAAGGGCGTGCTGGGCCGTGAGTCAGCCTCGTTCTCCTCAGCAAACGCACGGACCCTCTTTGAGGGAGACGGCCTCCATCTTGAATCACAGTGCAGGCCTCCGGGCCGCAGCGCGGCCGGCGCTCACGCTTTTGCTGTCTGCCTGGGGCTGCTGTGTTTGTCACAGCGCTTGGGCTCTTCTTGGGGGAAACGGCGCCTTCCGTTGAAAACGAAAAGCAACTTCCTAAAAGGGAAGGCTGGAAATCTCCAGCCCAAAGAAAGCTAATTCGTGACTTCTCCGAAGGTGGGGTGGGCCGTGCTGCGGGGCACAACGGCCTTCACCTTCCTCAGGCCGAAATGCGGCTGCCACCTCTCCGCGCCGCAGCGGCGAGGCGGTGGACGGAGATGCGGGCGGCGGAAAGCGTGCTGCCTCGTCAGGGCCGAGGGATGCTCGGAGCAGGGGTTGCTCGTGGTTTTGCCTGGCATCCATCTTTGACACACGTTTGGGCATGGAGACGCTCCTCTGGCCGACCGTCCCCTTTTTTCCTGTGTTTTCCACCCGGGCGTCCCCGAAGGCTTTTTTAAGAGTCCTCAAAGCAGTTGTTTAAGGGCAGTGCCAGCATTTGTGGGAAAGCGCCGCGAGGGGAGAGCTGCACCCAAACCAGGACCCCTGAAACAGCGTCCTCGCTGCCCCGATACTCCCATCCGTGCCGCGGCCGCCGCGGGGGCCCCTCACACCGCAGCGGAGCTGGAAGCCAAAGGCAGGAATTCCTGACTCGGCTGACCTGAATCCAAATATCTGAGATTAAGAATGAAAAAAAAAAAAAAAAAAAAAAAAATTAAAAACCAGTTAACTCTTTTCAACTGAGTTAATAATTGATGCGTTTTCCAGGCTTGCGTCTTGTCTGTCTGGGAGCAGGAAGCACTGCCCCTGAAAAAAACCTTTGAGACACCATTTTCACATGTTGCCTTGGCCCATGGGGGTCACAGAAACAGGCTACCACCTGGGATGCCCAGGGCTGCTCAGCCTGTAAAAAGACAAACATCCAACCCCCCCACTCCGCATCCCTCCTCGGAGCCCAGGATCGATACGCATCAATCTGGAGAAGGCTTTAAAGGGTTATCGGGCTGCGAGAGGGAAGGGTGGGGAGCGGAAGGCGCGGGGGGAACCGCGGTTCTCTTACAATCGTCAGATCAAGTCACAGGGTGGAGGAGGATTTTCCAGATCCTCTGACCTTAAGGTTGGGGAGTGAAAGGAAGAGGAAGCACATTTGCCCAGATCCTCTGTCAGAGCTTCCTCAGGGAGGGGCTCGGGCCTTCTGGCCCTTTGCTACGCGCGGGGCCAGGCACACACATACACACAGCTAAATAAACACGGGAATGAAGTTCAAAGTAGACCCACAGGAGAAAACCTCATCTATGGGAACCTGTTATTAACGCTTGTGTTCACCAGCCCCTCATATCTTAAACATTAAGTGTTTAACCAGCCATAAGAGAAAACATTTGCTGGGGACCAGGAATACTTGCAGTCCTATAGCACTTTCTAAGATTTTTCAATCACTTTATGAGCCATTAAGCCTGATCAGGCCTTTAGAAGACTCAGAAAAGTAGGAAAACTGGGGCATAAAACGTAAATTAGTCTGTGGGGTCACTTGGGAACCCAGTGGTAGAGCTGGGCAGGGAGCAGAGACCCCAAAGTTCCCCGTCACTTACTTTGCACCTGATCCAAAGCCCATTGAAAACACCAGGATTTTTTTATGAACTTGAATAGGCTTTGGCTTAACCTTTTCTGCCACAAAGACATTATCATCTGTATTTTACGGCACATCTGTCCTGCAGAACAGATGTCTGAATCCTCAGCATAGGTTTCTGGGACAGTAAGACAGAATTAGGCATGAGAGAATCTCTCTCATTTCCCCATTTTACTTTTTTATTAAAAAGTGATCATCAAAAGCAGCAATTGAAAGGTTAATTAACAATACAAACAAATTTCTTCTGTGTTTCTCTCCTTCTCCCTTGTTTCTCCTCTTGGTCTTCTGTTTCTTTTTTTTTTTTTCCCTCCTCATTTTGTTTTCAAGCTACAGGAAATGTTAGCATGGGCCATTTTAGATTATGCACTGTATTCAGTGGGTGAGACCCTCCCTACAGTATATTTCGAAGAACAATTAGGACGTTATAACTGTGAAGAGGCACTCAGACCTGCACAATTCTCAGTCGTTTATGTTTTCTAATCCTGAATAATTCACCTCCTGCAGAACATGAAAAATAATAACCTAGCATGCAAGGAATTCACCGCCTTACAGTAGCAGAACAACTGCCTCAGCCAACGTGTCAAATTCAGTAAGCGCTCTTTTCAAAAAGCATTTTTTTCTGTTCCACACATTATACTTGTGTGAGTGAGTGCCTGCGGCAGTGTAGCCTCCTGGCAGGTGAGCCAGCTGAAGGTAACTGAAACTTTTTCTTGAGTCACTAAGCTAATTCGGTGAGGGTAGAAGCCGTGTTAGCATCTCTGTCGGCCTTTCGGCTGCATCCTCATCTCAAGTGGGAAGGCAGTTCCGTCTGTGCAACTGTTGGTCTGATCACTTCTCAGCATTTGCCCATTGTTGGTTTGTCAGTCTTTCTTTAACACATCCAAATCATTCTGCTGCATTTTCTTTTCTATCCACCTGTACTCCTACATCTCTTCCTTTTATTGCTCCTGTGATGCTGATACACAGAAATGATATAGCTCTTCCAGTGGCTGCCTACTTTAATCTTTTGACACGAGGTGGTGTTTACATAGCATTCTGTTCATCACAGCATGGGAGAAACAGACCCTTTAAACAGTGATTTACAAACCCTTCAAGCTGACATTTTCATATCAGGGAACCACTGGTTCTGACAAATGAGCCAACACATCTGAACATTGGTATGCTCTGCCTTTTTAATGTTTCTTTGCTTCCAGTCATCAGCTTCAGTTTAGTCTACGTATTTCTTCCTCTTACTTCTCAGTACTTTACTCCTGTGAAAGAGATAATGAAATTTATTGGCTATTACCTTCTGGAGGTCTAAATTTTATTCCAACAAGATAACAAAGATAGCAATAGGCCACTTCTGATTAGATTTTATCTCTGCCTATTGGAAAAAACCCCACAATTTGCACAGATAAAAGGACCTAGACAGAATAAGAGCATGAAATGCCCTCTCCTTAGAGGCAACTAAAATCTCTTGCCTTTCTGGTTTACAATTGCCTGTGAAAGGGCTTTGGCATCAAGAGCTCTGCCAGTAGCAAAACCGGGGCTCCAGCACGTTTTGCTTGCTGCTGGAGGTCTACCAGCCAGGTCATGGTGGAGAGGCAGCGCTTGTAATGCTGGTGAGTGTCTTTTTCCAGGTCATCTCCATCCAGCCCCATCCTGCAGGAAGTCTCCAGGGTGTTCAGTACAGGTCTTCTTCAAGAGGCTCCAGAGTGAGAAGAAACAGTAGGAATTGGCCAGCTTAGACTGAACTCGATGCATGAGCACTGACAATCCTCAACTGGGATACACAGCACAAAAATTCAACCTTATCTCCTTGTTCTTGATAATGCCTGTCCTCACTGTTGCCATCTTGACAAATATTGTTTATATGACCTAAGTATTTATCGATTTTTGACCTATTTAGACTCCTGGATGCTTCTGAATAACCCTAATATTCAAGACATTCTTTCTGAGGCTGCTATTCCTCCTGCCTAATTCTGGGGAGGCTTTCCTGGACCCGGTGTCACAGGCTTTTCCATCAGCAGCTTCTGCAATGATGCTGGTGACTGCTTCCTTGCCCCTTTCTGGAGCCGCCTGGAATGGGTCTGGGCTGGATGGGGTTCCCCCAGGAGGACTTTGTGATGGGAACAACCTCCTGTGAAAACTGAAAAGCAGCGCAAAGCTAAAAGGAGCTTGGTGTTTCCTCTCTGAGGTCAGGAAGAACGGCTTCCAACTTTTCAATGGGATGTTTTTGCTCTGCCTTGTGTGGACAGAGTAGTCGTATTTGTCTTGTTTGTAGGCTCCCAAGAGAGGCCCAAACTAAGCTACAACAGATTTCTACATTTCAGCAAGGACATATTGCGGTCTTTCAAGGAAAAGAAAAAACGGTGTCGCTGTTCACAGCTCGAGCCGCCGCTGGAGCAACATGGCGATGTCTTTTACATAAACCAGCTTGTGTTTACTTGCTAACTGGACCAGTGCTCTCACGTGAAATGGGACAGCCTGCACATTGTGCTCTGCGAAGCTTGCACAACTATCCCGTCTTGCCACCTGCAACAAGCACTCCACCAGCTTTCGTTATGGTTCCTCTGCGTGGAGTCCTCTACTTTCTGCCATTTTATGAGACTTTTAGTGCTATGCAGGCAGAAATTTGAGGCAAAATCCCAGATCCCATTTTAGAAATACCTTATCTGCAACTCCAGGGTCTACTGCCTACGCTAGCCGAGCATTTTGAGTTACAAAAAAGCAGTGGACATTGTTTACAGGGCTTACGTTCTTTAACAATTTGCAAAAATCGTGACGGTGTCGCGTTAATTTTTGCAAGGCGTTCTGTCTTCCACCTGATCCCCATCTGGCCGCCTTTACGAGGGTTCAGAGGTGCGGGCCGGGAAGCGCTGACCTCCAGCAGCAGCGTGCAGTACAGAACCGAGCGGTGGATTAGCCTGCTCTCCGAATCCCCTGATGTGACTTTTCCCAGGTAGTGACGCTGATGGGAACGAGTCCAAGAGAACCACACGCCGCAAAGCAGCGAGTCTCGTCCCCATCCACGGATGGTGAGACCGCACCTTGCCACAGTACGGTCAGATCTTCTAATAGCGAGGGCCAAGACCCAGCTCTGACGTAGTGCTGTACCATCAGTTATAGCTGTCAAACACCTGGAAATCTGAGATCAGCTGGAAAAAACCTCAAAATCTGTTTGGGCATAATTTCTGAGCAGAAGAGGGAAGTGTCTGGGGAAATGCAGCTGTATGAATCCTCATTCCTCCTCGGGTTTCTGCTTTTCTAACAACAAAACAGCGAGCCGGACTTTGCTAAAATTTTCATTTTCAGATCTCCAGTTCCGGAGTAGAGCACCTAGTTAGCTGCTGACTTCCCAGGAATGGGTCGAAGGGGTTTAAAGCTGCTCCCCGGTACGTCAGCGGGAGCACAGGGGTGGGACGGGGGCCAGCGCCGCGGCTCGGGCGCATCGCCCAGTGGGCTCGCACCCAGGCGGGAGAAGGCAGAAAACGTCCCGCGCTGGGAGCGTGCTGGCAGGCTGCCTTCCTCCCCAGCTGCTGGAAAGGTGGATGTGATTAAGCCAACTGGCCTGACCATTAAAACCACTGGAACGGTAATTGCAGAGCGAAGGCGAGCCTGAGCTCCGAGCGCGGGGATGCTCGGATGTGATGGATTTGTTTAGCTTGTCACAGAAGTGGAGGCTAATGTTAAAATTTGAAGTGCGCTGGTCTCTGCGAGCGTGACGGGTTTTAGCTTGTGATTGCTTCTAGAAAGCCTCTCTCTTTCTTTCACCCTCGTATTATCAATTTTTTTTCAAGCAGATAAGGACACTTGGATACTGACACTGGAAAGGAGAACGAATTATTCTGCAGCAGGAGCCAATAATAAACAAATCGCTCAATTTTTCTTTCGGAGAGGAGGCAACAGAGGGTAGGGAGACAGGGGAGGAAGTGCTAAATGTTCAATTAACCAAATGAACTAAGGGGCTAAACTTTGGGGAATGCTTTACATGATATATTACCATGCAATTAAATGGCAGTATGGTATTACAGCGTTACATTATATTCCATTTAATTTCCTGTAAGCTCTCATGACGAACGTGCAGGCGAAAGCTGATTCTATTGATCTCTCTTGCTCTAACCTACTGAACTGCTCTTCGGCAAAGCGACTGGTTTCCTCAGGTTCGTTACACGAGCGTCGTCTGGCCTTGCACACTGTGAGGTAACGATTTGCTCGTGTGAGTGGCTTCACTGAGGCAACTTCACGTTTCCCCACTTCCCTCCCGGGGCATATTTGGGATGTCATCTTAGGGAATGTAGAGTGTGGATAGCTTGCTATGTGATGCTAAATTTTTGTTGTTCTTTTCTTTCAGTATGGCCAAAATCCGTGACAATGACTAATATTTTTCCCAGTGCAGAAGTGAGTCACTTTTTAAAGTGGTTCAGAAACAAAGATTGATGTGATGCACATGTGTGCGTGTGTGAAATTAGTGCTGCAGGCTTAAATAGCGTCATTTTGCCTCCTTGTATCAGTCTTCAATCACTAATTCTCTCTTCATCTAAGGACCAAATCTTACATTCAAGAGGAACTATTCACTTAAAGCATAAACAAAGACAATCCATAGGTTTGTGCGAATGAGGGAGGTTAAACTAACATAGGAAGGCATTGCAAAGTGGGGATGTAGCTAAATATTAAGCTTAAATGTTCAAGGCTTTAATGAAAATCTTGATTGTTGGTCGGTTACTACAGCACTGAGGTATTATTATTTCATAATCCTCTCATTCTAGGGAACTTGACGGGGTTTCACGCTAGTCTCAAATTGCACAAAGTTTGTCACCCTCCTCGGTTTCTCTCAGCCTCTGTAGTTTCTGTGGCGCACCACCAGTCTTGAAAGGAGCGTAACCCGGAGAAAGGAAGGAGCGCGGCAGGTCGGGACGGAGCCGAGCAGAAGAGCTGTGGCAAGGATTACGCAAGATACGCTGAGACCTTGTCAGCTCCTACTTACTGATGTTAATTTGTAATTTTTATGAGTGCCATGATCAAATAAATTTACAAAAACATAATCCAGATTGCTGGGGCAGAGGAACACTGAACCCAGGGCTGCTCGAACATCCTGTGTATTATTGGCCCAGAGCCACTGCCAGCTGCAACATTTTTCTGTTAGAGAGATGAAATTGCTGCTCCTGAATGCGCACAAATATTTAAACAGCTGACACGATATAAAGCAATGGATATAAGGACATAAGAAATAAACCAGCCTTTTGGCGATAAACCTTATTGAGGGAGCAACAGCCTAGTAAATCCTATCTAACGTTTAGCAGAGCCTTAGACCTGATGCTGACCTCTGCCTATACATTTGTGTGTAGATTCAATAGGAATCGCGACAGTTTGGGGTCTTGGTTTTCCTTTCCCCATCTGTTAGTAACACAGCACGTATTTGACGTGATGAAGTGACTGTTCCACTTCATCTGAGACCTGCCAAATAAAAATTCTCTTTTATTTACATGAGTAATAACTACTAATAATTTGCATTTACAGGACATCGCGACTCCTCTCGAAAAGTGAAAGCACTTCATAAATAGGAGGCACAGAGCTTTTTAATACTTCTGAGAGGCAGCGTATTATTTTCACTACTCAAAACTAGCAAAGCTGTGGCAGAGAAAGTGTCACATTCAGTGTTATGGCTGAAAGAGAAAGGCAGAGCCTTGAGGAGACTGCGAGCCCCTCGAGTGCTTTTGCCACGAAACCACCCAGCAGTAAATGAGAAAACTGCACGCACCATAAAAAGGGTAGTCACACTGAATGAAGTCAGTAACGGTACCTATGAAATACTAAGCCATTTTAGAGTCAAAGAATTTTTATGAAACCTGTTCATTTGAAGTATTTCCCGTGGGGCATTTTGAGTCAGATTCAACCTGCTAAATAGAGGAAAAAAAAACCCGCTAACTGGCATTGAGGGAAAGGTCAAAGCTACACTGATTAGCAAATGTGGGAGATAACTAGGCTGTCTACGGTTCAACCCGAGGGGTGACGAGAACTGGAGAGCGCAGGCCCCCCACCTGCCTCCGCCGCCTCCTGCTGACTTGATGCTCCTCACAGCAGCAAAGATCTTCTCCCCAAAAGGCACTTCATGGCGCTGGAGCGTTCAGGCTCCCTCTTCTGCTCCGCGAGGGTGGAGGGCGCCGGGCTGATACGAAGCCAGCTCTGTGCCGGCTCAGAGCCTTGTGACGGGAACTACAGCAGTACGTTGCCTGGGAATGATCTTTCTAGGGACTCAGAAGGCTTTATAAATTTTTAATGCTCAAAAATTCATTTTCTGATAGCCTTAATACAGGTTTACGATTTCAGTCTGTGGAACAATAGCTGGCGCATGTTCCCGGTTGTTAAGGCCCTGCTACCTTTTTTTGTTTGATTTTCAGTAGTGTCTCAGGTTTTTTTGAGGTCACTTTTTTAACAAGAGCCGTGGCAATAGTTTTATCAAGCTCAGCTCACCATTCTGGGTTGGGCGCAAGACGGGGCGATTCAGGTCTTCTGCAAATCACTTTTAGAGTGGGTTTAACTCCTTGAGCTCCCTGTGGAGCTGCTCCTCCTTTGCACCAGGGTAAGTGCAGGATGAGGATCAGGCTACTGGCATTTGCAACTTCTCTTCCCAAGGATCCGTGCAGCAGAGTCTGCCTCTGCGATATGGGTAGCCAATAGATCCATTCTGCTCCACTTCCAGGCATTCATTTCCTGTAACGTAATTTTTAAGGAGTCTCTGGCAGTTCAGTGGAAGGAGATTTTTTTTTTCTTTCTTTCTAATCTCTCTTAAAGCCCTATTACCACTTTTAATTACCACTGTTTAAGGACAAAAAATCTGGCCGACTTGTTGAGTTGCTTAAGTCTCTCGTTAATCGCTCCTAATTAACACGGCCCCTGCCTCAGCCCCAAGCTGGGTGAGGGAGAGGGCAGCAGAGGCAGGGACTGAGCATCTACCCACTCGTCTCCCTTTGTGGCGTGGTTGTACCCGTGCTTCCCCGCTTTTTTGTCTTTTTAGCCCTTCTCCAATTGCGTCACGGACGCATCGGCACCGTAAGGTCCGCAGGACCAAGACAGCCTTTGTCTCTGCTGGTGGCGTGTCGGGACCCCAGGCTCCCACCATGGCCAGCTGTGGTGCCCCTTGCTACCTGCGACCCTCACGCCACCACCGTCACCAGCACAGCTAGGGCCACCCTCGCTGCCCCTCCTGGGTGGTGAAGGACCCGGTGTCTCTCCTCTCCCATCTCCAAGCGGGACTGGTGCTGCTGGGGATGCTCAGCTTGGGTACTGGGTCTTACCCAGTCCAGGCTACGGATGTCCCAGCCATCTCACGTCCCTGATGGCCGGGGGGTTACGTGAACACGGTGAGACACGGTGCCGGAGCACAGAGCACACAGCAAGAGGGGACAGAGGGGAAAAAAAAGTTTTGTTTTCACACCTGCAGCAAGCTGCGAGGCAGGTGAGAACGTTGGGAGAGCACGGGCTCGGTCCTGCACGTCTGCCGCACAGCAGGTTTCCTCCTGCCTCCTACACAAACCCCGTGCGGTGACGGCTCGCCTGCTGTCGCCAACAGGCAGCCTCTGATCGTCAGGGATGTAACCTCCCATCGTTCCCCGGGGAAGGACGGGATGAATACCCCGACACGGAGTGCTCCTGGCGGCGGTGGGCGCGCGGTGAACTCTGCGATCCGCGGGTAGGGGTCCTCTCGCTGCGGCTTTCCTCTTTACGCTTCTGCCGTTCCCCTCTTAAGAAAACCGCGTGGAGGGAAATTTCTGAGTTTCGGGCAATAGCTCACTTCTGTCGGTGCTTCTCGAAGAGTTCGTGATTCCTGGTTCTTTATCTGATGTGTGTAAATGACAATGTGTCACTTGGGTTGTGTCCGAATGGAGAGCGCAAAATAATAACGGTACGATGGGTTAGGCAGCTTTTCTTCTTGAAGACACAATAAAGCTGTTTACTGCTAGATCATTGATTTCTGCAAACTCTGTTGTAAAACCTCCTACCGCCACCATCAGGACATCAAACTATAAAATACTTTTTTATACAGAACGCAGCATCAAAGCCAAAAAAGCCAGTACATCCAATAAAAACATGACTAGGGTATAAATCTTTTGGATGTACACAACAATATGTACTGAATTGGAAATTATAATAGTATGTCTCGCCAGAGAGACATCCGTAAGGAAAAGTATGGGGTTTTTTTCCTGTAATTTGTGTAATAGTCATGCAGTAAATAAAAAATCTAAATAAAATAACTTGCATTGCCCATATTCATGAACATGAATTAAAGGGGCATCTAATAATAACACTGTAAGGACGTTAAGAATATTTTTGCCTTACTTCAGTAAAAGTTGTATGGCTCATTGAAGACCATCTTCTTTCCACATAGATGCCAACTGTATTTATGAATTCTCCATCAGCTTTCTTGTATAACCTGGAAACATAAATTCTTAAAAAGTTCTTTCTGACACTTTGCAAATGCAGTCGCAATTGTCTATGAAATATTCAACTAACACCAAATATAGCCAGAAAGTACCACATCTACATGGTGTCCTTTGGCCATCACCAGGAAGTCTGGGTTGAGGCTGGACTGGGCAGGGTGTCAGCTGATGGCAATGACCTCCTTCTAACATGATTTATATTAGCAGAGAATTTGGTCTTCTCTGTATAGTTTTGTGTAGTAGCTTTGTGTAGTCCAAATAAAGAATCGCTAGTACAACAATAAATAATAAAGACGTTTCTGAGTACATTGCAATGCAACACATCAGATGATTGCTTTTACAACTAGCCAAGCAAAGCGAATATTTTTGGGGCACGCTAACAGTAAGTAGGTATTTACTGTCAGCAATTCTGTACATACCTGGGTCCTCATTGTCCGCTGACATCATGTATTTTCTAAGGAAAACCCTTGTGACTTTACTGTTTTAATCTGTGTAACCAAGCACTGAAAAATTTGTAGGAAGAACCTTTGCTGCCCTGATTCAAGAGGGCCCGGTCTGTGATAGCAAGTTGTTTTGGGACAGGTTTGTCCTTTGCTGGTTGTATGAAAAAGAACTTTCCGTAATTCCCAGGAATTAATTTAAAAGGAGACGCTCATTAAAGTGGAAAGCAATGGGAATGGGGATGCCATGGGAGTGAACAGTCATTCATTACAGTCATTTACGGGAACAGTTTTCGGAACAGGTGGAGCTTTCTCCACAGCTCAGCGAAGGGAAGCATTTGGCCCCGATGGAGTTTCGGAAAAGCTCACGGGGAAGTCTGGGGAGGAACGAAAAGAGATGTGGAGCGAGGGCAAACAGCCCGCAGTCCTGCGCCGCAGAGCCAGCAGTCTGTTGTAGGAAGGATGGGGATTTCTTTTGGGCTACGTTTCTTGAAGTGCTGGGGAAATACGCTGGGTCAGCAAGGAAGCTGGAAGAGCGGGTGAGTACAGGGTAGAGGAGGGCTGGCAGGTTTGGGGTCTAGGTGTGAGGCTGGCAGAGTTCTTCCAGTCCTGGGAATGGGGCAGGAAGGTTCCCAGGAGAGGAATTCCCTGTAGTTGAATTTTAACTTTGGAAGAGCTTTAGAACCAAAGGACCAAAAAGCACAAAAGCTGCTTCCTAGCCTGCTAAGGGCAGCTGATTCAGACGGGGAATGAAAAGGCATGATATCAGCTAGGTAAGTGTTACCGCAGACCAGTAAGGTCCAGCAGGCTGCTGGGAGGAAGGTGTTGCACCGCTGAGGTCCTGCTGAAAAGGACTCATATCCTGGGTGGACATTTATAAACTTTCAGGAAAAATGCCTCCAATTACCTGAGTTTCCGTGGAGGTCTGTGGAGGAAGACATGGTCCTTCAAGACCAGCCTCTAAACCATTTACCATCCCAGTTTTACACAGCACTAACAGCTCAGATTACATCCAGATGGGAAAATGGTGTGGCTGTGTCATTCCTTCGGCCAGTTCTCCCCACCATGGAAACACGCTCTGCCCATGCTCTGCTGGCTGGAATGGATGACTGGCTTAATTGCATTGCCATATTGCCACTTGTACTTGCAATAGCCACCGTCTGCTGAGTAACTAGAAGCAGGAGGAGCAGTTTTGTGTGAGGTGGAACTCGGGGGGCCTGGTAGCGTCTCACGTTTGAACTGTCTGGCATCCAAGGAGGTGTGAACTCTAGCAGATGATTTTCTTCTTGTTGAGAAGAAATGGTTCCTAGCGGCTTTCCTCCATGATGCCTAAAGAGGGCGAAATGTCACAGCCTTCCCCTCAGTACAGGCACTAGTAGGATTTCTCTTCCCCTCCCAGTTACTTATTTTAATTTAACTTTACCGAGCATCATTTCTTCAGCTCTCAGTAGCTGGGCTGAGCACAGCTGGTTGTTGCACCCCCGTCTGTGACGAGTCTCAGACACACCGAATGTGATTTTCTTTTGCACAACTCTTCTCACCTCCAAGCCAAACCAACCTGTCTGCCTGCACCACCATACTGACCACCTGCTAGCCTTCCAGCAAAGAGCTGGAAGAAGCCAAAGTTAGTTAGAAGAAGGCTGTACTCCTGACACAGCAGAGTTAACAGAGCCATAAGTGGGGGTTTGTCACCCTCCAGGGATGCTCTTTGCAGGAGAGGTACCCCAGTAATCAAAGTGGTGGGAGTCCTGCTCTCAGCTCTGGAAGACACTTTGGGGTCGTACTGGGAGGAGGACTGCAGAAAGCTGCTGTTCTCTTCCCTGAGAGCGATACAGGGCAATCGGAAACAAAATTTAACCGGGAACAACCACTCTTGCTTTGTGCTTTCCAGAATCAGAGGCAAAAAGGCCTCCTTTATATTTTAATGTACTGGATATGTGAATGGCTCCCTCTGCTCTCTTTCCACATTTCAGCTATGTTTGCATATTGTATTACAATTATCTACAAACAGGTTTTATAGTGACAGATTCCAATTGTGAATATTTAAATAGACCGGATTGCTGCACCTCATTGTACGGAGATGAGATTCTCTTTGTTTCCATACAAAAGGGTGGAAGGGGGGTGGGAGGGAGGCAAAGGGGAATGTGGGAAAGGTGTGGAGAGATGAGGAAAAAGCCACCTGGAAAGGGCAAAGGGAAATGGAGAGCGCTCCACACACAAGCCTACTTTGGCTCATGAATTTAACATGTGTGTAATGTTTCTTACGAGAAGTCATGTGATCAATTTAAACTAGCCCCTAGGCAAGTCTAATCTGAACAAGCTGCTCTGAGACAAGCTACAAATTGCAGGGTTTAATAAAAAGGGTAGGCCAGAGTCAGCAAAGCAGAGGATAACACAGGAGGGGGAAAGGACTAGGATAATATCAGAATGTGAAATGAAATCTCCGTGAGCAAATCTTTATACTATGTTACACCAAGGTAGCGAAGACTGGAAAGGAGACACTGCATTAAAATTCTGCACAGTTGGAGGTGTAAGTCGTGTAAGACGTCCCAGCATTTACTTCCTATCCATGAAGAGTGACACAGTTCTTTTAGCTCATTTGCACCACCGCTGTATCCGTGTCTTGCGTTGTGTCCCTACCATTAGGTGTCACCACTCCACAGCAGTAGATTTCCGAGGAGATAAGTCTAGAAAGTCTGGTCCAATATTGTAAATGCGGTATTTCTTTCTTAAGGGCTCCCAGGCTACTCCTACAAAAGGATCTTCCTGGGTAACAAACTAGGCTACTGCAGCAGACAGACAGAGTGGTACTGGGAGAGACTGGGCAGATCCCAAAAGCCTCTGCCATTTCCGGAACGGTTCGGTTTCAGGCTCTTAATATTGAGGTTTAACTTCTGGCTACGTTCTGCCTCAAGACTACAAAGCAAGGCTCTCTCCTGGCCGTCAGGGTGCCTGGCTCGCCTTGCTGCCCGGCTCACCCCCCGAGCCTTTGCCGCCGGCCCCGCCGGGCGATCAGCCTGCGCCTGGTGCAACTTGGCTCCACGTCATCCGCGCTTGTCCGGCAGGCCGCTGGTCTAGTTGTGGATTCACGGGGCCCAAAACGAGCGGGGTTAACACGGCTAGTTTCGTTTCACGGGGAAAAGATAACTGAGATTGTGTCGCTTCTTCTCTGTCTCATGTACCATAATGCTCTACAGCTGCCCCGTGAGATCCGGCTGGGCCGCAAGGAGTTGAACACTGTTAGTACGAAACCGCTGTTGGGAAAAGCAAATGTCGTCTGCTCCGCAAAACGGATTTTGGAAACCGCAGCGATATTTGTTAACTGGTCACTATTATGGGGATGACCAGTAACCCCCACTGCAATTTTCATGGAGTTAAATAACTCTTTACACGGAAGTTTTCATCATAACCTGGAAACAATGGCCAAAATGTCTCGATCAGCCAGATTAGCTTTGCGCAAGCTTGGCTTCCTAACAAAACCTCAAGCAAACCTTGGAAGTTTTTGGCTCCTGGCACCGCTGCCTGACCCCGCTCCCCGAAGGCTGGGAGAGCTGCAGCCCCCTGAGGGCAGTGGCCGGGGCAGGGGGATGAATTACCAGACTGCAACCGGCAATGTCTTTCCAGTTAATTCAATGCCTGGAAAAAAACAAGAATTCTTCAAAAATTCAAGGTAAAAATTTCCTCTTGTAACTGATATTTACTTAGCAACATAAACAAGTGACTGAAGGACAGAACATGAGTCACAACGTGGAATTAAAAAAATCTGTAATTTTTGCTGATGGGCAACGGCTCTGTCACGCTAACCGCTGCCAACAAGCTCATTTTGGCCTGAGACTGTGCAGACTTGTTTCTCTGATGTGTCAGCCTCTTCCCTACTGTTGGGAAAGCAACATGGACCTAACGAAGTGTGGGGGCCCCACGGTAATAGTCTTCTCTTCCTACCTTCCACCCTCCTCCCATCAGGGGAGGAAGCTAGAGTGGTTTCTTTCCTTTCAATGTTCTCTTGCTTCTTAAATTAGTTGTATCTAAATTAGTTGTATCTAATTAGTTGTATCTACAGGGGCTCCACAAGGCTAGGGTCTGCATAGAGTCCATACACCCTCCCCACAAAGCTTTGTAGTCAAAATGACAAGATAGACAAAGGGGAAACTACTCTCATCTAGCAAAAATTTCTGAATGAGTTACACAAGGAGTCTGTGGCAGAGCCCGGATGCGCACGACATTCTCCAAAATCCCAGCTGGTGTCTGTGACAAGACTCACGCTGAGCACCCTTGTGTCCTTCCATCCAGACACTACACTTCGGAGTCCAAACGAGCACCCTGTAGGACGTACGGCCTGCCGGGGACAAAGCCAATATATCTAATTAAGAGCATAATTGATTAAGAGCCTCCAGAAGCAGACCAAACCAAGGGCCCACCTCACTCAGTATCTTCTCCCTGTTTAAGGAGATCAGCACAAGAAAGATGAAGTACGGAGTGATTTTTCCCCTGGTATAATCTCCCAGGTTATAGAAATCCGCACTTTATAGATTTCAGGAGTTGGAAGCTGCATCCACTAAAAATTGTTTTAAAGGCACTGTCAGATCTAGGCTTCATGACTGTTTAACTCTTTTGAACCTGTTTCTGCTCCCAGTGTCCACAACATCCTGTGACAATGAATTTCATAGTTTACATGGCTGCATTTAACTCATTTAACTGCAAGAAAAAGTGCTTTCTTTTGCTTGCCAAAAATTTCATTGGGTGCCTCCTAGTTCTCCTTTTATGAGGAACAATAAATAACTATTCCCAGTTCATCTTCTCCAGACCACTTGTGATTTTACAGACAACTATATTAAAAAATGTTTAAAAATACACTCCCTAAGCTTTTATCAATGTCTTCACATCAACATACAACCTGTTTCATATTACTTGGGTTGAAGCCTGCCATGGCTGTTGTCCAGCTACATATTTTAGCAAGAAAAGTAAATACGTGGAGCCAAGCCTCTTGCATTGTTTTGTGTATTTGTCTGGCAATATTGCTTCCTCCTTTTTAGCGTTCGGTAGGAAGTATTTATTTAAAAGCAAGACTGCGCGAGTACTCCCTCATTGGACTATCTCAGATACTCAGAGTGCTCCAGACCTTAACTGGAGGAAAATCGGGGAGAAATCCTGCTGGATATTGGCAGCGTAAGAAGGGCAAGCGCTGCGTGCCCCGTGAGCTGGACCGACGGCTGGAAAATCTCACTTGCTGGTGGGCGCGCGTCCCAGAAGGGCCATTTAACTTCCAGCGCCTCTTTGTGCGCACGGGGATTCGCCCCGTGGTGTGAGGTTTGCTGCCAGCTGGGAAGAGGCATGGGGCGCAATTATACATCAAATGCAAGCTGAAGTCAAAACTGGGTGTAGCTGCTGACTGCTAATAAATTTGGGGAGTGAGGCCGGGCAGTGTGAAAGGTCATACACAGGATTTCCTTTCGATAAGACAGGCCTTGCTGCCCCAGAGGAAACAGAGGCTGCCCAGCATGTCTGTGCCTGCTTGTTTGTTCATTTCTTTGAGGCGTTTGGTAGACTTTTAGCCTCCCTCTGGCAGCCCACACGTTGGTCTGGAGCTGGGGTGCGTGCTGTATTCCTCACACGAACCCAAATCTGTCGTTGCTGATTGCTCTTCTGGCTCGCAGAGGGCATGGGTGAAGGAAGGTCTCACCGCTGGTCCTGACACATCCCAATTCCCAGAGCTACGGAGGGGACGCGGCGCCCTTGGCCACCCTGGAGTGCCTGAAACCAGATCCCAGGCAGCTGAATGGGCTGCCCACGACTTCGGCCAGAGACCTGCAGAAGTCAGGCACTTACAAAATAAGTGCATTTGAGCCTGTCTTCTCAAGAGCTCTCTCAAACTTGTTACTTCCCCTTCGTGAGACCATTTGAGCCAAAATGACACCAGCTTCTGCTAAAGAGAGCCATCCGTGCTATTTCTTCAGTCCGGGCTGCACAGCGTCTGCCCAAGCATCCCAGTGAGTGCTCAGGATGAGAAGATCCCACTCTTCAGAGGAGTCCCACCAGTTACGAGCAGTATTTCTTAACACACCTGAGGGCCTGCCTGTACCTCAATGCTACTCTTGTTCAGCCGGAGTTTTCAGCTCTGATTTTTCTTGAACTTTTTTCTCTGATGAAGATGGTCCTAGACAACTCAGCAAAGACCTTCCTTCAGGTCGTGGGCTGAGTACAATGAAAAATCATCTCAGTCAGCCCTTGGCCATCTGAACTCAACCAGGCTCTGGCAGTAAGGATGCAGCACCAAGGTTCTCCCTTGGGCTGGGGATGTGTCCCATCTGTTTCAGCAGGGAAGCCAAGGGGGAGAGGGGGAAATGTCTGTGGTTCATGGCCCAGAATGGCTCTGCACAAACCTGCACAGGAGCCCTTTCCTCTGGGTGCATGGCTTTTCCCAAGAAGGTCCTGCTCCATGGTTTTGGAGCTATCCCTGTGCAGAACAGGCAGGGCTACAGGCATCCTGGCGTAGCAACGTCACTTGGCTGCAGTGACGCATGGTGGCCAAGAGGAGAAGATCAATCCCCCTGCCGAGAGCACCACAGGCATGGAAACCTGGATATATGGCGTGCTCCACAGGTTTTTAGTGAAGAGAGTGCCACCTGAACAGCAGGCTTAATCGGTTTGCATGTTACATCGCGTGTAATGCAATAAGTTGGGGGAGAGGCAGGAAGGCCCTTCTGTCTTATGAAATAGCTTTGCCAAAAAACAGCTAGGAGAGAAATACGAAAGTTGCTGCCTGTGTTGTGGAAAGCTGACTATGTCCATGGTAACCGTCTCCAGTTGTTCTCAGGCTTGAGGCATCCCCGTTACAGACAAAGGGGGAAGTCTGCTAGTACGTCTCTTTAGGGCAAGGTCGCTGCGTGGGCTTTGCGGGTATTCCTGCAAAGGAGCTGAGATCTCTGGGGCAAAGGACGACTGATGAAGAGCATTGCGGGGAGCAGCTCATCACTGCAGAGTAAACGGTGGGACTTATTAACCGGTTGCCTAAATGAGGAAAAGCGAGGGCACACCGGGGTTTGAGAAATCAGAGGACAAGGATCCGTGAACACGCGGTTGCTGTTCACACCCTCACAGCCCTTGACTGAGAAGTGATGAAGACTCACATTATCACCCAGTGATTTTGGAGAAAGCATTTCTCTTTGGGTCTTTTGATAGTTCTTTTGCTTCCTTTCTCTTTTTTTTCCTCCTCTATAATAAACTACTGTTTGATTAAACCTCTTTCATTGCTTATTGTGAAAAAGCAGAGTTTGTTAAGTACTGGCATGGAATAACTCCATTTTCCCAGCTTAACCTCTGCAAGTTGAAGCCAGTGCTTATGCCAGGCAAAGCCTAGCAGAAGGGTCACAGAGGCAAATATGGATTTAAAAACATTAGGTTCTTCTGTGCCAGACACAAAACCTTTGAAATTTGGAGGGACTGGCAACACCGTGTAAGCATGTGTAGTAATATAAACGTTGCTCTAATGCCAAGTCTTCAGATCACACTCCAAGTCTACACATAAGAGGGGGCAGAAAGGTGAAATCAAATGGTTTGTGAAAATTTTGATTCGTTGGTGCTGCATTAACAGCAGAATGCTGCAGATGATGTGAATGTAGTAAAGCAGGCAGAAGAAATAAGCAAGCTCTCTGCAGCCTCAAAAATTATAGAGATACGGTCACGCTGGCTGAAAAGAGGAAAGCACATGACTAAGTTTTGCTTCCAAAACTATAACAGAAGCTTTTGCTGTTTAGTAAATATTTCTCCTCTGCTCCCATTCCTGAGTAAAGACATCTGTAGTCAAGAAGTATGAGACTTCTGCTTTTTGCCGAAGCCTTTGGGTAATATGGTATTTTCCTGCACAATTATTTCATTTCTACTTGTGTTCTTGCTCTGGTTTGCATTCCTACTCTGAACTTGTACATGAGGGACAAATACCAAGGTAATTTCATGCAAAAGCTCTGCACCGTCTCCCTGAAGAATCAAAAAAAGTCTCAAAGAAGCAAATCTAACTAAAAAAAAAATCAAGTCTAGCTAAGGGAAATCCAGCCTACTGATCTACAGATGTAGACTATTGGCCCAACACTGAGCTCAAAAGCAGCTTAATTAGTGCGTGTTACACTGGCCAGAAGCCATCGCCTCGTGTGGAAGCGGGAGGTGACGGATGCATTTCTGTGCGTCGGCTGGTGAAAGTCAGCACCAGATCTAAGTGCAAGTCAACAGCACCCCTACCCCTAAAACAATACCCTGCGTTTATCCGGAGGTCAGCTTGTATCGATCTCCGGGGAAAAGGTCCCAAAGCTGAACCCTATGAAAACAAACAGGAAACCTCATCTTGGAAACCTTTAGATATTAAACAACAGGAAAAAAAATCCCTTTGTGATCACGGAGTTTATTCTGCAAGAAGGTGATCAAGTAAATTGCTTCATTATGAACAATCTTTGTGTGAAAATGCCAAATGTTTGTTTCAATGCCAATTCTTGGATGCTTAAAATTTAGCATGAGCTTGTTTGTTTGGTACCTCATGGAACAGAAAGGACCCAATCACCCAGAAGTAGATGTTCCTAAAATCAATAATTGAGAAGATTATGAAGCTCTAATAATAGCTATAGATACATAGAAAACATAGATTATTTCTTCATACACTGAAATTGTGCCTGTGTAATAAAGTCTTGTGTGCACGACGGTCCTCAGGTGGTGAAGGATGGTGCAACTCGCTGTTGGTAAATGCAAATAACATGACTAGAAAGAGGAAGTGTTGCCATCCAGGAGATTTCAAAAGCTTTATCAAAGAAAATATCTGAGGAAAAACAAAATGTTGAGCAGGCTAAGTGGTGTAACAGGCATTTAGCATCAAATTAACAGAAGAGTTAACTGTGTATCACCTGGATTATTGTTTCTGAGGCAGGAATTGTCCTTACCTGAGCCCGTCGTGATGACACCCTGAGGTTGCCAGATCTCTGCGTACAGTTAGATAACATCCTCCGGAGAAGAAAACACACTGCACGCCTTGAAGTGGCAAAAATGAATCATGGCATAACTGTGTAGAAATGCAAATACAGGCAGTTCAAGTGGCAATTTTAAAGTTTGTTACTTAATAGTGTATCCCAAAGTTGTAGGTTAACATTTTCAAACGGGTATTGTGATTTTGGGGTGCGTTAGTTTTGAAATAATATGAGTGACTCTGAACACCAGGTCTCTGTGATACCTTAAACAGAGCACTTAAAAGCTGAGGCAAATCATTCTGGTGCTGCAAGCTGTGTGCATGTCTAGCAACATGGAAGTTAAAAAAAAAGATGACTGCCCATGCAAAAGTATTTTAAAAATCGGAAGAAAGGAGGAACTGAAAATATTACAAAACAGATTCCCTCCGAATGAAAAGAAGGGCCATGGAAATTATATTTAACAGACCATCCAACATGTAGAAGTACAGCTGTATGAAATGGTTGTTGGCTTCCGCAGGGAAGACAGGACTGAGAAACTGTCTTTCTTGGAAAAAACAGAAACAGAATAGATGCCCTAAAGCTGCTCAAAAATAAATGCAGGATAATATTAACAAGATATTGCTTTTAAATATTTTCCACCCTATCTGTCCCAGGAAACCAGATCCATTACTGGCTGTTCGTGTACAAAACTGAACAGTTCCTTGTAAACCATTATGCTCGAGTATTAAGTGCTCAATATGTTAAGAGCTACTGGAGGAAAAGTGGACATCTAATTTACCCTTATTATAAGCTAACGTGGAAAGATGCCAGGCTAGTCTGGAGAAGTAATAAAACCACAGCACGCACTGGGATCGAATGCCTGATGGTGGGCTGCGTATTTTTTAATTGGCGGGTAGGTCGGCGCCCCATCTGGCTTAGATTAGCGTTGCTCCACTGACCCCAGTGGGGCCGCGGCAACGTGCAGCACCCGAAGACCCAGACCTGCGTAGAGCGACGGGAAATTTTCAGCGGACGGACTCCACCACCGGCTCCTCGGCGGCGGGCTGCGCCCACTGCCACCGTTGCCGTGCCGGGGAGCCGCGGGAGGCCGGCGGCACCGTGCAGGGCGCGGGCTCGCGGCACCCGCGCCAGGCGAGACGGGCAGGGCTGGTGGCAGCCACCGGGGACGGCCACGGCCCAGCGGTCATCCTCACGTAGTTCTTCTCCTGGGAGCTGGCACCATCACAGAGCTGGGCGGGGGCACCAGCAGCCAGACTCCTCAGCGCAGGAGGATGCAGAGCTCGTTGGCATCCTCAGGGATGACGGTCAGAGGATACTGGTGACGACGGGCTAAAGTTTTTTGAATGAAGATTAGATTCTTCCAGGATGCTTTTTTTTTTTATTTATATGGTCAGCTGGTTCACCATGGGTAGGGATCAGAAGCATATAGCAGCTACCGGTGCGACTTGTTTCAGCACTTTCTGAGGTGCAACCATGTTCCCCTCTCCTCTTACCAGCCAAAAGGTTTAGCACCAGGAGTCTCTGTAGAAGAATCAAGGTGGAGTGGAGGGCCTGTATCCTCCTAAATTGTCAGTTCATCATGCTTACGTTGGATGCCCTGACCCGTAAGAAAGCTTGCGAACAATTTGCCATTGCCTGCTCCTGCTATTAGCCCTTGCTGAGCCCATATAGCAACATATTTTACTCTGCTCTACCTGATCTCCCTATTTATTGATTAGTCTCCTTCTAAGTGAGAACACAATTAGCATATTTTCAGTAGCTGCTTCTGTTTAAGTTTCCCCATTGGAACTGCCTAGAACAATTGCCAAGAACTTATTTTTAACTAGGCTTAAAACATGAATTTATTGCTATAGTTATTAAGAAGGGGGTCTCTTCTTGCCCATAGAGTAACCAACATAAAACCTCCAAGATTCTCAGTGCTTGTAAGTTTGTGTTTCATCATTACTAATGACACAAAGCAGCTTCCAATGTTTGCAAGCAATCTTTTGCCTTCCAAAAATCTTCTTGCCAAAGGTTAATTAAAACGTTTGGCAGAGTTAAGCATACATGAAACACACTTAGCTAAATACACATATGGATACAACACACAGAGGACAGAATACACAGAGTTACACGCCACCCAGGGCCTGAGCATGCTTAAACCAGATGCTTTAACAAGGCTGTTAACATGCTCCGGCTGAACATCCAGCCCAGACCTCCCCTCGGCGCTGCTTTGCTACCACGCTGTGTCATCAGCAAGGCTGCAAGTGGTAGTTTACTTTCCAGCCCACTCTTGTCTTGATGGTTTGGCCACAGCTTTCTCTCCCAGCCGATACCAGCTCTCTCTGAGCCTTTGATAAGGTGAGTATAATAAAACACGCAGGGGATGGCAAGCTGGGCGGGATGACCAGAAGCATCAAAAGAGATGCAGATGAAAGCTGTACGTGGGTAATTCAATAGGCATTCTGAAGAAGAAATCGGGGCAAGATTTCTACCAGCCATACAGCAGTGTTTGCTCCTCCAGACCTCATTAGCGCCGGCCCTCACTCAAACTTTCCTTCGGCAAACGCTGCAGGAGGCTTTCTGCCAGCGCTCCCTCGCCGTGTGCCTCCTGCGGACTTCGCTCACAGGCTCACCCAGCTCGGACCACACCGGCGTTTTGTCCGAGGTGGTGCAGGCAGCTGCGGCCGGGCTTGCCGACGTTGCCGCTGGCATTCCAGGGGTGCTGGCTCCACGCTGCCGGGTGGGCTGCGACAGCACCGGGGGGGGGGTGCGTGGGGAGGATTCGGTACCACAGGAGAGGGGAAAGTGGTTGAGCTGACCTGGGGGAGACTTAGGCGAGAAGAAAGTACCCCGCAGGGGGAGAAAGGCTGACCTTGAAAAACCCTGCTCAACACCCCGAGCTCCTTGCTACTTTTCCTTGTACCTTTGCCCACGTGCAAATGAGAATGACTTCCCGGGACTCTAAACGCCACGCACCTACGGCAAAACTTTGCCTCTTGTGTTGTTTGCTTGTGCGCCGAGAAAGCTTAATCTGAAACCAGGAACTCCGACTAAGCAGGTATGGAGTTGCTTGCAAGACTCTTTTTTATGCCTGCAAAGCACTGTCAGCGTATTTCTGTTTTGCACGAATTGCTTTACTAATCCCTTATTGTTTTATGACAGCTGAAATCGCCTGACTGGATGCCAACACATATGAACTACTAAATGGTTCTTGCATCTTATTTTATGGTCCCTCCTCTGTTTTGAAATAAACTGCCTACTAAACAAAATCAGTTTCCTTTTGTTTCTGATGACATATACATGTGGATTTTCAGAAAGGGAAGTGGGTTTGGGAGGAAATTTAGAAATTGCAAAAGGAAAAATGTTGGGGTTATTCTTTCTTCCTTCTATAATACACGCAACAATAGACCTACTGAAACTCCCTCTCCTGCCTGGGTTTATTTGGGCTTGTCTGCATGCGGCTCTAGTCCTGCCAGTTTATACAAAGCTCCAGGGTGTCACTGTAGACGATGGTCCATGCCACATCCCCTCTTCTTCATGTGCTTCTCACATTCCCATCTCAGGGTCACATCCCGATGGGACAGCTGGGGCAGCGCGATGCTCTCGGGAGGCCCACGGGCTTTGCCACCAGCTGGTGAGCCCACGGAAAGGACCTCTTGGTCTTGGAAAGCACCTCTTGGTCTTGGAAAGCACCTCTTGGTCTTGCACCCTACCTCCAGCCTCGCCTCCCTCCTGTGCCTGCAACTCCTGGCGCGCTGCTCCTGCGGCTCCGGGCGCACGGGCTGAAGAGGTGCCGCTTCGGGAACCGATTTCTAAGGGTAAAAAAGGTTAGGTTCTGCATTCGGCATTGCGCGTCCACGGCTTCCGGCCATGTTTCGTCAAGAGTAATCGCCCTTCGTTGCCAAACTTTGCTGTTAAATTCGATCTTAACTCTTACTGCACGGAGATAATCTTTCTTGTGTAAGTCCTCGCCCGAGCGCTTGCTGCGGTGTTCGTGTGGTTGATGCAAGGTTATTTGTGGTACAGAAAAATTTGCTTTCGACGCCCAGGTCAGGGCGTCAAATTCATGTTGTCAGAACTATCTGAGCGCACAAAGCCGGGGCCAGAGCTGGGCCCCCCGTGCCCGCCATGTTTAATTCCCAGCACACACAGCCCACAGCCCTCACGGCCAGGTGCCTCGGCCTCTTGTCTCGGGTCCTAATTCCTTCCCCCGTTTATGTGTGATCGGCCACGGTGCGCTTTCCTGACTTGGAGAGAGAGAAATTGGGGCGATCGCATTTACTGCTTGGCATCTGCTGACCACCCACAGAAGGGAGGAGATCTCTTTAAATACCCTTGCGCTAAAATGTTAATAAACAGATAAATAATGCCTTTTGGCAGAAGGATTTAAAAAAAAGGGGGGGCAGGGGTTGCCTAAAAAATACGAAAATGCTTTCCCCACATGTTCTCTCAGGTAAGCAGCGGAGCTGGTAAAACCCTGCGGCCGCCCCGCTGTCCCCCTCAGGCCTGCAGCAGGTAGGCAGCCAGGCCCTGGCTGTTTTTCCTTTTAAAGTCGCAGTAACGATTCCAACGGCTGTTTGGCAGCAGCTTTGATTTCCCAAAGAATTGGTTTTTTGCCTCTAGGGTAGAGGCCACATGGGGGAAGAGGGGGGAGGAAAAATATAGCGCCTCCCCGTCGGGGAATCGAACCCCGGTCTCCCGCGTGACAGGCGGGGATACTTACCACTATACTAACGAGGAACTGCATGGGGGTATTTTCCTCGGTAGCCACCAGATGGTTTCTTAGGGCTGGCAGCCGGGCCACGCGCCGGCCCCGCCCCCGCCCCTCTCAGCCAATCCCGCTTCCCGCCGCGCCCCGCGCCACCTCCTCCTCTTCCTCCGCCTCCTCCTCCTCCCGCAATGCACCACGGGAGC
>JAVJGG010000062.1:13494188-13553279 GCA_035590195.1 Aviceda cuculoides | reverse complement strand
AGGCAAATATGCGTGTTGATATTGTGAGACAAGTGTTAATAATTTGCTTGTTGCTTCTATTATTAGAATAATACATATTAGCAATGTTTTAAATTAATCAGGGCTGAAACGTATCAGAAACTTGTCACAGAGTGAAGAGATTTATATTCCAGTAATGAGTTTTTTTCAGACTTGGTATAAAGAGAATTCATCTTGCTGATTATGCTTCAGGTTCTGTAGCTCTCAGTTTCTTACCACAAAAGCACACAGACAAAACGTGAAAGCACACTGGGATTTACCAGTTTTAGAAAAAATTTGATGTGTTGAATTTTTGTTTCATGCAACATTACAGCTTTCTTAGTGTACCATATTAAGATTTTTCTAATCAAAATCATGGTTGAAAAGATGATAGAGTTAACCTGTCAACTTCCTGTTCTCTTTTCTAATAAAAATAACTTGATAATCATCATGTTCCATCCTCAGAAAAGGTCAACAACAGTTTTATTAGTATATATCAATGTGAACTGTAAAATGAAATTAAATTGTAGCTATCAGTGAGGTTTGAAAACATATGTAGCAAAGGCTATTGTTTTAAGTATTTTCAACCTGTTGTTTGCTACTAATAATACCTTTTTAAAAATGTTAAAAAGCACAGTCCAATACTTTTCCTAAGTGCTAGCACACATAGTAAGAAAAACTATTCTGTGATATGACATAAAAGGCAGAGCTGTAAATAACCACTGTAGCAGCTAAGAACATGGCAGAAAATGCACATAGGAGGCCCTTAGTTTTCATTTTAGTGTGGTAAGAATTAATTTCTGTTGCTTAAACTGCAAGGTTTAAAAAAATGAAGGCATGTTTTAAAGAGAAGTCATGTTTAATTTCAGTGATAAAATGGAGATTACATTGTATGTTTTTATATGAGAGAGGAGAGTAATGGATCCCCAGGATTTTAGGAAGAAAAGGAAGGGTGTGCTCAAGCTCTGCTACCCTGAAGTGTATATATAATGTAATTATACTGCTCAATGCTCTCATTTCGCTTAATATTTTTTCAATGTACATTTTTAAAAAGTGAAATACAAATGTAAAAGAATATAACCCCTCTTATTCAATTTTGCAGACCACTATAATGACTAGGGAACAGATACAGAAAGAATATGATGCTCTAGTTAGAAGCTCAGAGCAGCTTCTGAGTGCACTGCAGAAGAAGAAACAGCAAGAGGAGGAAGCAGAGAGGCTACGACGCATCCAGGAGGAAATGGAAAAAGAAAGAAAGAGACGTGAAGAGGAAGAACGACAACGAAGGAAGGAAGAAGAGGAGAGACGTCTGTGAGTCTTGAATAAGTTGCTGGTTATAGCATGAGAAGAAAATAGGAAAGGCACTTTAATGAGGTCATTTTTAATATTCCTATGCTTAAAGAGAGTCATTTGGATTGTACTCCTGGTGTGATATGCAGTGTTAAAACATTTCCTTTCCCAATGATTTATAAGGTAAGTGTAGTCAGAATAGAGTGTGGAAGAAGTGATATGATGCTGCTGGAAAGGCAGATGGACTTGAAAAGTTTCTTGACTTTACATGTAGTGTCCTGTCATCAGGACTGTACTGATTTCTGGATTACCATTCAGTTTTATGGAAGATGCTTTCCTATCTCGTGTTCACTTGCATCATAACAACATGTTTTCATTTCCTCCTCCTCTTTTATAATAGGAAATCTGAGATTGAGGCGAAGAGAAAACAGGAAGAGGAAGAGAGGAAAAAGAGGGAAGAGGAAGAAAAACGTATTCAGGTTAATATTTTAGCTATGTGTGGCGTTTGGGGTTTTTATTGTTGCTGGGTTTTTTCTTTCTTTTAAATCTTTTTCACAGCTTAGGGTCTCCACTGAGTCTGACGGCTTCATTTTATAAATATGTCTCAGAGTTGTTCAGCAGCGTTGCTTTATTAGTAAATGTAAGGCGAAAATCATGCTTAGAGTATCCCAAGACAGACCACAAATTTCTGGTTCATATGCAAGTTCAGGTCTTCTGGATAGAGGTGCCTTTTTTTAAAGTTATTTTAAAGTTAAAAATACACAACACTGAAGAATTGTAGTTTAGCCTTCGCAGTTTTTTGCAGATGTTCCATGTCAGGCAAGTTTGGCACTCTTTTACTGGAAGTCACATCTGGACTCAGGCTGTGTCATGTACCGGCTTAACTGTAAGCACTTTCAGGATATTGGTAATAATGAGAGGATACAGGACTGTCTCTAGTAGCCCCTTTGGCTACATTCATGTAGAATAAATATATGCAGTTCAAACCCTGCTCCCCACCCCTTCCCCTTGATTCCTGACACTTCTTACTGATCCCATCATGAACTCGCATTCTGAGGTGTGTTTGGCCCCTATACCCTTGTTTTCCTCTTGTCTTGGAGATTACCTGGGTCACCTGGGAGAGCAGTCTCACAGGGAAAAAGCTTCTCTGTCGGGGCAGTTGTAGCAAGCGCAGGGCCGTGGTCACTGATGTTTACAGACTCTTTTAAGCCCTGTTCATGATTAATCAGAAGCAGAATTTTTCTCCTGTATGTTGTTATCCCTGGAGTTAGCCTAGCACTGCTTATTCTCCTTGTGTCTGCATACTCTTTTCTATCACCTCACCCTCATTCTTGATAAACAAGTCACTGGAACTAACAGAGAAATTATAGCTTAACTTTGATGAAAAATGACTCTTTCCTGTGTTTATTGGGCTGTCACCTGTATCAGAACAATAAGCACTACCAGCTTGCAGAAGTTAAACAAGAGTAAGCTGCTATTTGGCTAAGTCTCTGAATCATTGCTTGGAGACCACTGCAGATGTGTCTAGTGTTTTGTGAGAAATTCATAGGATAAGTTTCCATTCAGGGACAGTTTAAATGGATTAAACTTTGTCCACTGAGGAAGCAAAATGGCCTGTTGCCAGAAGGTTTGAAAACTTGGTCTGCCAGCTCTAAGAGCATCTCTAGGAACTGTTTTTATTTACGTTTCTTTGTTTGTGAGTTGTGGATATCTGCTGTGCAGAATGTAATTTATACTTTTACAGAAATGCTCCATTTGGATACAAAGCAGACACATAATCCAGTAGGGTAGTTCTTTCTTCTACATACAGTTAATTACTCAGTCTCTCTTCCTGGTGGTTGTTGCTATCAGCTAATCTGAAATGGGATTCATAGGATAAAGTCACTGGTGTTACTGCACCGCTTTAGTGGTGCAAATTCACGATGAAGAGTGGGAAGTGACTTTGTCTCCTTTGTTGAGTTTTGGGCACCAAAAAAGGTACTGCTAAGCCTTGGCTTGTATGACTTTCAGATATATGAATTGGATGCTCACGTTTTACTTACTGTGTGTGCAAGACTCTTTGTTAAATAACGATAGTAAACCGGTATTTAGTTTTGCTCTGCAGAGGCAGTGTATCTGGATTGCTTCTGCATTGCAGTAAGTCAGAATTTTACTATTTGCTTAAATTCAAAGCCAGATCAGGTCCACAGAGGATTCCAGTGTTTGTCCTGATCCCTTTTCAGAATGAACCATGGACCTATATGCAAAGCAGTGCCAATTGCAAAGTCCTGTAATGCCAAGTGCAGAATATCAAGGGAGTATCGTGTTAGTGCTATGGAAGAGTAACCATATTGCTCTGTATCATCTGACTTTTAATGATTCTAAAAACTTTAGAAGGCTAATTTTCATAACATCCAACAAGAAAGCTTCATGTGTTTTTTAAATAAGGAATAATTGATTGGCACTTTAGTTTGAAAAGGTAATACAAGTGGTGGACAATAATGATTTGATAAACTATGTGAAAACCAATCTGTTGGTTGTTTGGAATCTGTAGCTGTTTTGTTTTTCTTGGGTCAAATTAAATACTAATGCTGTTACTTTTTCAGTTCTGTAAATTTTGCATGTTTTGAAAGCTATAAATAGACTACTTGGCATATTTTTCTAATCATCTGCTTATGTACCATTTTGGTTTTGGTTGGGTGAGGTTAAAGGTGTGTTTTTATAAAACAGGCTGAAATTGAGGCTCAGCTAGCTAGAGAACGAGAAGAGGAAACCCAGCACCAGGCAGTGCTTGAACAGGAACGTCGTGATCATGAACTTGCAATGAGGATTGCCCAGAGTGAGGCAGAACTCATCAGTGATGAGGCTCAGCTTGATCTAGGATTGCGCAGGTATGGGGTTAAGTAGTTACATTTTTCTTTCTCTCTCTTTTTTTTTTCTTTTTTCTTCCTTTCCTGATCCCTTTCAGAAGACTATGCTCATGTTGGTTTTATGTATTTTTGTATTAATTAAATGGACCTTTTAAGTCAGTGTATTGCTGTATTTTTCAAATTAACTTGTGCAATTTGTTAGAAATAGATTGCTTTTGCTTAAAGACTTCCTCCATTTTGCATCTAGTTACATCAGTAATTTAGTAGGCGCTTGTGAATACAACTGCAATTCTCATTCTCTTTTTGAGTTCTGGCAAGGATGGCAACCAATTTAAATTATTAATTTTAGGATTAATTTAAAGTAGTGAAAGGAATTTCCTCAGTGGTAAGTAGTAATAAAATATACCCTTTCTGGTACTTGATAGTTCCAGTAGTATAGTGTGAATTTGTGTGGGGGGTATTTTTAACCAAGAAGCCCTCTCAGAATGCAGAAACAGTAGTTATTTCTGGGTCCTGATTTGTAAGTTTTTTAAAGTGGAATGAATATATTTAACATAGATGGGTTTGAAAATTAAATGTCATCTTAAATGTTTTCTTTCATGTGAATTTTTTTGTGTCACAAGAAGTGCTTGGCTTTTGGTATACAGATCCACACTGCCTGCAAAGCAAGAGCTCTTCATGTGTAAAAGGTGATGCCTTAGAAGCAACTTAGGAGTTCCAGTAAAAATGGTACTTATTGGTCAAATTGCATAAAGGAACCTATGAACATGATCACATTATCGGTGACTTCATTAGTGCCAATCTACTCTGTTGTTGTTGAAAGAAGGGGTATAAGAAAATCCCAAGTGTTTCCATGGTATTTCAAGCTCCCAGATGTATTCTCTTTGCTACTTGAATTTTACCTAGATGTATACTTTTTTTTAATAACTATATGCCTATGAGAGATAGCTGGGTAATTTTTTTTGTCATGTACAATACTGATTTTTAGACAGTTCCACTAAAATTACTGGTTTTGCCCTCAGTTATACAATAGATGTCATGTTCTCTCAGGTAAGACTTTAACACGCACAGGTGGATGTCCAAGTGCTTCACAGACAGCATTCTGGAGATTTTCATACTTTCCCTGTTTGGATTTTGGTGCAACACTTTGAAGGTAAACCCAAAGTCACTCTGGTGTTGCAACCTGGCAAACTTCTCAGACATGAAAGAAGGGATGCAATAGACAAGAAGGGCTCAGAGAGTTGAGTAACATCTCTGTCAGTGAAGCTCTGATCTCCACAGTGTTTCCTACTGCTCGTGGGTGATCCTGGTATATGTCTTCCTTGGGTAGTCCTGAAATGGATGATGAACTAACCATCCTGATAGTTATGACAGCCAGTTTTTCTCCACTGTGTAGCTAGCGGTAGGAGAATGAAGACTTTTCTGAATGATTGCAAAGTGCAGAATGGTCTGAACAAATTAACATAGTGATGTAAGTAATTTCTTGAGCAAGATAATATATAAATCTAGAAAAAAGTAATAGATTTTTCTGCTTGTATGAGATTTTAGCTCATTAGCAAATTTTTTTCCTTCTGTTTCTGCAGTCTACTTCAAAGAGTTTTAAGCATGTCCAAAAATTGAAGAAAATGCTTTTAATTTCACCTTTGATTTGATTTTGGTTTGGTTTGTTTAAAAACAAACTAAAACATTCACCTAGGTAGATTTCCATGTAACTGCAGGAATTGGTTTAAAAATAGAAATTGTGGGAATTCTACTCTGAAATTAAAATTATTTATTGGTTTGAACAAAACATGTAATTTAATAATTTAAATATAAATTCTCAGGACTTAATTTAACTGATACCAATTAAAATTTTACTAGAGTCTAAGGAATTTATATTCTGCCATCTTCTGGATTTGAGACTTGCATATTAATATATGATACACTGAGATCACTGTGACTTTTTTATATGTATATTTGCCTTTTCTCTTAAATTTTGCTGTAGTAGGATAAAGCACGTATCACTCCGTACTGAATTCATGCAGTATACTGATTCTACAGTGTTTTCACACGATTTTGTAAAAAAATCATTTCATGCTTACATATTGGCATGAATAAAAGGGTATTTTCCATTGTGCTGTACTACCTGTGCAGTGAAAATGCTAAGAACAAGGTGATTTTTATGTGCCACTTTGAAGGAACTCTTGCATTTTGCTCTTTTTTAAGAAATGTGATACTTGTGCGTTGTCATTTGAAAATGAGTAGCCTCAGCTTTCTTTTCTCCTGAATACCTTGCTGCACTCACCATTAGTTTTCAGAGATATTTAAAGGTTCATAAGTATTAGTAGTTTCTTTGAAAAATATATTCTTTGGCTCCTGTCAAAGAAGAAAAGTTGTTTGTTCTGGCAGTAGATCCAGCATTTTTATTTGTACTTATTCTGTGCTGAATATGCAGGACCTCTCCTAGCTTCATCCAATTTTATTACTCATCCACAATTTGGAAGCATGTGTAACAAGGGATTTACTGGACCTAGGGGTAAATTAACAGAAGTGGTTAGCACTTAAGTAAAGAATTAGTTAAATAATAGCTATCTGATTTCAACTCTGCAATGTTTTTAATTTGTGGCTTATGGAAACATGTGGTGTAGCATATAGCACCAAAATAAGCTAGCCTCAGTGAAGGCGTTGCGAATATATCTGTTCTGTGTGTTGTGTTGGAACAGCCCAAGTAAGTTCTAATGTGTAGCGTGTTCAATGCTACATGTGTGTACACGTGGGTCTTCATTACGGCAGTTAGACTCGATGTCTTTTCACAGCTTGCACGAAGAAGCTATCTGTCCTGTTCCCGGAGTAGCTACCTGAGGATTGCTGTTATTTCTTGTGATACGTTTATCCAGGCATAAAATATATCAGTAGCATGTCTCAAAATCTTTGATTTTGAAAGGGGTGGGGGGAGAAAGTGTGGGGGGAGTTTTCACTTGTACATTTTTTCCACATTATCTTAATCTAACTTTTTAAAAATAATTTAACACTCATGATTGAATGAGAGAGGTGAAGAGAAAAGGTCTATATAATCATAAGACAGTAAATAAGACGTGAGAGAGCATGAAATACTATGACTCATCTTTTCCCACTTCAGATTATTAGAAGGGTAACTAGGAAGAAGTCTATCTAACATAATTATCTTCTATTTGCAGAGACAATGGAACAAAGCTGCAAATGACTGCGTATGGCATTTTTTTCCATTTGAATGCTCTAATAGAAAAACAAGCAACACTAATTAATTCAAAGAAAATTGATATTGTCCTCTTATTTACTAATATTCCATAACAATCTTTATTATCATGCATCTATAAACTTTAAATCAGTTTGAAATACCTTGTCCACTACTTTTCTTATTTCTAATAAACAAGTTAATAATCTAATATACCTAATAATGTCTATTTAAAGATGATTATGTAATTAGTATAAACTTTTTCACATACTATCCATTTTTCACTACCCCATGTGATTCATTGCTCTTTACAGAATCAGGACTGTGTATATATATATATATATATAAGAATGGAAATTATTTAAACAAGTAGTCATTATTTTTTGTGCACTTCAGTTTGGTTGGCAAGAGACTTTCAAAGTTATAAAGGCTGTTTTTATATTAATATGTTCGGTTTATGCTTATTTATCAATTTTCTCATAGGGAACAAATGGCCACAGAAATGTCAGAAATATTGTCTAGGTAGGTGAGAAGGCAACACCAAATGAATCAATCATTTTATAAAAAGAAATCACACATGAAATGGGTTGAATTATTATGGAATGAAAAATAATGCAATCTGGGTTTTTTTAAGCACTAAGCAGATGAGTAAATTATTTCTTTCAGATAAATTTCCTTTATCAACACCTTTTTTAGCAATTATTTTTCTGCTATTTTAATTGATTATGTATATATTTAAAAAAAAGAATAGTTCATGTACCCTGGATTTTTGTGTAATTTTGAAAATGCTCCTCCGACTCTCTTCTCTTTTCACCTTTCTTATAATGATAATAGAAAATTAAGCTCCACAGCTTTTGAAGGAGTATTTCTACAGATTCAACAGAGTTTGTGAAGTTATTTAATGTTAATGTAGCTGTTAGTGCTTTTAATAAAAAAAATCTAGTTATAATTCCCTTCAAATAAAAGCAGGTTTGAAAATTACCATGTTGAAAGCATATTAAAACCCCTTAAGATGTCTAAACAAAATCCCCTTCTGAGATGTCTTGAATGCTGATGCAAGATTTTATGCGCAATGCAAGAGGAAAGGAAAATGCAGGTTTAGATCCGAGTACAATTCTTCTCAAACAGTCTCATAGTAGTTTGTGATAGAATACTAATTCTCTGTTGAGAGAAATTGTTATAATGTCCGCCATATCAGTGAGTAATTAGAAAGTGGTTTGTGCAACTTGAGGACAGAAAAAACCTTTTGGCATTCATTTTCTGAAGCTTACGTAAGAAGCAAAATTGTTTAGCGTTTTTAAAAGTGAATCTGTCGTTAAACAAGCTACTATGCTGTGTATATACAGTCTGAAGATGATCAGTCTCACATGATTGATGGGTTGTCTAGCTGTAGCATTGATAATTGGGAATGCAGCTGTTGTTAACGACATTTGTTTCTTACAGTGGTATTTTAAGAATAGGAATAAACAATGTGTGTAATTAAACTAGCATGTGAATTTAGGTGGCTAGATTATATTGCATATATTGACATAGTTCCAATGACAATGGCCAATTCTTAATGTGCAAAAAAAATAAAAAAATTCTGGGGGCAAAATCAGAGGCTCTGTGTTTTGGTTGAATTCAAAATGTAGTACTTCTTACTGCATGCTTGTTTAACTAAATTTTTTTCACTTGTCATATACTGGAAACTTTTGACTTGAGACTGACTTTTTTTAAGTCTGGAAATACTGTTTATGATACATAACTTTGTCAGATTGAGTGGCGAGGACTGATTGGCAAGTATGATGGTCTTAATGCCAGACTGTTATGCTTAAAGTCATGTAGAAAACAAAAGAGTGATCTGCAGAGTAGTACTGTAATGGAAAGACTAAGCCATTCAATTGGATTAGCATTCTTAAAGATTACTAGTTTAACCAGAGATCTTACAGCCTAGTTCTGGTGCTCTAAATTATGTAGCAAACTCTTAGAGTGGTGGGTAGTGTTGCTAAATAAGGAAAATCCTTAGGATTTGTCAAATTAGGTTCAAGAAGGTTAGACACCAGGCAGCGGAAATTACATTTAGCAGCAATTCCTTAATGTCCTACAGGTATGCCAATGATGACAAAATATTAAAATATATATTTTGAAGGAGACTATCTGCCTAATGATTTGTTTTACACATACGAGTAGTGCTAAGGATGAGGAAAAGTTCCTGTCCCTCAACTATGTACTGATTAAAAGTCAAAAAGGTAGTTTTTTATGTCAGACTTCTCACATACCATAACTGGAAGCTGTGTGTTAACTCAGATTAGTAGTATGAGTAGGCATAATCAAGCTGACGCTTAATTCTGTAGTTTTAATTACATTTGAAGAGATGGTCTGTTGCTGTTAAGAAGAACATTTGGTGAAACAGATTGTTTTATTCTAGGAAACTTAAAATGCATTTGTTATCTCTGCATTCAAAATTGCTATATCTCCATAGAGAAATTTGTCATAGAAAATGTATTTATAACCTATTAACTAAAAAGGGAAAATAAACAACATAAAACTTCGTAGTACCGCATGAGACCTTTATGGAAAAATAAACTTTAAAATAATATTCACCGGATTATAAATACTGTATAATGTAACAGTCCCACAAAAATATTGCTGCACAAACTGATTTTAAATGAAAAGGCCTGGTTTCTTTTGTTTTTCTCTCGGGAATTTTTGAATACTTGATTGCATCAAGTATTTTGCTACCATGTTAAAGATCCAGTTTCTTCTGAACAGATCCTCTCAGATCCTGAAAGATAATTCAGTTTGCCTCATGTTCTTGGTCATGGACATTAGCAGAGATTGATAAAATCATGTGTCTGTTCTTGAATTCGTTAGTGTTTAAAAAGTATTTTGATCGTCACTGAATGTTGGAGTGTTTTGTACTTAGTTTATATCCAAATAATCCATGGGAAGTTTGCCGTTCCTGAGGGAAAGTTCTTACACTTCTTATCCATACCATTTTTAAGACAAAAAAAAAAAAAAAAAATTTTTTCAGGTTTATGTAGATGTATGCATGTAATATTTGTTTGTTTTTTACATGATAACCTTATACATACTGTTAAACATGGAGGAGATTTTAGTAATAATTTCTCAGTTGCATTTGCTGTGGACTTTGTTGCATACTATCTACATGACAAATATATTTTGCCTCTGAAAAACACTGTTTCTGGATGAGTCTTTTTATACTGGTCAGCCTTTTTTCTGAAAGCGGTCTTTTTTTCCATGGTATCTCTTGATGATTCCCCCCACCCCTGAATAAACATTGCTGTTCTCAGATAGCCACTATACAATTAATACAGAATTATTTTGATTTGTTGTCTCAAATTAGACTTTTGTCAAAGACATGGAATATTTTCTCTGGTCTTGGAACAAGGATTTTGTACTGATCCAGTTTTAAACAGCAAAGGAAATTCCTTTTCTTCCTTCTCCTAGTCTACTTCAGAAATGCTTTTTTGTCTTATTTTTCAAATGGAACTAAAATGTATATGGCCACTCTTTGTTGTCTGTATTCTGCATCTTGACTAGTACTAAATCAGTGTGGGGTGAGGTACACATAAATAGAATATGCGTCTTTTCACACATAAGTGCTAACTATTAATGACAATTCCTGTTAATCTCTAGGCAAGCAATGAGATGATTATATTATTTTGGATGTAAAAGATGCCTTCACTTTCTCTTAATCATTTGAACATCTTGAAAATGGTACTTTGTCTTTGAATTCAGTCCCTCTGCTGCTAATTTTCATTGTAATAAACATGCTGCAGCGTGGATTGTGGGATCTGTTTTTCCTGCTGTAAAAATTCCTGTTTCATACTTGAAAAAATACATAATTTTTTTTTTAATAATTATAGGGGTCCTTCAGTTCAAGCCACGAAAGCTGCTGCTGGTACTAAGAAGCATGATCTTAGTAAGTGGAAATATGCAGAGCTTCGTGATACAATCAATACATCCTGTGGTAAGTGGTGGGGTTTTTTCTGATTTGAGAAAAGAAGTCAAGTTGTGGTTGTATGAAAGGTGTTACTTTCTTCCTATGACAAAGATAAAAACTTGCTTATTAATTTATTCAGGTTTGAGTGAATGTAAAATTAATTTTTAAAAGTTGTCTCGGTTTTACGTATTTCCACAAAGGGAATAATAGTTATTATGCTTTACCTAGAATTTGTGTGTTCTAAGAAATTTTTTACTGTCACTTCTTGCTGTCATCAAATCACAAAAAAGCAAATATGTCATGTAAAGGACAGCAAAAAATATTTTCTGTCTTAGATGTTCAGATTATTCTTTAGTTTTCAAAATGTGTAACTTCATTTGGGAAGCTCACAGTTGGGACATTAATTACTTTTCCCCCAGTGTTATGAAGATCAAAACAGATAAGAGTTATTCCTTTATTAAATATTACTGTTTCTTCCTGCTTCTGATTGAAAGCAGTTGGTTAACTTCTGATTTAAGATCACTCAGAATGTCTCCCTGGATGTAGAAATTGGAAACAAACCCTTTCTCTCTATTTGTATTTAAAACCCGAAGTTAGCTCCAAATTCTAACTGTATCTCTATTGTTTTTACACATGCAAGACTGGAGCGATGTTTGCAGTAATACATGGTGCTAGTGTGTGTTCACCCCTAGTGAAGCCGGTCTGGATTCTCTTCGGTGACTAATGAAAAAGCCTTGCGATCATTCAGTCTCTTGATATAATGAAATTCAGCAAAATTAAAATGTATTTAATAAACTGGAGAAAGAACCTAGGTCTGAGCAATCAAATTGCTGATTTTTCAGTTGCAGAAATAAAGTTCAGCAGTGAAATTTTATCTGTTTCTGTACTGCTTGGCTTGTGATAATGTCAACAGGCAGATTTAGTGAAGTGAAGATTTTATTTGTAGCATTACACTGTCCCAAATCTCACAGTGGAGCAGCTACTTTGGGGACTGCCATTACTCTAAAGGACAAGAGGATATATAGCACTCCAAAGGACTTTTCTGGGCCATAAAATAGAAGTCCTGTTGCTGCAGAGAATGAGGGTATAATATAATAAATATAATTATTATATTTATATTAAAACGTATTAGTGTTACAACGTGATCTAAAATTATTTAGCTATCAGTATAGAAAAGCATTTAGTAAATAATTTTTCTGATTTTTCTCACTTATCCTTCCCTTCCTCATTTTTGAGACAGATATTGAACTATTGGCGGCTTGCAGAGAAGAGTTTCACAGAAGGCTAAAGGTATATCATGCTTGGAAATCCAAGAATAAGAAACGCAATGCAGAAACAGAACAGCGTGCTCCCAAATCAGTCACAGACTATGGTGAGGAGAGATAATTTTGTGTTTATAATAATTTTGGTGACAATATTCTAAAGAAAACATTTCTAGAATGAATTTCAGTTTCACTAGGTTGAAGGAAATTCTTGGTTTTTTAAAGAGTATTTTTATATTGATTTAAGGTAAATATTTTGAAAAGATTGGAACTGGCAAATACTTTGCAGAAAGTAGAATACTTTTAGGAGACCCACATACATGTACTGAATAGCTCTCCTTAAAAGCTTTTCTCATACCAACTCACATGTTAAAAATAGTTCGGATTTGCTGTTGCAGGTGCTGGCATTTTTGCTAAATGTTCATTGCTGTGCTACTTAAGACTAAGGAAGATCATTTTCCATTTACAAAGCTGTGGTTTGCATTTTGAGACTTTTGAGACTTTGTTTTTAAGGTTGTTCATATTAGTTCTGACCTCTACAATTACAAATGCTGCTTTCTGAGAGTAGTTAATGATAGTTCAGAACAAAGAATTATACCTAAGGATAGAATAGAGATTCTAAAAATAGTCAGAATCATAGAATCATTTAGGTTGGAACAGACCTTTAAGACCATTGAGTCCAACTGTTAACCTGGCACTGCCAAGTCCACCACTAAACCATGTCCCTGAGCACCACATCTACACGTCTTTTAAACACCTGCAGGTATGATGACTCCACCACTTCCCTGGGCAGCCTGTTCCAGTGTTTGACAACCCTTTTGGTCAAGAAATTTTTCCTAATATTTGATCTAAACCTTCCCTGGTACAACCTGAGGCCATTTCCTCCTGTCCTATCGCTTCTTACTTGGGAGAAGAGACCGACCCCTGACCCCCACCTCGCTACGACCTCCTTTCAGGCAGTTGTAGAGAGTTATGAGGTCTCCCCTCGGCCTCCTTTTCTCCAGACTAAACAGCCCCAGCTCCCTCAGCCGCTCCCCATCAGACTGGTGCTCCAGGCCCCTCACCAGCTCCGTTGCCCTTCTCTGGACACGCTCCAGCACCTCCATGTCTTTCCTGTAGTGAGGGGCCCAAAACTGAACCCAGCACTCGAGGTGCGGCCTCACCAGTGCCCAGTACAGGGGAACAATCCCCTCCCTGCTCCTGCTGGCCACACCATTTCTGATACAGGCCAGGATGCCGTTGGCCTTCTGGGCCACCTGGGCACACTGCTGGCTCATCTCCAGCCGGCTGTCAACCAGCACCCCCAGGTCCTTCTCTCCAGGCAGCTTTCCAGCCACTCTTCCCCAAGCCTGTAGCGCTGCGTGGGGTTGTTGTGACCCAAGTGCGGGACCCGGCACTGGGCCTTATTGAACCTCATAAAACTGGCCTTGGCCTATCGATCCAGCCTGTCCAGATCTCTCTGTAGAGCCTTCCTGCCCTGGAGCAGATCAACACTCCCATCCAACTTGGTGTGGTCTGCAAACTTACTGAGGGTACACTTCATCCCCTTGTCCAAATCATTGATAAAGATATTAAACAAAACTGGACCCACTACTGAGCCCTGGGGAGCACCACTTGTGACCAGCCGCCAACTGTATTTAACCCCATTCACCACAACTCAGTCACATGACTGACAGTGCTTCTTTGCCACTATAAAAATACGGGGTATTATGAATTTCCAGCTCTAAAAAGTCAGTAGGCGCTGGTGGTGTTTACTTGTCATTTTGGCATTCCCAGAAAAGCCTGTAAAGTTTTGAAAATGCTTAGTATACACAAAGCTAGTACTATCAAAACCCTTGCTGTCTGCACTGATTCTTGGGAAATACTGTGGACTTGAATAACAGGAGTGCATTTTGAAAAACAGATCCTACAAATTTTAAGCTTACCAAGATCTTGGCAGTGGAGCTGAGCATTGGAACCAATTTCAACTTGAAGGGAAGCAAATTCCAACAACAGAGATTTTTTTTAAAGGTGAAAAATTTGGCCTTTATGGAAAGTGTCTCCAGCTAATTAAAGATTACTCCTCTAAAGATGAAGTTTTATTAAGTGGTGCAGCTAGTTTAATGATTCCACTGCACCTAAGTAGCAGTCTCGGTTTACTCTCCTGGCTTTTCTGTTCTCACAGCTTTTTAGGTTACAGTTCTGATGTTTATGGGGTCTCTTGGTGAGCCTAGTTCATTTTGCTGAACAAGCAGATAAAAATGAACTGAAGTGTAAAAAAGAAATTGCTTTAGTAAGATGATCTGGGCTGCTGAGGGACTGAATGAGTGCAAGGAGGGATGGAATTATGTGACCGGAGTAGAGGAGGGGAACCTAGTCTGAACTGCAACAGCTGTTGGGTTGATTTGGCTGCTATGTGAAACCCAAGAGAGGCAAGAGGGGGGGGGAAGAGAGAGAAAAAAAAAAGTCACCTTCTCTGTGAGCTCTTTAATATTCAGTGTTCTGCCTTCTCTGTGGAGCCAAAACATTTGCCACTCTTGGTCTAGTGCATAAGGCTTCTATGTTGTATGTTATTCAGAGCTGTATGCCATCTAGAAATACACTGTTGATAAGTTTGCTGGACCTGTACAAAGAATGGCATTTAGTCTAATTGAAATTATACTACACTTTCTAAAACAGAAAACCATTAGAGTAATTTGTTAGAAAAGGAATGTCTTTCATTAAACAAAAAAGACAAATGCATCAAACTCTTGGATATGTATGTGTGCTGAGCTTACCTAAAACTACTTTTTTTTGCTCCCGCATGGCCAGACTGGTAAGAAATGTAGTGGAGAGCAGCCTCTGTAAAAATGAACTTATTACCCAACAGCCATTGAGATTTGAAATAATTTTAAAATTTCAGATTAGCAAACTGGGCATCAAAATGTAGGGCTATATTCACAATCTTGTAAGAACCCATCTATAACACAAGTCAATGGACTTCAATCTTTTCAACAATATATTCTGTGGGTTAATATGCAAAATTAAAACACACAAGGTGATATGGATATTTTAATAAATGATATCGAAATGGTTTGGGGATAATAAATGGTGGAATAAAATTTTCTGAAATGTTGTCTCCAAGTAATTACGAAGTCTTACTTATTTAACAGTGTTTAGTCAGATAAAATGGAATTTTGTCAGGAACAGCTGTATTATCCCCTTTGTGTCCAGAGTACTGGGAGAAAGAATTTCTCTATAAAGATACTGTAGCTTTGGAATTTCTTTCATTAAAATAACAAATATTTAGAATTTTTTTCAATTCCAAACATGGAAATCAAATATATACATTTTGATTTTGCTGAATCTTTTTTTATCCATAAATATTCTTTGTTTATTTGAATTCATTAAAGCTTTTCCTGCATCTTTTTGTGTGACACAACTGCCTGTTATCTGAGCAGTGCCTCTTAACTTCTCCTTCCATAAAATTTAATGGAACTAAAATGAATATGGAAAACTAACTTTCTTTTGAACAGTGACCAAACCAGTGGCATTTTTATATGCTCTTATATATGCAGATTTTTTTCAAATAGAGATGATACTGCAATTTTTTGGCCTTTGCATGAAAGATCTATGAAATAAGTACTCCTTGTAGATAGAGGAGTATCACTTGGGGGGAAAAAAACAATGCCTTTATTATAACATAAGGCAGGAAACTATGGAGGAAATGTGCATGTTTCTTTACTTACATACCTTTGTTTTTCTTTGAATCGGTGGTGTTGATAGCTCACATTACAAATAAGATTTCTTTTTTTTCTCACATTATCCATTAGGTTCCCATACCTTGCTACTTGATTGCTTTAGTAGTTGGAGCTTTAGAAAGCAGGTGAGTGAATCTGCACAAAGTATAAATATTAATAATCATAATAAATCTTCAGAGTTACCTTTTTTGTTTGTTACTTGGTCTTGTTTCTAGTTTTAATAGTTCTTAGAGATTCAGCAAGCCTGTTTATTTGTATCAAACTGCATGTATCTTGATTCACTCTTGCATCATTTTTTCTACAGAATATACTTTTGCTGTAACTTAAAGAAATACCATGAGGAGTTTGCAATTGATTGGAACCACTAAGGGCTTTTTCTAGCTCAGGGAATAGTATCTTTTTCCTCTAGTAACACAGAAGCCATGTGATGTACAAAAGGCAGAAAGTGATAGCTTCAGCCTCGTTGCTGATCTGCACAAGGATGTGTTAATCTAGCCCATAATAATGCTTTTATATTAGGACTTCACAGCATTTACAAATCTGTAAATGTGTTTCCTATTTATTTGTCCTGAACAATAGATGTGTGTGGTTTGTTTTCTAAAGCTTTTCCTAGTGTTCCTGTGGAGCACTAGAAACTAGTGGAGTTTCTCCTCTAGCAGTAGAGAGGAAAAAGACAGGAAGACTCCGTAATGAGTTTCTTCAGCAACATGGGTTACTCTTGAGCACGTTTAAATGTGTGCTCTCTGAAGTAGTTTCCCATAGAATTATTTCCAGTTCATGGTGTCTTCATAGCATTTTTACTTTCAACAGAAAGATTGGCCCAAGGACACTGGTGTGGGCTGAAAAGGAGCTAGTGGATAAATCGGCCTATGAATTTGCTGAGGTGGGTAATTAACAAAAAATGTTTTGTAAACTAACTGTTTCACAGTTTTGGGAAAGGAATAGGCTGTAGTTCAGTATTTTTTTCATCTGTAGCCCTCCTTTCTCTACCTCCCACCCCCAAAAATGCTGCTGTTCTATCACAACACAAAACTACTACTGAAGATAAATATTGATACAGTCTTGTACTCATTTTGCATGTGGGACATCCCAAGGTGAATGAGAATGAAGTGTGGGATCAATAGCTTATAACTTGTGCAGTGTTTGTAGTCAGAAGTTATGTTAGAAATTAATGTGAATTCTTGTTTCAGGCTGAAGCTATGCTGAAAACGGCAGAAGATTTAGCAGGACCCTATGTATGGGGACAGTATGATTTGTTAGTCTTACCACCTTCTTTTCCGTACGGTGGTATGGAGAATCCTTGTCTTACTTTTGTAACTCCAACACTATTGGTAAGTGCCACACTGACAAAAGTCAGCTTTTCCTTAGGGCTTGCTTATATTAATCCACAAATTGATTCATCTTCCCCCTAGAAAGAACTGTAAATATTCCTGCCTCCTTTCGAGTTAGGGATCATACATGAAACTGCTGAGGTTTACTTGAACTAACAACTGCTTTTTTTTTTTTTTTAGGCAGGTGATCGATCTCTATCAAATGTAAGTGCAAAATAGGTTCATGTCTTCAAGTAGAACACAACTTGAAGTTGCATCTTAGCTTCCTTTGTAAAAGATGCCTGAAAACTTGGTCTCATGTTCATTGGGGGAATTTAAAGTTAAGGCAGTAACTTGAAGTCTTACAGAGTGAGTTTTAGTTCTAAGTAAACTCTAGAAAAACTGGAGACATATCTATTTTGTATAATGAACAGATGAAAATAACATGGGTGCTTGTATGCGTAGGGGACTGACAGCATTTAGCTGCTCAGTAGCTCTTTCCCTGTCCTCCGTACAGATATGTTTAAAAACCCTAACTGAATTGATCTCACTGAAATTGTTTGTAGGGAACTTCTTCCTCTCTGTGTCTGTCTATGTACTAGAACTCGCATTGTGTACAGTTTTCTTTTGAAGTGGAAATCATGAGTACTATTTGAGTAAATTCTATTTTTTCTGGGAAGTTGAATACTCTGGATGCTGAAAGACATACAAATGTCTTTCTACTAGACTGATAGACTGCTAAAAAAAATATGATTGTCTTATCCCAAGAATACTGAAATATTTGACATGGATACTTTTTAATGTATCGTGCATCGTTACGCTTCTAGGGGTGACTGTTTTCTTCCTGTTTGATATTTTAGAACATCCCAGCACTGCAGAAGTTGCTTAGGTGGGAAAGTAGTACTAATCCATTACTTGGCATGGATCCAGTATCCTGAAATGTGATTTCATAAACAAGTACCTACACTGTGCTACTAGAGGAATTATTTTTGTTGATCAGTGTGGCTCTATGACTTGCAAGCTGCACATTCAAAATTATTTCTGGATAAGGTTCTGTAGGATAGTGTTAGTCCTCTAAATAAAATTTATATGGCTAACTGGCTCTGGGAATGTAGTGCAGTAAATAAGGTCCTATTAGGACTTTTTCTTTCTGTTGGGATTTGATGTTCATTTTCCAGAGGAGTCTAAACAGTATGTCTGTTATTGTTTTCTGTGTTTTAGGTTATTGCTCATGAAATCTCTCACAGCTGGACAGGAAACTTGGTAACAAACAAAACATGGGAGCATTTTTGGTAGGTCTGATGTTCAGTGCAATGCAAGTCATATTTTAAAATTAATCTGTAAAGAGACCAACTAAATTCATTTTGCCATCCTACCAGTGTTGACTTTATCAATATATTTCCAGGCTGAATGAGGGGCATACTGTATACCTGGAACGCAGGATTGGTGGTCGGTTGTTTGGTGAGCAGTTCAGGCACTTTCAAGCCCTAGGAGGTTGGAGGGAACTGCAGAATACGGTAAATATTTTGGAAGTTATGATAACTTTATGTTTAAGTATATACCTAAATAAAATAAAGCTGATTTCATGTGTTTCCCACAAATAAGACTTGTCTAGTCAGTTTTCCTAACCCTTTCTTATTAGAGGATGAACAACTTTGATTCCAAGGTATATGATCTCTTCCCAAGGTAATAGCTTAATATAGTCAGATTAGGTAAAGCTTTTTGAACTGCTTTAAGCTGTTCTGTAAGGATGAACATCTTTACAGACTCTCTGGGTTGTTCTGAGTATGGCTAAATTGCAATATTACCTGTTAGCGTACTGGTAAGCAGCTGAAAGCTTGTCAAAATTATCTGCAAGCATGACCATTGATTTCCAAAGCCTCATGCAAGTAACTGATTTCTTTTTTTTCTTGTGTACTGTGTTATAACTGAGCACATTCCTAATCTGTAACTGTCTAGGAGGGTTGTTTATTTTTGTGTTTAGGTAGCATAGTTAAACTTTAGTTATCAGATTTCCAGCCTGTGATATTTCCAGCCCTCTCATTCAGTTTGGTGATGCAGTTTACCTGACTTACTATGAATATTTCCTCATATTTTATTCTTTATACCACCCATTTAAATCAAGAAGTTTAAATAATTTGTTAATAAAGGGATAAATGTAGATAGTTTACTAGGTGCTTGTGATTATGACAGACAAGGCGGTAATTAACTGCTTTGAGACAACTTGAGCACAGGGTGATTGATCCTAAGATCTTTCTGTTTGACACGTGATCAGACACTGATAAAGTGAGAAAAAAGTTTAGTAAACTATGTTTTGTGCAGATTCAGAACTTCAGGAAAAAGAATGAGAAAGAATGCTTTGAAATGAAGCCATCATAGTTTTGGATGGATTATACCTTTGCAAATAGGATTAGTAGTGATTTGCAAGAGTGCTAGTTTTCTTAGATGAGTGTATTTTCTTGTGTCATTGTCACAGATAAATACTCTTGGAGATAAAAATCCTGTAACTAACCTCGTCCCTAATCTGAGTGAAGTGGATCCTGATGTTGCCTATTCATCTGTTCCGTATGAGAAAGGCTTTGCTTTGCTTTTTTACCTTGAACAACTTCTTGGAGGACCAGGTAAGTGTTAGTCAGACTTCATGTATAATTGTTTCCCATTTTAATTTCAAACACTGAAACAGTTTGGTTTTTACCTGTCAGATGTCTTCATTGGCTTCCTGAAGGCTTACATTCAGCAGTTTGCTTATAAGAGCATAGTGACGGAGGACTGGAAGAAGTTCTTGTACTCCTACTTCAAGGATAAGGTTGGGTAGTATTCAAAACTAATTGTTTGAAACCTTTTAATTATATGAAACTATGGCATAGATCAGGAATTACCTTCTTTAAGGGCCAGGTCTTTATCTTTCTCTTCTTTATCTCAAGATCTTGATATGATGTAGTGTGGCATCTTACGAAGATGCGATTGCGTTACGACGCTTTTTTTTTTTTCCCTAGAAGGAAATATTCTGTTTTGAAGTAATCTATATAGGATTCTCCAGGGTAATTGGAGGGCTGTTAAAAAAAAAAAAAAAAAAACCAAACAACAAAACAAACAAAAAAAAACCAAACCAAAAAAAAAAAACCAAAGCAAAAGATTGAAACTAGTTTTTGTAGGGTATGCTTTTCTCTAAAAATAACATTTAAAATTGAATAAGAATTTGTGTTGCTTTGTAGGTAGATGTTCTTGATAAAGTCGATTGGAACTCATGGTTTCACGCTCCAGGAATGCCACCAGTGAAGCCAACGTAAGCTGCATTGTTTTATAGTTCATCTTTTCCATCTCCAGGTTGCACATGATTTTCCAAACAGTCATGAAGCAGTTTGTAAACAGGGTGAAAGTCTTCCCACAAACCTTTTATTAGAAAATGTCCTAATACTATGTAGAAATTGATACAGGTCTATATAGGAGAAAAAAATGTCGCTGTTCATATTTTCAATTTTTTATTCTGGTGGAAGCTCATTTTGCTTTGAAAGTTGCCAGGAAAGATTCTGTTCTTCTGACAGTTAATTACAACAATCTTTTTCTTTTCAGCTATAAGCTATAATATGTGTACAGGCATATATGCTCCCAAGCATTCATCATTTTAGGAGTGTATGGGATCAAGGGATAGTGTCACCTATGTGCAAAATGGTTCTAACTAAAACTGAAAATTGTGTTGCACTACTGGTTTGGAGCCTACAACAAACAAATGTGGAGCCATTTCAAAATAATTTCCAAGCATTCTTTTAAAAATATTACAGGAGCCTTTTGTGTTTCTAAAGTGTGATCCGTTGTTTTTAATATTTTGACAGGTATGATATGACACTAGCAAATGCTTGTGTTGCCTTAAGCCAAAGATGGATCAAGGTGAGTGGTTAAAGACCAGTGAGGTGTCTGCATCTTGAAAAGCTAGTTCTCTTTGTACAAAGTGAGCCATTCTCTTCTGAAATCTATTGTTTGCTGAGAGAGAGTGTATTTGTGGTGGTAGTATGGCTCCCAGGGATTTTGCATTTCGTAGACTAGCCTTTCATCATAGAGTCTGTGGATTTGCTATGATTTTTGTACGTGAAGCACAGTACGTATTTTGACAAGGCACACAGCCAGCTTTTTGTTATATGTACGTAGTAACCAAACTGAGAATATTCTTTTTGAAACCCTGACATTGTGGCTTGATTTAAAAACAAATGCCAAATCACTCTACATTAGTGATCGTATTGTATTGTATTAGCAAGAATTCTCCTACGTTATACTGGACCTAGAGTGCATTTCTCATCAAGAACTGAAATACATAAATCATAATAACTAATACCGTACAATTTTCTCATAATTTTAACCATTAAACTAATAGAGAATTTGCATACCTTCCTTTTGTTAGCTCTGTGGCTGTTCACTGTACTTGTGTGTTATCTTTAACTTTCTTCTTCTCAGTGTTACTTTTTATAGGAAAAGTATTTGATTTTTCACTTAACTTTAACAGAAAGACGGTGGAGATAAAAAGATCAGTGGAGAAAAAAGTGAAAATTGGAGTGAAGAATACCAAACATCAGACAGTAGCTTATGTCCCTCCCTTCCCTTTCTTGTGACATCCTGCACAAATACAAATCAGAATCTTTTTTACGTGGAATGGCTCAATAGTAAATGTGGATGTCCAAACAAAAAATTACACCTGATTGTGCTTTGAAGTACCTATTAAAAACTTAAGTAACCATTCTCTTTTAGGCAAAAGAGAGTGATTTGGGATCATTCAGCTCAGCAGACCTGAAGGAAATGTCATCTCAGCAATTGATTGAGTTCCTGGCACTGTTGCTTCTGGAGGTAAATGCATGCCTGGGGTAACTTGATTCTGGTATCACAAAAGCAGACACAGAAGCCCAAGTGCGCTTTTGGAATTTCTTTTAAGTTTTGCTAAAATAATCTGCTCTCGCCATACATAGTTACTAAAACCTTCAGCCATGCCTCCCTGATTATGTCTGGCTCTTCAGCTAATGAGCAACCTACAGAGTATTTTGGATTGAAGGGTAAAAACAAAACTACAAGGTGCTTGAATTTGTCTGTATTTGATGTTAAGCAAATAAGCTATAAATAAAATGGAATGAAAATACTTTGTTTTGAATGTTTCAGTACTACTGGATGTGGGAATTTGCTAACATTTATTTCTTGCCCCTTCCCTAATACTATGAGAAGGTAAAAGGAACAAATATAAATATTTGTTATGGTAAGCTTTTAATTCCTTCATAGCATCAATCTTCCTGAATGAGCTTGTTTATTTTTGAAGTATGTGGCTTGAAGTGTGTTCCTGGCTTATTCTGACTATGCAATTTTCTTTTTCAGGCTCCTCTTCCAGTGTCCCATGTCCAACGAATGCAGGAAGTATATGACTTCAATGCTATAAACAATTCTGAAATAAGATTCAGGTTTGTTCTAGTATGGGCATTTTTCTAATATTAAATGCTTTCATAAAAAAAAGTGTCCTGCTTCGTAAATGGTCTGAGACATACCGTTGTACAGAACTGGTGCAAGGTTTTTGCGGTTTTTTTTGTTGTTGTTGGGTTTTTTTGTAAGTACACATGCAAGCAAGCTTACCAGAGTGGTATTCAGTTACTTGTGAATTCGATAAGTATAGTCTAGTAGAAGAACTGGAAGTGAGCAATGGATTAGCTGCGCTTTATTTTCATCTGCCATGCTAGCAAAGGAACCTGATGACCTGATAACTTAGTTTGGGTTGTAGTATTAGATAATACAGTAGTGAGCCTCTCTGTGACTCAAAGATGCCTGAAAAATCTTTCCAATATTTAGTCAGGACCAGGTCTTCTGGACTTACCTGACAGTGCTTCTGCTGATGTGCCAGTGGTTTTTTTTCAACACAATTTGGAAACTTTTGTCACATTTTAGTGCTCACTGTCACAAAGCTTTTGTCTCATCAAAAAAAAGTAAATATCAAAGGAAATTTTTGAACAAGTAGGAAATGCTTCTAGCTAAATGGCTGGATTCTTGTGCCATCCTAATTTCTTCTGTTTTGTATTTACATTACTTTTGTTAAAAAAGGTGTTGAGGATAAGTATTTAAAAGTATCTTGTAATAGCATATTTTGCTATTGTTACATACTTGGATACATTTGCAGCAGTGATGGTTATTCTACCTTAACTAAATTAGAGTACTTTGTTTCTTATTAAAAAACCAGAAGTATTTAAAATATACAGTGTAATTTCTACTTCTTGTAACAAGATCAGTTTCTTTTTATTTTTAAAACAAAACAAGCATATGCCAGTTGCTGGTGATGTTTTGTTTGGATTTTTGTTGGGTTTTTTTAATCACTTGGTCAAATGGCAAGTGCTATATAATTCAGCTATAATACTGAGTGATGCAACTGGACACTGCTGTAACATAAAAGAAACACATAGCTGCAGAAAATAATCAAACCATTTTGGAGAAACTTTGACATAACTTTTTCCTATTTTATAGAAAAGTCCACTTTTGTAACGTGCCAGTCAGACACTAAACATTTTATGTTGAACTTAGCTAGAATCTCATTCCCATGATGACACAGCACTGCCCATACTGTTTATGGGAACAGAATCATAAGAAAAGTAACCGCTGCAAATGAAAATAAGTGTAAATTTTCTTCCCCCCCGCCAGGTGGCTGCGCCTCTGCATCAAGTCCAAGTGGGAAGATGCTATTCCTTTGGCTCTAAAAATGGCAACGGATCAGGGCAGATTGAAGTTTACTCGGTCCTTGTTCAGGTAAAAGTAATCTCCAAATTGTAGGAGCTTATGCTGTTGGCATTTTTAGTATAATGGCATGTATAATACTTGACATGGTACATGTATTTATGTTATGCTTCAAAGTGCTATAATACAGAATTTTCTGTGTGCTGTGAACAAGCTTATCTTCAGAGTTACTTTCCACTTGCTGACTTTTTTTAACAGAAGAAAGCTTAGGCTTGCATTATGCACCTTAATGTGAGGCTTTCAAGGGAAAAGTAAAACCTTGAGAAAAATCCCCATTGTACTGTTTTCATAGATTTTTTTAATTGTGGTTTTTTTTTTTTTTTTTTTTTTTTTTTCCCTCCCCCTCCTTCCTCCTCCTTTTACAGGGACCTTTATGGTTTTGACAAGTGTCGAGATCTGGCTGTCAAGACATTTCTGGAGCATAGAGCCTCTATGCACCCGGTCACTTCAATGCTTGTGGGCAAAGACTTGAAACAGGATCAGTGACAAATTTACTGATTTCTTTGACATTTTCTTGTTGCTGAAAGAAGAGACTGATTCCACAAACTGCTGATATGCGTGCTTGATTATGCCATAAAATGCTCTGCTGCTTTGGTACTAATTTAGCTTAAAATGAACTTTCCAAATCAAGTTCACTACTTTCTATTTTGCATTTCCAAGTAAAACAGCGAAATTGCTAAATCTCTGGAATTGGGAGAATGGTTTTGTTACAAGCAATATTTAGAACACATAGAAAAGCTGTTCTGAGATGTAGTCATTTGTCAGTCATGGAATTTAAAAACATGGAAAATTAATTGGTGGATGGTATGGCTCTTTGTGCACAGCTTTGTTTTTCATAGCAACATGTTTGAAACTTCAAGTATCTGAAGACTAAAAAAATAAATCTTTTGATTGTCTGCTTGTCTGTGTATCGATCTGTATGAAAAGTTTTGAAATAATGATTTTGTTTTATTTACTCTTCTTTGTTATGGAAGAAATGTTTATTCTGGGTCCGAGAGGACTATGAAGACCTAAATGGATCACAGCATTCTAGTGTTAGTGTTAGAATTTCCATCTAGCCCTGTTTTTCATGGCTTTGTTACGTTAGTCAATTCCTCATGTTAATCAGAATATGATGGTTTTACTTATTCCTATTGGATCGTGTGCTGTGCACTAGTAGTTGTCTAAAATACCTCCCTGTTCTCTTTTTTTTTTTAATACCTTTACTATGCTTTTAGTAACTTATTTAAATTATTTCAACCCACTATATATTTTCAAAACTTCTAACAATTGCAACAGGGATTAAAGCCCAAGTCTTTCCTTCCTTGTTTTGAATTTTTTAATATTTTCATTTATTTTAACCAGTTCTGGGCACTACCCCTTACACTAATATAACAGCTTAGAGATAAATTTAAAAACAATCAGACGGTTGTTTTTCGTATAATTGTTGCAGCACTTGAGTTCAAGTCAATGGTTTAGGTGACACTGTTGTGAATACTGCCATCTGTAGATTGTTTTTTGAAGTGAATTTGGGAAAAACTGTTTTTCCTGGAGATGTTCAGTTAGCATAAATTAAATCTGTTGACACAGAGGTAGCCCCGTATGAAGGAGTAACAAAAGAAAAAAAAAAAGTGCTGTTTTAGAGGAGGCAGATAACAAATTATAGGTGGTGGCAAAAGGCTTGGGTTTAATAATGGCACTTAGGGTGGGAGTGGAGAGCCTATCAGTCGATTTATTTCTGTTCTAAGTTTTGATCAGTATAAGCTTTCAAGCAGATGAAGTTATGTACTTTACCAGGAGATTCATCTTTTCATGCTGGCAGCTCTAATATAAATTAAGGCATGAGCATACCTTGTTGGGTTTTATTGGTTCAAGGCATCCTGAGTTCTTCCATTCACCTTCAACCTATGTATGTCTAAGCAGTTTAAATAAAAGTGATAGAAAAATTTACTCCTAGGTGACCGAGGCTCAAAAACCAGTTTAAATTCTTTTTATGAATGTTGTACCACTCAGCTTTTAATAAACACAATAACATATTGGCTTTTTTGGAACCACAATAGTGTTAACTTCCTTGTGTGTGAAGAACTTACAGGCTTTCTTGTGTTAAGGACCTAATGAGCCGTTCATTCTCTTCTTGCTGCTCCTCTGAAGAAGTGAGAAATTCTGATGGAAACCTCACTGAAAAGGATTTTTCTAGATTTCAGACTAGAAATTTACCTGGTTCCTTTCATTCACTCCCAGAATCTAATTAGGCTTCTGCTACAGCATCACCCGAATAAATAGGGATTCTCTTGGGCAAGGCTCTGATAGGGGGTATCTGGTGTTCACAGGTTCTGGGTCAAGCTGTTGGATCGCAATGAAAACTCTTGTTCTTTGTGTTAGAAATGTTTTATGTTACTAGTTTTGGGGTAACATTTTGTCATAAAAGCCCATATATCATATATAGTGATTCAGCAGTTGGAGTTCATGCTGCTAATCCTGGTTTCTTGCTGTCAGAGCTAGGAAGAAAAAAATAGTGGCCGGTGTGGCTTTCGCTAGCGTTGTCCTGCTCTGCTGGGGCAACGTCTCCCACGTAGAGACTCCCACCGATGGGTCACAAGTTAAAATTCCCTACAATAATTCACCCCAGCTAAGTGCACTTTATAGCGGTCCCTTTGTCAGAGAACGCTATTGTGGGTAGCATGGACTGTAAGTGTTGTTTTGTCTTTAAAAACAAAAGTATTTTTAGTTTCTGTGTGGACGTGGTCATTGCTAAATGTTATTTTGGCCATCTTAAGAGGTATTTCTCTCCATCTTTTCTGCCATGCATCTGCCTGCAAAAGAGGCGTGGTATAGCAGCACCAGTCCCGGTACTGGCAGGTGTGGCCCATTGTTTGTGCTACGTCTTCTAGCAACATCTTCCAGAGCATAAGTGAACGGGTAACAGAGGGAAACTCGTTAATCTTCGCCTCCCCTGGGATACAAAACTACGTTTTCTAACTTCAGCTTGGATGGAGAAAAGCAGGCTTGCTTCCTACGCTGTCTGCTCTCATCCCGCTCTGGATGGATGTTGGGGTAGACAGCTGGTCTGCTTACAACCAGGTGGAAGTATACAAGTGTGGCCTTGACAAGATTCCAGCGTTCCCGTGGGAGAACAAGGAAGAATGAGAAGCATGCCTGAGAAACTAAGTTTAAGGAATGTGTTGACCAGTTTGCAGTTGTGATAAGGTACCTGAAAAAGCCACACAATGAGGGGTGAGAAAAACAACCTTTTAACCAATTCTATTGTAACGTGCTGGCGCTAGAAATACAGAAAAAGAGCACGCTTGTAATTAACGAAGGAACTGCTTGATTGTATTGATGTGTGTGCATGTTGCTTTGTCCGTCTCTACAGCGACAGATGGAGATGCATGGGTATAATCCAGTCTCCTCGCAATCCTAGCAGCCGTGACCCACCGGTAACGGGGTGACTGTCTTCCAGCCCTGTCCCTCATGGAGGTTTTCATTAGTGTCATCTGCTGCTGGGTGACAACTCCGTTAACTTTTGTTAAACCCTGAAGTTTTTAGAACAGTTCCATTCTAGCTTGTTCTGATTGGTTTATCTATTCTTGCTACACAATCTAGCTCCTAGGTTTTCATTTCTATATTCCTGATGTGATCTTTAGAAAAAAATGTCTGTGGTAATGGGGGAGTGGTTTGCCTTTCCATAAAAAGGGTGTGCTCCCTGGGTTTGGTTTGATTGGCCGAAGGCAGCTGGATACATTGATCTTGCTTATTTACAGAGGTGGGGATTTTGGGGGTGGCTTTTTGCCCCTATCTGATTGCAACACTGGACTCCACTGCTTTTCAGGCCGTGGCGTGGTAAATGTAAGGCTGCTGCACGCTGCAGCCCTTCTCGGTCAAGGGACAACTTTGGAGAGAAAGCATGCCGAGATACACGGTGCATGTCCGCGGAGAATGGCTGGCAGTGCCGTGCCTGAACTGCACGAACACAGTTGGGTGGCTCGGAAAGGAAGCTGTGAGACGGTACGTGAAGAACAAACCCGACAACGGGGGATTTGCCTCGGTGGAAGAAGTAAAATTTTATATTCGAAGGTGCAAGGGACTTGGCTTGCTGGATCTTGATGATACGGTGGAGGATGCTCTAGAGGACAATGAATTCGTTGAAGTTGGTAAGCAAAACCTTAAGCAACATATCGCAGAGTGACCACATTGGCATCTGAGTCAGCAAACTGTCCTTTCATTTATCTAAAATTGCATCTGAGATGGCCTCTATGATTTTTATGGAAAATACCAAAATGCACCCTGTTTTTAAGTATAAAACTATAGGTATAGAAGCTACAGGATTTGTATATGATATCATATATGCTTATATGATTGTATGGGATATGGAGCATATGTCCAAGGGTTGGGCGGCTCTTTTGCCTTTAGAGTACCTTAAATAAACTACATAGTCCCTTGTTATTTTCCTAGAAGTGTACAAATATATTTGGGGCTGATAAATGCAAATTGGGATTCTTACTGGTGTGTATTGCAGTGAATAACAAGTTCATTTATTAGAAGAATACAGTTTAATCCTGTTCATGTGTATTTGCACATTTCTTCTAGTTATAGAAGGAGATATAATGTCTCCAGATTTCATACCATCTCAGCCAGAAGGAGTTCATTTGTATCCTTTTTTGAGCATTTTGTGAACTTTTTTATAATTCCAGACTTATAATTCCCTAGATTTCGCTGGATTTTTAGTGTTCCTTCATTCGTAAAACACATTGCCAGCTGTAATCGAATGGTCACTGCCTGTGAAATCCTGTCTGCCCTTCATTTTCCTTTACAGAACTTTCAGATACAGCAAATACCGAGAACCAGAACAGGTACGAATCGCCAATGATTTTAGAACTTGGTAACAAATCCTGCTATTCACCAGTGTGTGCTGAGAGTTCAGCCACTGCAGCATTCACGAGAGCAGGGGCTGTTAGATTGGCTGGGTCTAGGAATCTAGATTATAATGTACTTATTGTGTTTTTGTTAACGAGTTCCTATCTTACAAATGAGTGTGAGTGAGCTTCCTGTCATTGCTGAGTTTGGACTCTATTTTTTTCTTTTATTCTGATTATTAAGCAACTTTATACATATCCCAGACTAAAAGGTGCTTCTTTGGTGTAGTATATTTTTTTAGATGGCAACAGCTTAACAACAGAGGACTTGGTCAATTTAGGAAAGGGGCTCTACAAGATAAAGGTAAAGATCCTGAACAAACGTGACTAAAAATTACTTGTTTATCTTTCTACAGTTAAACTTAAATAATGGTAGATAAACTTATATTTAAACTGTTTTAGCTCACATCTGAAGCTGAAGCTAGAGTCAAACAATCACGAGAAGTGATTGAAAGGATTGTAAAGGAACAGACAGGTAAATATTTTTACCTCTAATTATTAGGTGTTTAGAAAACTTCATCAGGTTCCCTTCTTAACCAGCAGTGTATGTTTCTTGCAGTCGTTTATGGCATCACCACAGGGTTTGGGAAGTTTGCCAGGACTGTCATCCCAAACAGTAAGCTGAGGTAAGTGGTGTGTGCGGCTTTCTCTGTCCCTTCTTTTCAGGAAAGGGAGATGAGGGAGCAGTTTGACCCTGTACATGTATATTCTGTGGTTAGGCGAGAGGGCTGCTTCAGTATTTCCCTTTCCTTTGTGCAGAATAAAACCTGGCAAGACTTATTTGGGTTTTTACTTTTTTTTTTTTTTCCCCACAGGGAGCTTCAAGTGAACTTGGTTCGTTCACATTCAGCAGGTAATAAGAAATCGCTTGGTGTTTTTCCCTTTTCTGCCGCTGTTGGTAGTGGGTTAGTAACCGAGAGGGTTACTGTTTCAGGTGTGGGGAAACCTTTGAGCCCAGAGAGATCTCGCATGCTGTTGGCGCTGAGGATCAATGTCCTAGCAAAAGGATACAGTGGAATATCCCTAGAAACGCTCCAGCAAGTTATTGAAGCATTTAATGGTAAAAAGATGTTTAAAGAAAATCCCCCTTTCCCCCCCTTTTTTTTTTTCTTCTTTTAACTCTTTCATTAAAGGGTGTAGCTCAATGGATCAAGCTATGGATGTTGGTCTTTTGACTTGGTAGTTGTCAGAGACCAGAACCAAAACTTGGCTGTGACCAGTGCTGTAGAAGGTCATGGCTAGAGACCATCCCCCTGTTGAAGAACGTGGGATGTGAGCCGAAGTGACACAAAAGGCTGAGAGAAAGGGATGCAACAGGCAGAAGTTTGGGAAATGAACCTCTAAGAGGTCAAGTAATTCAAGACTAAGCTTGACTGAGAGCACGACTCTGACTCTGGGCAAGCTCTTCTACAAACGCTCAAGTCTCTAACTTTTGTCCTGTTGCATGTGCCACCATTTTTTGGGACACCAGGATTTTTGGGTGGGGCTGTTACCACGTAGAAAACTGTATGTGTTGGTGTTTGTCGAGCAGACCCCTTTGAGCAAGCACCTGGTTTTGTGGTTTTTTCTCCGTGCAGTGTTGCTCTCTGTTGCTCTCTCCTCCTCCTGCAGTGGGTGAAGGAGCTGCAATTCAGTGTTTAACTCTGCAAAAGAAAAGAAACAGGCTGTTCCCTTCCCTGCTTTTTCCGTGTTTCTGTGGGCTCCGTTTCTTCATTTCTACATGTTCAGTGCTCAGAGGGCTGGGGTAGGGGGACGAGGGCTCAAAGATGCCTTGTAGGATTTACCTGATGTTTAGTGGAGTGAGGAATGAAGAGGTAGCTTTGTCCCCACGAGGTGGTCACCCTGTGATGAAGAGCTGAGAAATGTTTTACCTGCATGGCTGTAGATGCAGTCACTCTGGGCTGTGGTCCCCCCACTCCAAAACCGAATGCAGAAGAGAACTGATTTCTTTACAAACTGCAGCTAGCCTTCGAGCAGGGGCAAATCCCAGTCTGCAGTGAGAGTAGTCCTGTTGGTGCCATTGACCATGATTGCAAGATGTTACCACACTGTGACCACACTGATGTGCTGGCTTCTCTGTTTTCCAAGGAGTGTATCGAGGGGAAGCTCTAACAGGAGTTGTTTTTGTTTTCTTTCTAGCATCCTGCCTTCCTTATATCCCTGAGAAAGGGACAGTTGGAGCCAGTGGAGACTTGGCCCCCCTCTCTCATCTTGCTCTGGGATTAATTGGAGAGGGAAAGATGTGGTCCCCAAAGAGTGGCTGGGCTGATGCTAAATATGTAAGACTCGTGCAGCTGATTGCTTTTTTCCTGCTTGCTGGCTCATTTGCCAAATCGCCTGTCGCTTTGAGAGAGAGTGAGCTTTTGCTCAGATTAGGAACAGGTAAAAGCCTTTGGATTTTTTGTGCCAGTTTGAACTGGGACTAGGTTGCCTCTACCTTGAGGAAGATAGGTCCATGAGAATGGAATAAGTGACTCGCCTGTCACTGGAGCAGATATGAATATACAGCATGTTATTAGGTCCTTAAAGAAATATCATGCCATAGTATAGCAATACAAGACACTGCAGTGACATCAGTTAGGACCTGGAAAAGGGACAGGATGTGATATCAGCTTTGAGACAACTGTTTCTACATCTTCAGCTCCATAAACATCAACACTGTTCCAACAAACCCAAGATTACCTCTCAAATTCAAAACTTCAGACGCTGAGAGTGACTGGAGATTTATTGGAGGCAGGAACTTACTAGTAAAATTTCTACTGATTTTATAGTGGCTTTAAGTGAATACACAGGTTTGGACACTTCATTTTTGGTAGATTAACTAGGGTTACAGGGAACCTTTATAGCATCGTCCTTTACAAGATGGAAGCTTTAGAATGGAATTAGTTTTTAATTAACTGTTATTCTGTCAATAACACATCAGCAGATTGATCTTGTGTTGAATATCTCCAAGTCTGGCCCCTCTGGAGTCTTTCATGGTATTTTGTTCTGCTATGTCTATCACTTCTGTCCATGAATATTTGAACACCAGTTTTATTCATGGATTGATCGCTGTACCATCGCTGTAGGTTGGAGAAATACTGAGAACTACACAGGGAGAGGAGTAGGGAAGAAGCAGGCCAGGATATTGTGGACCTTCGGGACCAGAAGTTACTGTTGTACACCTCTGAGATGTGTTACCTCGTCGGTTGGAAAGGTTGAGAGGACTCTAATCAGAATCAAAGTTATACCTTTCCCCCATTTCTCACGAGAGCAATTGCCCTATGAAATAGGCATGTATAGAATAAACTGAGTAGGACTCTTCCTGTCATTGGAGATTTTCTGTAGAAAGGGTTAGGGAATCATTTATGAAGAAGGAATAGTTTATGCCAAGCCAAACCTGCTATGAGGCCGGGCACAGGCCGAACTACATTCCCAAGATGTTTCCAGCCTTCTCTCCTATTACTCTCTCCCATCAGCTAATACGTGGTAGATGTTAATGGGCTGTGACAGTATCTCGCTTCAGCGCTCCTACTACCTTCTTTTACTGGCACTGGGAAATGAGGTGCTAGCTTGGAAGCCCCCAAATGTTGTCCTTTATTTAGCCCAGCAGAAAAAAATACTTTAAATGTTTGTGATATGAAGCTTTTTTTTCTCCCTTCACTTATGGAATTTGTTAATATTTTTATTTATGGAAACATTAATGATTTTAAAGTTTTGGTGGCTGAATTACTAAAAAACATTTTTCATTAATTACCTTGTCATTAAACCCCTTCACAGGTCCTGGAAGCCCATGGTCTGAGACCAATTACCTTGAAACCAAAAGAGGTAATAAAGTATAATGATGCCAGCTGGTGAAAAACAATCATAGTCAGTCACTAGTTGCTTTATACTTAACAATTTCAGCCTGAAATGAATTAAACAGTCATTTTAAACCATGCTTCAGAATGATATTAATGAAGTATTATCAGGAGTGGGACTCACCTCTCCTAGTGTCACCCTGCTTGACTTGAGATGTTAGACCCAAGCTGGATGTGTAGATTGGCCCTGTGGTCGGTGGAAAGAGATGGGCATCTTCAGAAAACACACTGCATCATCCTGAAGCAGCTGTCTAAGAAGCCCTCTCAAGGTACCTATCTGCCTTTTGACCATAACAGGAGCTCAGATGACTGACTTGAGCCGGGTATCTGACTCTGAGATCATTAAAACTAGGTGAGATGAATCTCACTCCAAGTATTAAATTTTATGTGGGAACGCAACAGATTGGAGGGCTGTGGCACTCTCTGATAGGGGGGCCCCAGTAGCTGTAAAACAGCACCAGGAGCAAGAAGCCAAATCCAGTGTCTCCTAAAAGCAAATGGAAGGCTCCCATGTGTCTCGTGTTTATTTAGAACAAACCTGAAGCTAATTTTAACTGAACTAAACAAATCCTTTAAAGCAGTTATAACTTCTAATGCTGTTTTAATTCTCCACTTCCTTATTATGATTGGTTTTCACACCCCCTCATGCTCATAACTTCTTTGGTTTAACTAATAACTTAAGAAATGAATAAAAATAGCATTCCGTTTCCCAAGAAATGGAAAAGAATACAGATTTCCTGTACTTTTCTTGCTTAAGCTTGAAATAACATGAAATAAACCTCTTGCTTGGAACTACTGGAGCTGACTTAGTAGGGTCACGACCATTGACAATTTATGTAGCAAAGATGCCCAGTCAAGCTGTGCATTTTATGATTTCAGGATGATCCAGGAAGCTGAGCAAAGGTCTTTTAACTCATTCATATGAGAAGGAGACTTATCACAGAGATAGGGAATTACCACAGTCTGTGGAATAGCTGCAATGAATTTGCTTAACATCTGCTCTCTCTTTTGAAGGGTCTGGCTCTCATCAACGGGACACAAATGATCACCTCGCTGGGATGCGAAGCAGTGGAAAGAGCTGGCGCTATTGCTAGACAAGCTGACATAATAGCTGCCCTTACACTTGAAGTCTTGAAGGGCACAACAAGGGCCTTTGACACTGGTGGGTACTGGGCCTTTCCTGTCTGTTTGCTTAATAGCCGTTGACAAGAGAAACAAAACCTAACAGCCTAACTTGTTTTACTAGATATCCATGCAGTTCGCCCACATCGAGGGCAGGCTGAAGTGGCGTTTCGATTCAGGTCCCTTCTAGATTCTGACCATCATCCATCAGAAATAGCAGGTGAACAATCTCAACCTTCACCCTTTCAGGTTACACAGGTCTGGCTGGGTCTTTTTGGCAGTAGCCCATATGCTTTTGTGTGAGGAATATTTGGTTTTTTTCCTCCCTTGTTCCTTCTAGAGAGCCACAGATTCTGTGACCGAGTTCAGGATGCGTACACGATGCGCTGCTGCCCTCAGGTAAAAACTGACTTTTATTTTCTTTCATAGCACTAGATAAATACTGATGAAGTTACCCCACCAGAAATACTGTCAACTGTGCATTGTCTGACTCCATTAGAGGAAATAGTTTTATTTTGCTTCTCCCTCACTTCAACATTAGTATGAATTGATCCTATGCACGCACCCATCAGGCAGTGTCTAGCAAAGCTGTGTTCGGATCTGAAAGAGGCCATGTGTCAGAAGCAGGGGGAAGGTACTGGTTTCTGCTCTTGCAGGCTTTTTAGGGCGTTTGTTCTATTTATTTATCATCTTAGCATCAATGCTAAGACCATGAACTGGGGAAAAGGTGTTTCTGGAAGCAGCCAGAGTGAGAGGTTGTTCCTCTACCTGTAGTATCTGTAACGTACTGGAAGAACTCAACCCCGTCAGTTTTAACGTGAGCAAAGCTATTAATTCAGTGAAATTAATGAAAGTTAATTAATGAGAGTTTTTGTTTTCTGTGGGGGCTTTGTAAGGCTAATTTTCTCCTAATAACACTTTGGCCTCTGAATAAGTATCTTATCTTCCATTTAGGGTAAACCAACCCAAACAAATAAAGAATAATATATTTGGATTACCCTTTTAGCAACACTGTCATAATAACAGTAAATAGAGTCTTTCAGGTGTCTAGGATGGGTAGTGTCCCGCAGTGATGCTCCTGATTTTAAGAGCAAATACAAGACCATCTTCACGTGTGGAGGTAGAGACTGGGATGATGGGAAGGAGGGTGTCTGCAGCTTGGTTAGCAACCTGAAGATGAACTCAAGTGTAGGTACTAAGCTTAGGTGCTAATGTCCTTTGTTCTAGGTCCACGGAGTTGTAAATGATACAATTGCTTTTGTGAAGGACATCATGACAACTGAAATCAATAGTGCCACGGACAACCCTGTATCTTTTTGATGACTTTATTTCTATGTAAATTGTTGCTCGGCCTTTTTTTATCCTTTTCTTCTATATAATTATTTGCATAGGAGGCAAAAAAGTCGTAACTGGCTTCAGTCAATAACTACCACTGGTTGCAACAGCAACCTCTCTTCCTTGCTCCGTGTCAGCACTGGTGTGCACGCAAGTGTGTGTTGGGGCAAGGAAACCACATGTGCGTGCAGTTTAGTGCATGTTAAATGTTTCCTAGATGAGAATCTATACTCTTATATTGAATATGTGGATAGGTAGGACTTGGCAACCAAATGGACATAGGCGGATGGTGACTTGTATGACACATCTGTTGGTGCAGCACGAGTGAAACCTGCACTATAGAGCAAGATTTGCACTCAGTCGGGGAAGGCAGCCAAAACACGTGTGGCCGGTAAACCACCTCGTGGCTCAGCCTGGTAAACTCTGGGCACCGTTCTTGCACTGGTGCTGAGCAAGGCTGGATTCCCCTCAGCAGTATAATAATGCTATACATGACATCACATCCATAGCTTGATAAGCATTACAGCTTGTAACCTGTCTAAAATTGTATCTGCCGTGGAGAGAATCTGCCAAGGAACTGAGAAACTATGCTAGGATCCGAACACTTGTGTTTCTTTGCACCCCTCCCCGCCTCTGATCAAAGACCTCATTTTATGTAGCCTATTTGAAAAAATGCGAGAACTGAGACTGGGTCTTCATTTTCTGAAAAGTGAACATGCAGATGTAATATAATGTGCTTGCAAATAAAAGCCTATTAGTGCAAACATTCCTTCAGTTAAAATATTATGATTACTAACAGATATCTGACACGTATTTCACTCGTGTTTGCTCCTTAACTTCACCTTAAAGATGGTGTTTGCTGAAAGAGCAGAGACCATTTCTGGAGGAAATTTTCATGGTGAATATCCTGCAAAGGTAAGTAAGCATTTGGAGAAAGAAAAAAAAACCAAACCTTGTAGCTTCTGTTTTGTTTTGTTTGTTTCTGTCATCTGGTTTAATGAGATCTTCTTTTATAGGCTCTAGACTATTTGGCAATTGGTGTGCACGAACTTGCTGCAATAAGTGAAAGAAGAATTGAGAGGCTCTGCAACCCCTCGCTCAGCGAACTGCCTGCATTTTTAGTCACCGAAGGAGGTCTGAACTCTGGCTTCATGATTGCACACTGTACGGCAGCTGCCCTGGGTGAGTGCTTGAGTAATATCATTAAGAGAGCAAGCTAGAAAGACCAATTTATATCCAGGCAGTTGTAATTTAGTAGTAGATACAAAGGGATCTCACTCTTGTTTTCCATCTCTTCTCCACGTGCTTTGTGCTGTCTGGGTGCAAAGTCTGAGTGTTGAGCACAGCTGCAATTATTTCAGCTCAGCATTCTTTATTCTGCACTGATCCGTGGGCATGTTTAGCACTCTGAGCATGCAAACCCTTAGGTGGACTTTGGTGGGAACGCTTGCCTGCTTGCATCTTTATGGGATTAGCAGGGAGCGCTCTGATTTAGAGTCGCCAACACAAGAGCTCTGGTTGAAATCAGTGACAGCTCTGTACCTGGGAGCCTGCAAATCAGCTCAGACAGGGCTGTAATTAACAGCAAACGCTGCAGGCAACAAACATACATCTGTCTGAGCCACTCTGCTGAACCTAGAACCTCTGCTTGAACAGTTATGGTCTGTAAGCAAGGGATACGATACCTTTATTCCTCACTTCTCACTAGCACGGGGACACCACTTGTCTCAAAGCTGAGCTTGATATCCTTAGTGCTCGGTGTCTCCATTTGATGGCCAGGTCTGTACATCGATATCAGACTCCACAGTCTTCAGAAGACTGGCGTTCCCAGGGCTGGTTATCGGAAGAGCACACTGAAAATAAGTATTATACATTTTTCCTCTAGCACTCATGAATAAGGCAACAAGAAGCCTGCTGGCCCCTGGGATATTACAGTTAATACACTCAGGAAAGCATGAGCCAAAATAAAGATAAACATGCCATGAGTAGAAGGTAAATTATAAGAGATGCAAACAGACAAAGGAACAGAGGATGTAGGATAAATGTGTAGATAAACATCCTGCAGAAAAAAAAAAAAGTCAATGAACTAAATCGATGTAATAAAGGAACCTTGCCTAGAGGCTATTTTGGGAATTGGGGCTGGAAAAGGAGCTGAACTGTTCATCCCCCTGTTCAAAGGCTGGGAACTTTTCCTTTTGGCTGGGCAGAGTTTAGGATGCCTCCAGGACTTAGCTGTTGCTTGGCTTCAGATTTTGCAGCTCAGCTCCGCAATCTGGAGGGAGAGATTCTGGGGTGTTCGTGGTCTCTGCTGCGGGGAATGAAAACGACAGCCCTGCCTCCTAACTCATTGCTGCGCTGACAGCAGGAGTCCATGGGGGGTTAAAACCGACTTCCCCTGGTCAAAATAGCCAGGAATTTATCTAAAAGTGAAGTTTGAGCTCTCTTTTCTTTGTTGTTTTTAAGCAAGGTATTACTAATGTTTTTAAAGTCACTCTGCCGGTTTCGAAGGTGTTTGTGTACCAGCTAATGTTGTTCACTCCTAGGGTTAATAGATAAAGCTGCAAAAAAATTTGCAGACGTTTTGCAATGCCCCCTCGGCGTGTCTCTCCCTTCCTCTCTGGTACCACTGTGCCTGCCAGACCCAACTGTTTGCAGTAGCCACATGCAGCCTCTCTGGGACCTGCCGTTGCCTGCCCGAACGTGCCAGCTGGGCTCCGGCCCTGGACTGTGTCACTCCAGCCTATTTGCAATTGGTGCCACCACCTCTCTGTTGCTCTTTTTGCTTTTCTGAAGCCCCTAATTGGGTGAGGGCGTTACGCAGCATCCTGGTGGGCTTCAGAAAGAGAAGGTCTGTGTGCAGCCAGAGCACTGTGAAGGCAGACTTGGTTTCTTCTCTTCTAAAGAGCAATTCACAACCTCAGATTGTCATCAGATGGTGCCTACAACCCTTCCTGCAGCCAAATTCCTCTCGCTTTCGGATGCAGCTTGAGAGACTTATCCAGGTCTCACATCCAGCTTTCAGAGTGCTCCCACCCTCAAGGGGGTGTGTGCCCAGAGGAGGGACACGGGCAGCCCTGTAGCGAGGGAAGGAGGGTGGGAGAGGATTTGTACCATGCTCCCGCAGCATCCTGGAGCAAGTTCTGCAAGCGCCTCAGCTCCGATGAGAAGAGACAAGATGCTGATCTCTAGCTCTCTTCTTGAAACCGGGGTAGGGGCATTATCTGTGACTGAAAACAGAGGGAGCCAATGCTTTTTACAGAGAGTTGTCTTGAAGTAACAGGCGAGACCAGGCTCGTATTTCAGTTATGTTGTCCACTCTTTTTCTTCAGTTTCCATCGGGCCTTTGAGCCAGAGCAATCCAACCCCAGAGGTGAGGGAGGAGTGAGCGGTCTTTCTATATTTGGTTAATATTTGCATCTAAAGACTGATACTGGTTACTGTTTTCAGGGGCAATGGTAGTTTTCAAGGTATTTATTACAAATTACTCAGTCCAGGTAAAACATCGAAGCATTCTTGAAAGAGGAGCAATAGTTGGACCTGAGGTGGCGGGCGGGCTCTTTGCTCCAGGTTAGCCATTACTTCTGCTGTCTCGTGCCCATTCTGTCCTACGCTCATTGCGCTGGATTTTTGCAGTTTCTGAGAACAAAGCCTTGTGCCACCCCTCTTCTGTGGATTCTCTCTCAACCAGTGCTGCTACGGAGGATCACGTGTCCATGGGAGGATGGGCTGCAAGAAAAGCTTTGAGAGTTATTGAACATGTGGAACAAGGTAAAATTAAAATGCTGATTTCCAGACAGACCTTATGTATGCAACTAGGTGAAGACATTAGTGCCATTCTTTTTAGATCTATTTTAAGAAAAAAGGAGTTAATGCATCTGAAAGAACTATCTAAAAAATACTATATTAAATGCATACTCTTACAAGCATTTGGATCTTTCTAACAGAAATAAAGTAAATCTAGCACTAAGTGTTTCTTGTGAAAAGCTACTCAGGACACTCAGCAAAACTTTCCTTTCTTGCTTACAAGGACAGATTGCTCTTTTGCTTTTTATTTGTTTATTTATTTGGCAGATGGTGTGCTTAGGTACAGATGTCAGCTGTTAGTGGCAGAGCAATACACAGCACACAAATACTGAACTCACTTGCCCACTTAAGTTTATACATATGAGTGTTCTGAAGACTTATTTCTCTGCACATAAAAAAGTTTATTTCTGTAGAACTGAGTTTGAGAAGCCATGTGTTTCAACAGCGTGCTGAGAAACAGTGTGTCCTAGACCCAGTTGTTTCACTCAGTTCCTTGGGTGAATTGGCTCATGAAAATGAGGAACTAATGCCAATAATGATCAGGTGTGAGGTGGGCAGATACAGTGCACACTTCTCCAGACAGAATATTCTCCTCCAGATCTCTGTAATTTTACTGGTGCTTTCATATGGGCTCTTGCAAGCTTCATAGGCTTTCTTTTATAGTTCAGGCCCCTTTCTTCTCAGTCTTAAAGAGATTTTCTGATTTATGAGGGCCATTAATTTGAGTATTCCAGATACCCTGGAAGGGATTCCTATGGATTTAAGACTGTGGTGACCAGGAGTTCCTGGTACACTGAAAGGCCTGTATGGCAGAGCACCCAAAATCTGCTTGCTAAAATGCTGGATACTAGCCCCAGCACCATCCATAACGCAATCGGTCCTGCTGCTGGGCTGCCTCTCTGGGGTGTGTGAATCCGCTGGTCTTTTCACGTTGCCTGAAACAATATTGTATAAGCCAGAATACAGGCCAGGGATGGCTTTATAAGGGAAACCTCACCTGCAGCCGTACCTGACGAAAATCCCTTTCGCTGTTCTGTTTTCCTAGTTCTGGCTATTGAGCTGCTCGCGGCCTGCCAGGGCATTGAATTCCTACGCCCTCTGAGAACGACAACGCCATTGGAGAAGGTCTACGACCTTGTGCGCTCCGTTGTGAGGTAAGATCAGATAAAGCCTCCCCCAGAGGTTACCCGCCTGGAGGCCGGCGGCGGCGGTTAATGTTTGACCAACGTTCGCAACGCGTTTCGCTACAGGCCTTGGCTGAAGGATCGCTTCATGGCCCCAGACATCGAAGCAGCTCACAGGCTGCTCGTGGAGCAGAAGGTGAGCATTGACTTGGTTTTCCTTAGTTTTAGTGGGATAGATTTAGAAATCAGTTCTTAAACTTGCCCTGTGCGCTAAATAGCTCATGTTATTAAATCTGGCATGGCCCAGACATAGGTCCAGCTTTGAATCATTTGAGGGCAGGGTCCTATAACCCCACAGATGTCCAGAGAAATTGGCAATCTCTCCAGATGGTGATCCTCATTCCTGGGGCAGTGAGCGTTCCCCAGCCTTGAGGCCCTTGGGCACGGTCTGGAAGCAATAAGGGGATGTGGATGAGGGAATAGCAGTGGTTAAATGTGCTAACCTGGGCCAAGTGTTTGTACAGCTATGGGATCTGTCTATTTTATTTGTTTGTAAAACATAAGTAACAGAAGATCTGAGGAGAGTAAGCAAATGAGAGAAGAAAAATCTCCCCCCCCCCTTTTTTTTTTTTTGCCTTGCAGCTCTTATAGGAGGAAAGACAAAGGGGACTGTAGAACATTTTCCTTTTCTGCCTTAAACCACACCCACCATCCCTTCCCTTTTTCTTTGACCATGCCAGAAGCCATTTTGCTTCCCCGTCCCCTTCATGACCAAGTGGTTTTGTAGCAAGTGGCAGCGACCCTCTCCCAACTATTGCACAAGAGTATTAACCTGGTAACAAGACAAGATGCAATGTTTTCTCCTTGAATCCTTTCACCTTGTCCCCCTGGAGCTGTATCTTTTCCCGTCCCCTGTCAATTCCATCCACATGCTCTTCCCTAAACCTCACTCTGGCTGCCTCTCTGGCTCTGCTGATTGCGTACAGCGTGTCTATGTAGGTCTGTAATTCTCACCTCCATCCCAGTAACTCTTCGACAGGGTTTCCTGAACTGGTGCGTTCATGTCTTACCTGACCTTTTGTTTTGCCTCTGACCCTGCTGTTTCACTTTCTTGTTTCACAGGTGTGGGAAGTGGCTAAACCTTACATTGAGAAGTACAGGAGGGAACACATCCCTGAATCGAGACCCATTTCACCAACAGCTTTCTCCCTGGGATCGCTGGAAATGAATGCGGGTGTTAGTCATGACCACAGGCATCAGGATGAACTTTAAGAGTTGCAGTCCTCTGGCAGAGAGCAGATCCTTTCCAGGACCTTGCCTGAGGGTGGCCGTTCTACTCGAACTCAATGTGGTTTCTCCAGGTGACCCAAAGGACCTGACCATCTAGCTCAGGAGCACATACAGACAGTAGAGAAATATTTCCTTACGTGTGAAAGACAGCTTTGTCATGATAGTGTGGTTTTGACTCAATTACCTGAGCTTCTCAACACAAAACATTCAGACTCCTGCTGAAACCAGTGGATGTTTTATAAAGGGTTTCCTGGATTTGTTTTGTCAGCTCTTCACTTGTTTCCTCTTCATCTGTGCCAATGATACCAAACAGCCTAGGTTTGACATTCTCACTTTTTTTTTTTTTTTTTCCTTTGGGTAACTGCTCTGGTCCCCTTTGTTCTGCCAAACCAAAATTATCTTTACGCTTAATTCTCCTCTCTTTTGCAGATCATATGTGAGCTACAGGGTCTTGTATAACAAGGGCATCTTTGGAGCAGGTGCTTCAGAAATCAGAAAAGCTGTGTGCATAAAATTGTGCTATGGAGATCATTGCTCCAGAACAAATATATTGTATTCTGGGGATGGACTACACTTAATGCAGCTTCCCAAGAGCTCTGTGCTCACACCTGCAATAAATAAACTCAGGCTTCATGTACAGCTGTAGCAATCTATTTTCCTGTCATGTGTGATGATGAAAATGTAAAGCAAAAGCTTAATTTGGAAATAAGGAGGACAGGTGGAACAGGGGCCAGGAAAGGGGGAGAAGGAGGAGGAACCAGTGCTGAAGCAGTAACGCCAAGACCTACACTCCCGTGGCTCACCAGGTATCTGCCTGTCCCCGCAGAGGGGCTCGTGTTGTAGTGTGCTCGGTGTCACAACGCTGACCTCTGGCCCAGGCTGTGTTTTGTAAAGGCATCAGGACTTCTCACCGCACAATGATGTGAAGTCTGACGTGTTAAGGCTGGTTGACAACCACCAGCCTTGGCCCTACCGGCCTGACAGCCACGGCTGTGGGGGATTCAGCATGGGCTGGAAATCTTCCTGGGCTATTAGCTGTGCTGCAAGGGGCAGGCAAAGTGCTACTGGGGGGCTACACGTGAGTGTCTGAGACCTGACGTGTCAAATGTGCCCCGAGGAGAGGGCTCACGCCTGTTGGCGAGCTAGCAGGGAGACACCCAACCTGGCCAGAAGACCTGGCAACTGGGGTGCCCACCCGTGGCGGGTGAGCTCCTGGTTCAGCTCCGTTTTGCAGCATCTCCGGCCTCTGTCTCTCCCTCGTGCGCCAAGTCAGTCCCTCCTCTTTCAGCTTGAGGCTTTCTCTGGCAGGCGTATCTCAAACTCACCCTGAAGCTGTTCCATTTTGTGTAAAATCAGGTTTCGATTAAAATCAAGTGTGAGAGTGAAGAGCCAGGCTTCTATCCTGTAGGGTCAAGCGTTTGCCTTCAGCCTCACGTTATGGCTAAACAACAGGGTTCCTTCAGCAGCAAAGCCGCAGAAGTTGCTACCTGCTGCCGTTACCGATGTCCTGCTCTCGGCCCCTGCGGGAGCCGGCACGGTGAACGTCATCGCTGAAATGAGCCACGTTAAAAACAAGCTGACGAAAATCTTCCTGCCTTCCCTGCAGGGCCGCGGCGGTAACGGCACGGCCAAGTGTGCAATGGTGGGACCACGTAGCTGGCTGTCAGCAACCACTTAAGCCAGCCGCACCACTGAAGTATAACCCCATCCTCTAACTGCAAACTTGCCACTAATTATAGCCCTGGGCCGTGCTCCCAAATGGCTACCGGATTTGGCCGAGCTGGTCCGGCAAGCACATGGTTTGAGGTTCCCATCGGAGCTTGTGCGTGAGAACAGAATCCCCTCACATCAGTAGTTTCAGGCCGTGAATGCCTGTTCCTGCCCAGCATGAGAATATTTGAGGTTTTTTCTTATGCAATCTTGGGCTCACAAACGCCTTAGGCACTTCAGAGAGGAGCTGGTGGGCGTTGCTTCCCCCTCACCTCCGCTTTCGGCTGCCTGGGAGCAAGGGACCACCAGCTCACGCTGCAGCACGCTGGCCTCAGCTCTGTAAAGCCAAGCGGTGCCACGCCAGCCGCACGCCGCCTTTCAGAAGTGCCTGTGCTCCTGCCCTGACAGCTCTCCCCAACTGTCTGCGTAAATCTTATTTATGAAGGCTGTCTTGGGCAGGATGGACCGTGCGATCGCATACTTCAGATGTTCTTCCAAGCCCTATAAAAACAAATATCCACACTTACATCTGGTGCAACATCTGTTTGCAGGAAAACGCGTCTAGTGGCAGGAATGCCATTAAATTGGTTTAAAAACTGATTTAATTGGCTACCCTGGCTCAAATAAAGCATGAACAAAGATACTCTGTGGGGCGGCTTACATATTTTGGATGTTAACAGATGTGCCCAAGGCTCAGGGAGATCAGAAAGCCATAATAAAGCTCATACAAGTTTGTGATAGCTTTCAAAAACCTGTTAATCAGAATGAGACTGTTGTCCTTCCTCAGGAGTCTGGTTCGCTAAAGCACTCTGTACCACAGGTTATGTCACCTGCTTATTACATCAATAATTACTTTTGATGCTAAGTTCTTCATGCGTGTCAGGTGTACTCTTATGACTTCACCTTCGGAAAGTTAAGCCCTTTTGTTTCTGCAGCCACCATCCGTTTGAAAAGTTGAGGAAAAGCCTCAGTCAGTGTGTATTCAGAGACCCTCCCTACCCCAGACTCTCTGCTTAATCTCTGCAACAGCTTGAACTCTCCAGAGCTGTATTATCCTTTTATCTACATACCACATCCCCAAATGATGGTACAAGCCCCAGAAAAAAATAGTAGCTGAAAGAAAAAACTGTGGCCTCCCAGCGCTGCCAAGGGCCATCCCGAATGTGCGTGCCTGAGCCTTTGGCCCTCCATCACAGGCTACTTAACATCACTCTTCCCAGTAAATCTTACCGGGATCCAAACTTCTTCATTCATTGGTGGTTTGTCTGGGTTGTTTTCAAATATAATGATTTTATAGACTAAAACTGTATAGGAAACCATTTTTTGAAACTATCTTATTTGAAATGGGTACAATTAGAAATTATTTTCATGCAGTGGAGAGAAGGACAACACATATGAAGATGCACCAAATGGGTAATGCTCGGTAAAGTTTATTCGAGTAAGAGGGCTGGTAAGGTGAGCAGGCAAACAATTTACCAGTAAATACAAATCTGATTTGCCTGTGGCGTTGAAGTACTCCATGGTAATTTGATTATAGTAGCTTCCTAAATGACTGTCTTCTCTCAGTAGCTGCTCATTGTCCCACACGTCTCATTTTGATAGACGACTTTTCCTTTCACTATAACGTAGTTGATCAATGCTTCATGTCCCCCAAACTGGTAAATCAAGTGCTCCCACCTAAAAAGACCACAAGATGTTTAAGAATACCCAGACTTGCATAAAAGCAGGTCACATACCTAGTATACCTGGCAATTATAAAAGATATGCTTGAACCATGGGAAAACGCTGTTCCATGTCTACATGTCAATCACTTGTTGCATGAATACAGTGAGTTAATGTACAAATCAGTAGAGAATTCCTTCCACAAAATAAACAGGTATTATCTGTAGATAATTTGTAATTAGGCATGGATTATTTGTAATATTAGCCCCAAAAGCCTTCGGCTTTATTTTCCACTGGAGTGATTAAGGACCATGAAAGTAGGTCTAAAACACCAGCAGTGTCCCTTTTTTCAGATGAAAATAACTTCTAAAGCATGAGGAATTCAGTAACCTCTCCACTGTCCAAACGTGGCGAAAAACAAAGTCCCGTATGTTACATCACATTTCAAATGACAATGGAAGAACAAACCTTGATGAATTTATGACAATAAGATCCCCCTGCTTGCCAACCTCTATGGATCCATGCGTGTCCGATTTTCCCAGAGCATAAGCCGCATTAATGGTGGCAGCTACCAGTGCTTCATTCATTGACATCTTCATGTTTACACAGGCCAGATGCATCACCATAGGCTAGTAGGCAAGTTAAGTGGAAAATGGGAGTTACCAGTAACACAAATAAAGCTGTTCGTGCCTGAAATCCGAGTACTCTCCTCCCTCCTTGTGCAACAGAAGTTGTCCTGCATAATGTAAATCTTGCCAACTCCAACATGAGAACTCAGAAATCAGGAACTTTGAGACCCGTTTTATAAGCCTCTCAGTGCCTAAGAATAGAACCCCTTCTGGTTTCAAGAATTTCTGGCAAAAACTACCAACACACATAAATAAGCATGAGCAGTTGCCTAAGCAGGGCGTACAGCTCTCTTTGCGGATATGAAGGCTGGTTTAAGTGTGCAAGATCTATACACAAGTTGTACTAGTAAGAGAGATTTTGTAATTTTGTGGTGTCATAAGTATTGGGAATAGCTTACCATTGAAAAACAGTACGCATTAGGATTAAAGTCACTGCCAAGAGCAACTATAACCCCTTCTTCTAACATTTTTCTAGCTTGAGGTTGCTTCAGTCTAGTGGGAAAAAGACACTTGTCAGTACAATTCACTTTTAGTTATTATATGATGATATACAAGAGCAAAAGTCATCACTTGGTTTGGCTACATTCATGCATTCAGTTACACTAATCCTTTTCGGAGACGAAAGCCCAAGTTCTCCTCTTGGCTCCCTACCTATCAACCTACGGACAGCATAAATGGGAAGGGTGAGCCACCCCTTTTGCAGGAACAGCACGTGGCAGCAGCCAGTATCAAGCCTCAGGCTCCAGGCCACTGAAATTCCGGTATTTATCCAGACCTCAGCCACTTAAGGATTTACAAGGTGAAAATCTGCATTTCTCAAAAAAGTGATTTTCTAGTCCTTACAGCTTCAAAGACAGGCTCCCAAACACGAGCAGTGGCACAAACAATGCAATAGTCCCCTCCTGATTCCGTTGGCAATTTGAAATAGTAAGTTGAGGCTGTGAATTTAATTCTTATATATTAGAGGATTTTCTCTCTTAGCGATGTTAATGCAAAAGATATCTTCAATAACTTCAATATACGGAATAGCCATTTCAGAATTGTTCGGCCATTGGATTGATCTGGGTAGGTGTTTGCAAGGGTGGGCACTAGGAAATACACTCTCTAAGAAGTTTTAGCCATAGATGCTGTAAGGCCAATAGCACCGAACAGCGTGTCTGAAAATAAACCAGTGTAACAATAGAAATGAAACATTAGAGCAACTGCTGCTCAAAAAGTAGTCTTAAAAGCACTGCAATTAACAGAAAAGAACAATAAATGAGATCTCGATGAAGTGCTTACATTTGATATAAGACAATCCTCTCCCTGTAGAAGCCTCTTAGCAGATTTCTGAGAAAATACCACCTGTTCGTGCACAACGCAATGCTCCGGGAGTTAACTGTCTTTAAAAAGATTTGTCTGAAGAGCCGTTCCCCGTCCTCACTTGTCTTTCCAGCCTCTGCATCCCCTGCTGCGCCCTGCTGCCAGACCCCTCAGAGGACTGCAGGCAATGCTTACGGCAAAGGCCAAAATGAGAGTGTGCTTACCATTAAGCAACTCTCCAGTCCAGCCCTGGTCATCACGTGAAGCCCCGGCCGCTACTGTTTTTCTTAAAACCAGGGGATAGTGTAGGGGCCCGAGGTCTGAGCTCTCGTAAGCGGTGTGGAAGGACCTGAGGGAGGCCAGCACGGGGCGTATCGCATCACCTCACAGGAATTTCTCATACATTCCACAGCTTCCAGCCCTCTAATACTCTTTTAACCAGTACCTCATTCATGGCTTCTTCGTTTTTAGACTGGGAGGCCTGTGTTCAGTAAATAGTGCACCGGACACTGCAACAAGTAAGGCCTCATTTCCTACGGCTCGTTATTATGCCCATCTTAGGCTTAGCCTGAGGTTATAAACTTTCCACCCCAGAGTCTCTGGAGGGATACGTGAGTTACAGCCGTAGCCTTTTCCAGAGGTGGCTGCATCTCTGTTGTTTCCTTTACCTCCCTGCCTGGGATCAGTTTGCTGGACCACACGATCCTCCCCGAGACCTGTATTTTGGCAGCGCGTGTAGCTGCAATCAGGCAGTGGTTCAAAAGCACCGGTGCAGGACACGAAAGGCTAACCGCAAACAGAAACACAGGCACGGACACAGAAGTGAGCGCAGGCGGCGACGGCACGAGCCTCTGCGCCTCGGAAAGCAGGCTGTCGAAAATAAACCAAAATCAGCTCAAGGATCTTCTTTTCGCAGGAGGGAAGGTATTACTGGGTCATGGTCCTCATCATCTAATTGGCTTATTTTTGGCACTAGGGGTGAGCAGGTGAGCCATCTAGGCTCATACCTGCATATGGAAAATAGTGTTCTTAAGGAGATTCTGCTCAGTGTTGCCTAGGTAAAATCAGATGAGATTTTAAAAATGTTATCTACACGCTTTCAGCTCTTTTGATAACCAAAGGATTCATTTTCCAGCAAAAACTTCTGCAAGAGAGCAAATACATATATTGCAGATATAATTTGCCTGAAAAGAAGCCAACTCCGTTTTCAAAGTCTAAATGGATTCAAGAAAACCAGTCTAGTTTTCTTCTTAAATGAATGCCTGATTATTACCTTAGCCTGTCATAAGGGTTAAATTCCAGTGTTGACTGAACCACTCCAAATCTACTGTGAGACTTCTCAGAAGTAGGCTATCGCCTCGTTTTTGAGGATTGCCACCAGAAACAAGACAAAACGAGGCTCATTCAGCTCTTTGCATTTGTGATTGTCTTCACCGATCCTGCCTGATCCTTTGCATTTGGGATTGTCTTCACCGATCCTGCCTGATCCTTAAGACATAGATAAAAGCTTACACTTTTACATTAAAAGACCCTAAAACCACAAACATGGGTTTGCTGTTACAAAAGTTCTCCTCCAATCTAGTGGCCTTACCTTAGCATGTAGGCAGTTGTTGGTAAAAGGACAGCGGCGCACTTAGCTCTTGCCATTGCCGTGATACCGTCATCGCTAACTTCTTCCAGGTGGCTGATAGCCCGGGCTCCTAGTTCAGCTCCAAGCTAAGCAAATTTTCAAGAAAATTACTCACCATTCTCAATTAATTCAGTAAAGCAATGTTATTTGCAAACGACTGGAGGAGGCAATTCACTACTAATGTAAAATTTACTAAAAGAAAAATCATAAAGGAAGCTTGAAAGAACAGACAGAGTACAGAGACAAAATATTTGCTTATTTACTGCAGGAAAAGTTGATCACAAAAAGGTATTCACCACCACCGAGCGGAAGCGTACCTTCAGTGGTGCTTTTAACAGACTAACGTGCAAACTATGCGACAGCTATAGATAAAACCATCATCAACTCCTGTTCACAAAGTATCCAGCAGAAAATGGTTGACAAAACTGACACTGGTGGCAGAACTAGTAGTGCAACTGCTGCCTTCAATGGCAAAGTGCCAAAAAGGCTCTTCTGATCAATCAAGTTTTTGGTTTGTTTGGGGTTTGTTGTTGTTTTGTTTTTGTGGGTTTTTTTTAAATACAGCAGAGAATAACTGGAGCAGACTCCACAGGAAGGAAGCAATGTTTAAAGATGGTGAGGTATGGTCTCGGAGTGCCTCTCTTTATCGAGATATTTGGGAGCCTGCTCTTGACTAGACCATCCCTCTGAGCGTGCTCACTGCACATCTGACTTGCTGCTGCTAACGGGACATTTAAGGAAACAAGATTTTTCGAGTTGCAAAGAAACCATGTTTTTGTCATTCTTGGGTTCACAGATATCCACCCTCCCCATCTGTATCCCATGTGGAAGATAAGCAAAGTCAATGTTTGATTAAGCAGTGCGCGTTAGTCCCAGAGGTCAAGGCTTCCTCCCATGTCCTTAACTCCAAAGCTGCACCAGGGCTGCACTTTCTATCGCCTGATAGGAACGGGTGTCTGTGAACGCTCTATTTTAGAAAGTCTTAGAAAAGAAAACCTCGGGTTTGAAAACTGCAGTTCTTTTAAAGATTCAGCTCTCGCAAGAGCAAAAACGGCTTCACCGAATGTTAAGAAAGACGTACCTCAGCGGATTTCATCGGATGGAGTTCATCACCATGGAAGTTAATCTCTAACCCTATATCTTTTCCAGCTTGAAGAATTCTCCTAGTGGACTCCAGATCAAAGACCCCCTTCTCACAGAACACATCTATATTGTTAACATGTATTTCACCACTTAGTTGGAGTTCTTTCAGTTTAGGGAGATGGTTATTGATAATGTCGTCTGTAGCTTCAGTAGCAGTTTTCCCTCTAATGAAAAGAAAATATTACAGAGCTGCAAGCATAACATCCCTGAAGTCTGGAAAACATTCAAATCATACATGCAATTACTAGGTTATTTAGAAAATGATGCAAATACAAATAACTCAAAACCCCTTCAGATTAAAAAATTTAAAACTACTGTAATTCACATACTCCCAAACAAGAGTTACTTTCTACTCAAAGAATATTAGTTTGTATTACTATATATATTTTTATAAGGTTGGCATTGTGGATGCTAACCAAGATACGGCATATTTTAAAATGAATTCTTCTGCTTTCCTATTCATATATTCTGACCTCCTTTTACCTTATCCTAAAACACAACTGTTCAAAATATGTAAATGACTATTTAAATATGTTAAATGGTTTTAATGCAATATTTTTATGCAAGTATCAAAGCTCAAAGGGGATGTGAAGCACAAATCATTATTTTAAATTTGCCTCTCCTCCTTTTATATCATTCAGAGTGACAGCTAGATAACAGTCTCTAAATCAGAGGAGCCTCCCGAGGTTCGATTTACGAAAGTCAGAACCATTTACGAACTCCCCATTACACAAAGATAACCCAGGGGAGGTCAATAAACGCCTTTGAAAGAGCGAACGATCCCCAAATATGCAGCCGAGTTAGTATTTTGCAATTTCAAGATCTAAAGAGAAGTGACGTACTGCAGCTAAACGTCTGTGACACCTCAGTCCTCGTTTCGGGCACCGTGAGGCACGCACGGGCCGGCGCGGCGCCGAACCAGTGCCGCATGTGGGGGAGTTGGGAGCTTTACTGTGGCGGTAAGTTCAAGAAGCCAAATTCCGCTCCGATTTACAAAAAGCGCAGAACCCGGCTTACGGCCCTTCTTTGGTTCACCTGGCACTGAAGGGTGAGGGCGCTCAGGCTTTTACCACGCCGAGCCTTCGCCTTTTTTCTTCTCTTACTCGGCAGCCTTTGGAGGAACTTGGACTGAAAGATTAGGACCAGAGCCAAGACAAAACAGAGGGGAACACAAGTCTTTGTTTCAATTTGGGGGGGGACATAATGCCCAAGAATGCAAAACTGACGTAGTTTTAATGCAAGAGACGTCTGCTCAGGAAATCACTTTGAAATTTCTTCCTAAAGATGAAAAGGGCCCAGTGAATCCTTGCCAATAAAAAAAAAAACAAAAAACAAAAAAAACCCTTAGAATCACACATCCCCCAAATCATTAATTTGATTCAAAATGATGACTAGAGGGATAAGAGATCAGTTATTTCTTTGCCTCCCTGCTGTGAGCTTTTTAGGTTCAATTCCTAAAGAACTGGAGATACTCCGAGTCTGGAAGTTCCAAGGCTGGAAACATTTTTTAGAAGCGATGGACAGGAACAAGGATCACTATAAACAGAGCAACCTTATTTTCCTCTAGGATGGCTCAGACTAAAGTAGCCTGCACTGTTTGGCACATACTTCAGTAAGTACTGAGCATTACCAGTGCACTGTATCATAATCCCACGGAATAATTGTGTTTGTAATGATACAGGATTCTTTTCGAATAATTACATTAACAAAAGATAATTTCCCACCCTGCTCCAAATACAGGATAATTAGATTGCAAACAAATGTATTCAGGTCATGTTTTCTTGAATGTTAGAAAAGGTAAATTTTTTTGAGTGTTTGTTTTTTTTTTTTAATGAACATCTCTTAAAGATTGCCAGAGTACCCCCGTGATGCTAGGCCTGCCTCCATCTTTCACTTGTTTTGCAGCAGCCTACTGCTTAGTCTTGTCAAAATATATGTTTCCCATGCACCCACCTAGCTAAAACTCCTCGTTAATTCTTTCATACAATGAAATCTAGTAACTCGAAGACGTTATTTTCATCATAGAGAAAAAAATGTCAAAGTGAGAAAGGCTGGCTTGTTACGGTATGTCTACTAGAGCCATCAAAACAGTTGTGATTAAGCACATTTACTTCAATCTTCTACTCATCTCACACCTATAAGATGTTCTTCATTGCATGGAAGCATAATTAAGCTTTGTTTACTGAGGCATATGAGGATTAAATACAGTATTTTTAAAAGCTCATGGCAGAGACTAAGCTTGAAGGGTAGCAGCAAACCGAAGCAGAAGAACGTGCTGCAGAGGAAACCCTGTAATCTGCATTATGTTCAGTGTGAGCACCAGCTGGAGGTGGGGATTCTGTGCCAAGCTGATGTTGGTATTCAGTAGCCAGTAAATAATGCTTCCCCGTCTTCCTTCAAATTAAAATTTAGGAAAGCCTTCTGTAACTACTGGCTATTGTTTCAAATATGTTATATTTTAGGAGGGCTGGGCAGGAGAAACCTTTCTGAAAACAGCAGCCAATTTTCAATACAAAGCAGTAATACTTAACAAGGGCAAGAAAAATCAAGTCATATTACTTCGGCACAGAATGAGCTCCACAGTACGTTGAAGAAATGCCAATATCCATGGATTGCTTAGCGCGTTCGATCACCCTGAGCATTTTAAGCTCTGTTTCTAAGTTCAAGCCATATCCACTCTTGCACTCAACCAACGTAGATCCTGCTCTGCGCATGCGTTCGAGTCGGTGTTTGAAAGTATTGAACAGCTCTTCTTCCGTGGCCTTCCGAGTGTGTTCCACAGTAAAATGTATTCCTCCCCCAGCCTGGTGGATCTCCATATAGGACGCACCTGCCAGCTTGGGGAAAAAAAGAAAACAAAAAACAACCCCACCATACAATTAGCTATTAAATGTGCATTTTCTGTCCAAGGGATTCTGGAAAGTGCCTTGAGGTCTCTTTGCAGGGAGAAAAAAAAAGACGGGAGGAAAAAATCCCCATTAATTCTTCCTCCTTCCCCCTCCTCTTCTCTCTTCCCTCCACTGAAGTGAAGAAATTATATAAGAAGCAACATAAAGAGAATTATTCCGAAGATTTGCTTCCCCCTGAGCCCAGGAGGAAGACCTATCTCTAGCTCAAAAATCCATTTATATGGAAAAGGAGAAAGAAAAATTCAAGATTTAGGTGGTACTAGAAGGCAGCACTCCTGTATTGCCTCAATTAATGCAAAAATGCGTCAAGGCTGGCTGCAAAAGCTGCAGTTACACTCCTCTCTCAGCCCAGCAGTATTCAAAAATCATCCCTCCTCCCTCAGTTAGATTATCTGACAGAAATTATATATTTTTCTACAGGTGAAAAATGGGAGTCACTAGAAAGTAGAAATAGTTATGCATAAAAAAGAGGAAGACAAATCCAGCTCTGTATGTCATTACCTTCATTGCAAACTCATGTACCCTGTCACCAGCCCACACTGGGTGTGTATGTGCATCTACCAGGCCTGAAGAAAACAAAGTAAACGTACACTGGAGTTATTTCACTGTGTAAGAGAAAAGGTTATGAACATGCAAGCAAATTAAACGGACAACAGAAGCTCCCCTATAAAGTCTCTCTTGGTTAGAGAAAAAGAAAAATCCAACCAGCCACAAATCTAGGATTTTCTTCAAAGGCTATTAATTTTCTTTCAATTTTTTTAGGTGTGACACCTTATGCAAAATGTCTCTAGGTAAATGCATCAGTTGCTGAGTTTTTCATGTTGTTCTGATGACATTTTCAAACTGTGGAAGAAATTACGAATCACAAACTTGGAAAGAGTTCATTAGACTGTAAGTCTGTGTTCTTTAAAAAAGGCGAACAGCTTAGGCTGGGCTTAGTCTGCTAGCGCTTACTCTAGCAATAGTCCATTTACTCCAGCGGGAGCTTTTTCTGCACGCTGTGAAACCAACACTGTTGGGTGCCCAAGGCCGTTGCAAACAAAACAGAGGTCTACCAGCTCGTGTGCTAACACCACTTGCAAAGTTTAACATGCAATAGACTTGCCCAGGTTTATTTTTTTTAATCAGGTAAAGTTGCAGAGTATGTGACTTAAAATCCTGCGCTGCCCTTTTGCTTCCAGCCGGCTCTGGGCAGGATGGAGAGACTGAGCTCCGCGACTGAACAGCTGATGGGTGGAAATGATACGGAAAATAGAGGTGAATCTGAAAAGTCACTCGGCGGGACAGCTATGTTACCGTTGTGATCTACGATACAGAGGAACAGACGTAAGAAGAACCAAGAGGAGACAGAGCTCCACCATGAAGCCCAAAAACCCATCCTGAGTCCTGCAATTTTCTCCTTGCAGCGCTCCCCATGAGGAAGCTACAATACTCTGCCCCTCAACACAAGACATTGCCAAACCAGTACTGAATACAGAGGAAAAAGGACGGAGGGATGTTTAATACACATTTACTTTGTCTCTAAGCACTTGCTGCCATTTGGCATTGTATCATTACGAAAAACCACACCTACCTGGTAACACACACTTCCCGGAGCAGTCAATTACTTTTTCAAACGTTGCTCCCGAAAACTGATTGCGAATAACATCTGCCCGGCCCACAGCTTTGATACAACCATCTCTGCAAACAACGGACAACGAACAGAGGAAGCGTGAGCCTGTTGAGAAGTCAAGTGCTCGTTGACAGAGCTCCTGGAGCACCAGCTCCCCGAAAGCAGGGGCAGGCACCGTCAGCCGGACTGAAGATGAACACGAGAGGCGATTAGCTAATCTGAGAGATGCACAGAAAACAGTGGGGTAATGCTGTGCATTTCTAGTTGTTTGCCGTAACACTCCTCGCGTCGTCTGCTTAGAGCCCTCAGGATGGTACCACGGCGCTCTTTCGTTCTAACTTCTGCTAGACAACTTTCTTTTTCTCTGGTGGATCAGCAAATGTACAGCATTCCTCCAACACGTACCTGCAGGGCACTCTTGCCCTCACAGAAATCAAACTGTCGTCGCCAGCCTCCACTGCCTGCACCTGAATCGTACCCTTGTGCCCTCGGAAGCCGTAGGGATAAATCTCTTTGGGGTTCATCTTCCACTCAACAGCAATTTTCTCCCGCTGGAGCTCGAGGATGGTGCTGGGAACCCCACACGGCACTGGAGCCACGCACGGACCTCCACCTCACCTACACGAGAGGAGCTTCCCGGGGCGCACGCGGCACCACTGTCCTTTAAGCCTTGTCTTTCTCCGGCTCTTTGCAAGCCACTGGAATAGTCACCGGGAGTCATCCCGGGTACCTCACCGAAGGTACCTCCGCCCTACATGGCTGGATTTTTAAGAAGCAAATAGCAGTTAGAGCATTTAGAAATGGGAGAGGCGTAATTATGTACGTTCATTATTGACGGCCATTTCATTAACTGCGGATTACTTCTGGGCTTGCTGTTAGTTCACGTCGGTTCCCCTAAAAACACAGCGGAGGCAGAAGAGGGCAGCGCTTGTGCTCAGCGCCGGGCTGGAATTTCTCTTTTACGAGGCCGGCGGCGTGACCGCGGCACCGTAAAGGCCGGTACCGGGCCATGGGCTGAAATAATCGAAACGACGAAGGCCCGTTTCGACGCCGGCAGCGACCCCCCACCCGCCGCCCCAACCCCATTCCCCCCCTCACTCACACCCCCACCACCACGCTGGCGTCCCGCAGCACGGGCAGGCCGGCGGCACCCTCCCGTCGCAGATACTCCTCGCCCCGGCCGCAGACCAGCACCAGTTGCTGGGCGTTCTCCAGCAGGAGCCGGTGCCGGCCCGCCATGGCTGAGGGCAGAGCGGCAAATGGCGGGGGCCGAGGGAGGGGGGGGCGGCCGCCTTTGGGTTCAAAGTCCCCCCCGCCGGGGGCGGTGGCGGGGGAGAGAGGCCTGCAGTCCCGCCGGCCTGACCCTGCCTCAGGCCAGGCCTGACGCTGATCCCAGCCCCGACGACGGCCCTTCGCCGGGTCGGTTTTTACTCAGCGGCTTCCCAACGGGAAGACAGGAGGCGGGGGGAGGCAAAGCCGTGGCACGTTTCGGGGGAAATTGGGGCTGAAGAAGCTACAGGGCTTTAAGGGTGCTGTTGCCGATGCGGTGCGGAGCGACGTGACAACATCCGTACGTCGTGATGGTTTACGATAACGTCGAAGCGGCGGTTTTGCCAGGTGGGGATTCCCGGAGCCCGCTGTCCGCGCTGCACTACCTGGAGATTTCCCTTTGCCAAGAAAACAGCAGCTTCTGAACTGGGAGCATTTGTCTGCTCCCGTCCCTGCTCCCCAGCGCCCATCACCTCACCGGTGTCCGTCACCTCGCCAGCATTCCAGCCCCCGAGGGGCTGTAAAAGCTCTCACTGCACCAGGTATTCAGGCAGACCTTAATTTATCCAGGCAGATATTCATGCAAGTCCATGATCGAAAGGTTTGTGCAATTCTGCTGCCCCCTACAGAATCCAGTCAGGGAAGGAGCTGGAGTCTGCAAAGCGCAGAAAAGGGTCCCTTCCTCTCCCTTTTCCACCTATGTCCACGCCTAAGGCAGGCCAGGACCACAGCAGAGGACCAAAGGAACTTTTACCTTTTGTGAAACTCCACAACTGAGATCACAGCAGGGTAAAGGAGTTCTATTTTCCCCAGGTGTAAAACAGGGATAATACTTCTGTACCAGCAACCACTGACGAGAGAAGGGCGAAGTAACACAACGGTTGTAATCTCGGTTCACGGAGCGTACCCCTGGCTGTCTGGGCTCTGGTTTGCAGCACGCCTCTCCACGCCACATCTCACAGGCAGCGATTTCGGCTCCGTCAGAGCCTCTAACAGGGAGTCTCCGACTGGCAGCACTGGCAAAGACACGGCCCATCTTGGGAAATGCTGCTAGGTAAGGGACATTCAGTTATTCACCTCAGTGTTCAAGAGTAAACACTTGAAAATGTGGTTGTTGTGTTCCTGCCAAAACTTTTAACATTCCAGATGCCCGGTAACAAAGACTTTCTTTTTGTGACAGGGACTGGGAAGGTACACTCCCTTTTCGCAGTGTGTTGTCTTGAGTCTATTAATGCCACTGAAATCCATGGACCTTTACAGCTGCCAAGAGGCTTTTCTGTGCGCAGGTATTAGCTACAAAGTCAATACAAATTTGTCCTTCCTTAATAAGGACCGTACAGCCACACTTCAAGATTTGTGACTTAAAGCAGAATATTTCTTAAAGACACTGCAGTATAATGGATCTCCACATCCCACCTGCAGTGAAGCCTTCACGACTATTTCCAAATAGTTTGTGAACAGGTTTAAAGATAGAGTGTATTTAAATAGTAACTACATACATACTGTAAACTACACAGACTGCCCTATTTTCCTGTGTTTCAGATGGGAAGATACCTGGTATTTTGTTCACAGCCTTCAGCCGTTAAAGCAGAGAAGACAGCTAAGAATGAGGTTCCTCCAAATACTGAAGGTGATTTAATTTTTCACTTAGAGGTGAAACTTAGTTTCTACTGAAAGAAGGCTACAAAGCCTTACAGCTGCGTCCTCTTAATTAACCAATTCAGAGCTGAAGGAATCATTACTGAATCATCAGCAGTCCGCAGTAGGCACACCAGGCTATTTTTTTAGAAGTTCTTCCGTTGCTCATTCCACAGCCCGTATTATCATCATTATGGAAAGAAAAGGCAATTCCTGCAGCTCCTTCAGTCCACCCAGCGATGCAGCTTAGAATGACAAAAGAAAGTCACATACACGTGACAAAACATTCCTCACCTTCTGTTATACATTAGTCTGCATTCCGTATAACTACCTGACGGCAGAGTACTGATACTGATGCTAAACTGAACTTACACACGAACGAACCATCTATTTTCTTTTGGAGTACACAACTTTGAAGATGTAATTTATTCCAGGAATCACTTGAATTCAGGTATTTCCCTTGACAGTAATGGCATTTGTTGACACTGGTAATACTTAAAAGTTGGGGTGGGGTGGGGGAGAGTGTTTGTTTGTTTTTAAGTATTCACTTCTCATTCTAATATTTTCAGTTTTAAATTTAAATAGTTGCCTATTCCTCCAGCATTAGTTTTTTTGGACGCAAATAAAAGATAGGAGACATTTTCAAGAGTTAACCTCCCCCATATTGAAATACAATGGAAAAAAGTAAACACATTGTTACAAAATTATGGAAAAACAAAACAAAGAAAAAAAAAGTTTATTTCCAGATATACAAAACACCTATTCTCTCATTTCTCCATCTTCTTCCTCTTCTTCCACACCTCTGATGTACAAAACGTTATTGCACCTGTAAAGTGAAACAAAGCGTTCCCTTAACTGTAAGTGTTTTAATTTTCCGCCCCTTATACACATTACTTTAAGCATTTTCCTCCCTGAGTGTAGCCTGGCAACGAAATTGCTGCTGTTGACCACGTACAGCTTTCCACAAAGTTCATCGCAACTGCAAAAACACCAAGTTTATAAAAAGCAGTAACTGGCTGATAAGAGATCTTTACTCTTGGGTTAACAGTTATGGTCAAGTTTAATTTCTAAGCAGGCAAAACACTTTCGGTAGCAAAGCACTAATATGCTCTACTGTATATCAATCTCTTGGCACTAGTAATCTGGAAAACTAAGGTATTTAGTTATCTGAAAAAAGAGACCGTTGATGCTTCTTTACAAATATTTTCAAAATTCATTTTCCCTCCCCTCAGAAGGGATCTCCTAGCCTTCACACAGGAGTTACACTAACACTCAGCACCTCAGTTAGACAAAACCCCCAAGTTCCAGCGCGAGCGACAAGAAGATTTACGGCCGCTGCCACAAATATCTTGATTACCTTATCAAAACTTCACCCAGGTGTCCAGACAGCGCACCGTCTATGTACTCCTCCGTGTTCGCAAGCTTGAAAAGAAAACCGGCACAACTCGGGAGGGATTATAACGCAAAAAGAAAACGCTTCGCAACCCAGACGGCGGGGTTTACCCCGCGGCCCCACCACCCACCCACCGCAACCGGGCCGGGCCCGGCGACCCCGCTCCCGCCACCGACCCCTCAGAACCGCCCCCCCCCCACACACACAACCCCCGGCGGGGCTCCGACCCCCTCCCCTCACCTGCATGTTCATGTACCCGTCGACGGAGACGAGGTAACCCTTGTACTCCATCCCCCACTTGAGCTTCACCATCACCGGTTTCCCCGTCAGCCCGTTGAGGAAGGGTTTGGGGTTGAGGGGCAGGCTCTGCCGGGGGAGAGCAGACGGGTCAGACCCTTCCCGCCCCCTCACCGCCGCCTCACGGCCATTAACGGCTCCCCCCTCCCCCCCCCCCTTGCCCCCCCCGCCCCCA
>JAVJGG010000062.1:13456441-13494088 GCA_035590195.1 Aviceda cuculoides | reverse complement strand
CCCCCTCCCCACCGCCCCCCGCTTTTTTTTTTTCTTTTTTCTTGCCTTTTTTTTTTTTTCTTTTTTTTTTCCCAGGGCATTTAACAGGAGAAAATTGATAGCGTTAACATTTGAGCTAACCTCGCAGCTCCTAGCTGTGTTTTATATGCCAAGAGGAGGGAAGGAGACGCTCGGTAAATACAAATCCGTGGGCATTCATATTATTTACATTCCTTGGAGACCTTCTCTATTTAAAATGATAAGATTATTCAATCAGGATGGTGAAATAAAGAGATCACTTAATTTTACCAGGGGGAATTCTGTTCCACTTGGTTAGCTCAGACACAGTTCTCTGTCCTAACCAATTTCCATCTGCAGGGGAAAGCGGCTCCTCGCCCCCCCGGCGGGTCCCCCCCGCCACCCTGCCCGCCGCCCGCTCACCTTGAAGAAGCCCTTGCAGCCCTCGCAGGTGCGGACGCCGTAGTGCTGGCAGGCGGCGTTGTCCCCGCAGACGGCGCAGAGCCCCTCGTTGGAGGGGGACCCCCGCGAGGGGGGCGAGGGCACCTGGCTGTCCAGCAGCTGCGGAGCGTGGCCCAGCTGCAGCCCGGGGAAGGCCATGGAGGGCTGCTTGCGGATGGGGTTGGGGACGGCGAAGGCCTGCCCGTCCACGGCGTGGTGGGCCCCGGCCGGCTCGGGGTTCATGGGGACGTGGAGGGGCCCATCGAAGCGCATCTGGCAGCTGGAGACGGGGGTGCCGGGGGGCGACTGCTTGAAGGAGAAGAGGGAGAGGCGGGAGACGGGCGTTTTGCGCTGCTCGATCATGTGCGTGGTGGCCACGTAGTTGGGGTGGAAGTTGTGCAGGGAGCCGGGGTCATCCCACACGGGGCCGTGCTGCACCTGGAAGCCGGGCGTGGAGGGGGTCGGGGGCGACGAGGGCTTGTAGTACACGGAGCCTGAGTGGGACATCATCTCCTCGGACTGGGGGGGGAGGTGGCTGTGCTGCTGGTAGCCGTGCATCTGAATGTCTTCCACCTTAATGGAGGACTGCTGTCCGGAGAGGGGCATTTGGTACAAGCAAGGTGGCTTCACGTCGTAGCTTGTGTTGTAGTTGTCCATAAAGGTACTGAAGCTGGGGAGAGAAGTGGTGGCAGTGATTTCAGTGTTGGTGAGGTCCATGCTAAACTTGACAAACTCCGGAGTTAAGAAATCGGAGCTGTATTCTCCCGAAGAGTGGTAACTGTAGCTCTGGGAGGCCGGGCTGGCTCCTTGAGGCGAGGACCCATACTGAGCCTGAACACAGGGCATGGCTGGAAACGAAACAGGGTCATATAGACTCGGCCCGCAAAACCGCGCTCCCTCCGCCCGCCCCGAAAAGAAAAGCGGCGCTGCCCATTGGCTCGGCCTCTCTCATTGGTCGGGTTGACCGCCCTCCTCCCTTTACCAGCCAATCGGCGGCACCGTGAGGCCCGCCGGTGGTGCTGGGCGCCGCCATGTCGCGGCGGGCCGCGGTTCCCTGCGCACCTCAGGCCTTTCCCTCCTCACCCCAGGCTTTTCCCTCCTCGCAGGCCCCGAGGGGCCGGTTTCACACCCCCGCAGGCCGACAACAACCTCATTTAGCCTTGAAACTCGGGCGGCCGGAGCAGCAGCTGCCCTCCCGGCGGGGGATGGAGGCACCGCTCCTGTGCAGTCAGGTGTGGGGGGATGTTTATTGGGGGGGGGCGTGTGTCCCTTCCCAGCAGGGTGTTGCTTGCTTTTCACCTGGAGATTTCCCAGCTCTGAGGACCGTGTCCGGCTCAGCAGCAGTTAAGCCTGTCTTGTGTTTCCTTCTCTGTCCGCACAGGTCGATCTCCACGAGGTGGCGGTGCTGAACTCGCACGGTGGCTGTGGCTCATCGCGGGAGGCCTCGGGCAAACTCGCCTCACGTTTACCTGCCGGCCTTGCTGTGAAAGCGCGGCGGCGTCCATCCGTGTTTAGGAATACATTTGCGGACCAGTACTTTTTCGTTACTCCACACGCATAGACAGAAAAGCTCGGAGGTTTTAAGACGCGTAAGCGATGTCTTTGCCAATGCGCGAGTGCTCTGCTCGGGCTCATTTGGCTCCCAGGTGAAGAAGTTGCCAGAGCTTTTCTTGGTTGTAGCGAGCACCAGCCTGTTCATACTCATGAACGGCTGTCCTGCTCAAGCTATAATTTGTGACACAACGTTCAACAGGCAAATATGTTGTACTGTTTACTGGTTTGTCACATCTACACTAATGTCTCTTACTACTCTGTCTCTGAAGTCATCAAATGCCACAATGTTTATTTATGTTCCTGCATACAGCACATTCTCTTCATCTTTAATGTTATTGGATGCTGAATGTGGAAAACATACATTGAGGAACTAACCTTTCCGTAACAGAACTATTACATTTTTTGTGCACCTTACCTCCCAAAGGTCAGTCTAGTGCCTTAGTGTTGAAAGCAAAACCATCGTCACCTGCTTACATCTGAGTGTTTAATGCTGTTGACTCAAGAACCTACCTTCTCCACATCCAGACTGTCCTCACACACAGTGATTGCGATACCTTTGTGGATGCGTAGAGTGAATAAGAGTTGGAATTGTAATTCTTTTTAACTGGCATGTATCAAAAGTGCACTCAGTTACTTGTTTCCATGATCATTAGAAATGAGTGTGATTTTTCTTTCAGGGTGTGTTGAACGGGCAACAAAGACAACATCAAAATTATGCTAATAGTCTTTCTGGTGGCAAGACTAACTGTGGGCCAGCTGAAAGAGTAGCTAAGTTGTAAGATTTCTGTAAGGAAGACTGTGTTGGGGCTATGTAGGAAAAGCGTGAACACAACGGGAAATGGTGTATATATAGCAAAATTTTTCATGCCGCTTGGAATAGCTGGTTTCAAGTGATGACATGTATAATGTGGCAGAACGCAATGAGCTTAGAGCGAGTGTCTGGGATAAAGTCATACTGTGGGAGTAATTTTTGCACTTCTCTGACAATTGCCAAGAATAAATCTGTATATCTGTGACTGGCAATATAACAGCTTTGGTGTGTTACCTGTAAACAGCACTTCTTATTTTTACATATTGAACCAATTTCGATCACAACGTCTCCTACTCATGTTGGGAAAACTTTGTGTACCAAGAAATAGAGGAGCAATTACATTCAGCTTTTAATACACTCTGTTCCTCTGACAGATGAGTAAATATTCCAGCCCTGTTGTTATAAAGTTATCAAAAACCAGAAGAATTTTCCAGGGCCATAGATATCAGCGTAGAAGTCAGAAAGCCAGAGTGCTTGACTTCTGGTTTCACAATCAGTGCGTGAATTCACGCGTCAGTAATCTCATCAGCTGTGGACTGGGTCTGCAGCAACTTTGTGTGGCGGTAGGGTAGGAAGGAGTACCGAAAGCACAGAATGCGTGACTGCATCTGATGTAGTTAATGGGATAACTTGGTTAATCGGGAAACAAAATAGCTTTTGCTCCCCCACCCCCAGTAAGGAATTTGCTGTTTACCTTGTCGACTGAATCGTTCTGACTCAAAGACAGTTTGCTTACGCTGGTCTTCTCCTGACCTTCAGCACCGGGTGAAGTTCACCTTTTGTCCTCTTTGTATTTCCTTGTGTAATAGGGGAAGTAATCGTTTGCATTCTTTTCTGCCTTTGGGCCAGGGTATTTAGGCTGCTGCTCAACAGGAAATGAACAGGAAAGAATTTTTGTCATAGATTACTCCAAACCTTGGGTCTTGGGTGGATGGATAGGCTTTTCCCTTACAGCTCAGGGGTAGGAATTTAGCATGACTGCCTGCATTCTGTTCCTGAGGAAACACATTAAGCAGCTGGATATCCGACGGCAGCAGCATTTCTGGTGGAGGGACTCGTTAGACGGCGTTATCTGTGTAAGCGCAAATGCTCACCGACATCATTAACACACCACGTCACCGTAATGCCAGGCAGAGGGGGCCAGCCTCCGTACCCTCACGTCGCTGAGAGCGAGCCGAGCTGCCCGGGAATATTTCCTGATTGAGCTGAGCTTGCTGCGGCAGGACCTCCCTGCAATAACCCCCTTCTGCCTGCCATAAACGCATTTCTTAAGGAAACTTTCAGAGCTGCCCCATGTTCCAGCTTCTGGGCTGCACATTTAGTGACCCTCCTGTGCCTTTTCCTAGCAATATGCCGGTGTAGATGGGATTTTGCTCTGCTGTACTCCTCTCCCACATGAAGCGAGTTACTTCTGATACCACGCCGTTATCTCTGCCAGAGCAGCAGCAGTGTCGGCTTTGCCATCACACCGAAGACACTGTGAGATGAGCACCGGTTGCGATCAGAGAACTTAAAGCAGCCACGAAGGCACAGCCCTGAATTAAGCGTGGGGAGAGCCGCGTTAACAAAAAGGAAGCTCCACCAGGAGACGGTGCCTTCGAAGGACAGGTTTGCACCAAAATAAATCCAGTGCAGCAGCACAGAGTTAGCCCTGCTAGGCCACGGACGAACCTCGGCTTCTGGTTCTGTTGGGTTCCTGATCGACCGAGCTGTGTGAGCACCTGCTGCTCTCCCCGTACGAACCTGTCCCAGGTTCCCTTCCTCCCCTTTGCCAGACTCCCAGACCACAGTGTCAGGTCTTGAAAATATTGGGCGATATGATGCCTTGGTCTAAGCTAGACGGTTAAGTAGCCTCGCGCGGACCAGGAGTTGATTTCTGACAAGCTCTCCATTTTAACTACTTGGGGATGCAGTGGTTGTGACTCTTACGGACCTAGAAGGATTTTGAGGATGTGTGCACCCTTGGAGAGTTTTGCTGCTGTAGCAATACTGCTAAAATGTGAAGAGGATCTAGGACTCGGGCCAAATCTTGCCATGAAATAAATTTATTTTTCCTTCAGCAATAGGCATAATGGAAGATTTGCCATTATAAATCATACCGTAATGGAAAATTTGCTCTTGCCCACAAATTTGCTTTAGAAAGTGTCTGATGAAATCTTGTCTGAAAATCTTTTTCAGTAAGAAATACAAATTTTTTGTATGTGCAAAAGACCTGTCAGTTATCAGCTCTTGGTGACTTGGGAACTGCCGTGGCAGTTTATGTGGGTTGTTGACAGCCCTCACGTGGGGTGTAATCCTGACCACCCGGGGCTTTGCCAGAATATAACAGTTCCTCTTCAAGCAGTGTTTTCACAGAGATCTCTACCAGTAAAACATCTTTCCTCTCTTCGTTGACGATTTGTCGTTTTAATAACACTGTCTTTGATCAAACCTCCATCGATGAGGCAATAACTGTCCACCACAGACCTTAACCGTGGATCGGGACTGGGATCCAGCAGGTCGTGACATCAGGCTTCGGAAGAACAGGGGTCTGTAATTTCTCTCCGAGATCCTCATCAACCAAACCAAAGCCGAGCTGTGCTGCGGGGTGGCTATACAGAATCCCAAGGGCTAGCAGCCACAAAACTGGCTAGCCTGTTTCAGGTTTGACCCAAGTAACACGCCTCTTTCCGCGTTTCCCAAAAAGCTGCCACGTTTTCATCTCGGCGTAAGACTGTAGCCTAGAACAGATGCTCGGTCTCGCTGAACGAGGCTTGGAAACAGCGGAAGGGAAGGGGGAACCGCGAAAAACAAGGGACTTGCTGTCAGCCCCACGTGCCCGGCAGTGGCTGGAATACCAATGTGAGAAAACACAAACGAGATGCAAAAAAAGTCTGTTTGGGGTGAACTTGCCCAGCGAGCAGAGTCGGTGCTGTGAAGGACTGGGAGGGCTGGAGGTGGAGGTGAGCCTGGAAAGATGGAACCGGGGGGGTTTCTGCTTGCGTAGAGGATTTAGGTGCCATTTGAGATCAGCACAATGCCTATTTCCCACAGAGTGGTGTCGGTATGAAACGAGGTTTGGGGGGGGGCAGGTATGTGCTAACAAAAGCCCAGATCTTGATGGAGTCACGAAATTTTTTTCCTCCCCCCCTGCTACCCCGGAGGTTTGCTGGAGTGGCTCTGCGGTGAACCTGTCCCCAGGCTGGGCTGTGCCGGCGAGAAGGGGCATAGGATGGGTATTGTACAGAAATTACGGGAACATTAAAGCCTCCTTTTATGCATATTGAAAACCTTTATTTGTGCAAATAGTATTCATGGAAATTATGCAGCTACACTAAAGAGAGGCCCTTTAAGAATGTGTCTCTGAAAACACAGGCTCCTTTGCCAAGAAATAATGGGACTTCCTTAATTATCAGCTGTTATCTTCTGGGTTTGGCAAACTTTTGTTGCTTTATGTGCTGCTGTTTCTTTTATGCTTTGACATTAATGAATTGGAATTGAAATTATGTGCTGAGGAAAACAAAGTGATCTGTATAAATAATAAAATGGCATTCTTCTGTGTGTCAAAAAGGGGGGGCATCAAGCATTGTGCAGAAGGAATTTGGAAACTGTGCTTTCACACAGACATCTTAATGGAAACTAATAGCTGGCTCCAAATCACAGAAGTGGTTGAAGAGTTGGTGTTTTGAAGAAATCTGAGCAGAGCTCAGAAACTGGCCGGTGCTGGAGGCTCGCCGTGTTAGGTGACAAACTGTATTTTAGCAGAGGAGCTCGTCTGCTGCTTCTCTTGTCCTGCTTCCAGCCATGGCTGAAATTCCAGTGGTGGTGGCACAAACCTAACAATAGTTTCTAAACTTTAATGATCTTTCATTCATGCTGAAGCCCTCTTGGACAGTTAGCCTGACAAACAGAAGAAAGCAGTTTTTAACAGTGAATCTTGGGGGGGGGGAGTTGTACAAGAGGTTCCCTCACCATTTCAGAGAAAGAGCTGAAGGAAACTAGCTGGAGAGGAGAAAGTAGGAGTGATAAATGCTGCTGGGTTAAAAAAAAGAGCTAAATCCAGGATTCCTGAACTTCTTAGAAAACTCTCTAAGCCCAAACAATATTCTGGAGAGATGAGGCAGAGAAATGGGAATCGTAGGGACAAATATGTCCTGAACTCCCTCTATTACACTGTGGCGCTTTAATGTGCAGTCAGTGGTTTTATTAATTTGGCCGGATACGTCTATTCTTGTGATAGCCAAAGGGAAAAGTGATTTGGGGTTGGAGCCTCTGCAAAATCTGCTGGGCTCTTTGCTGCTTGCACCTCTCCCAGGGGAACCAGAGCTGGTCCTGGGGCAGCTCAGCCAGAAAGTCTCATTTCCAGAAAGGGTCTGCAGACAGAAAAAATCCCCACCACCACCCCGCCGTGCTCTGAAAATGTTCCGGAGGCGATATCTGCATTTCGTGTTTGACTTGAACGTAAGCCCAGGGCCCACACCTCAGCTGGGAGGCAGAAATGGCTGCCCTGCCTCTGGGACCAGTGACTTCTGCCTCTCTGCTAAACTGGTGGTCCTTTCGTGAGAGCCTCTCCAGGGCTAGGGAGCGGCGGGGGTCCGCCGTAAACTCAAACGTATGCGGACAACCTTCCCCGTGAGGCAGAGCGGAGGAGAAGCTTTCCTGCGGCCAGTTTCTGGTCGGCTACCAGAACCTCAGAGCATCTCGTTGCCTGCCTGAAACGGGCGGGAGTCCAAGCTCGTGTAGGCGGGCAGGCTTTTCCCAGACCCCATAAATCCCACAGACTTAGCCTACCTGAGGTAGGAAGCGTTACGGGGACCGGGAATTAACCGTGCGGATGGTCAGTGAATTAGGACCAGATGCCCAAGGCGGACAGCACAAACGACTGCGGCACGCTCAGGGCGAAAGTAACTCAAAATCCCGTGGTTCGACGCACATCGTCTGATACAAATCCGGGAGAGAGAGCATGGCTATAGCTGTTTATGCTGGTTTTATGCCAACCGTTCCCAAATTACCAGTGTCCTGACTTCCACACTTCTTGGGGCAGTGCCCAGCTGTATGTGCTGGGTGCAGCGTGTCACCACGGAGTTGCCTTTCTTCAAAACGCTTTAAGAGTTTAAGAGGTCGGGGTTTTGGCCAGCAAAGTTTGGCCACCGCGTTACGTCAACGGCAACAGCGCTCACGGAGACCGGCTTTACCCGGTTCGTTTCGAGCCAGGAGGCTACTGACGTGCTGGCGTCCCCTCGTCACGAGTGCTTTCTGCGGTGCCTGAAGTTGTCCTTTAGTTTGGCACTTCTGCCTCCGTTTTGCCGAGCACCCTCTTAGGCCGCTTATACAACCGCCACTTTTTTGCCCCAAAGCGCACGGAGGATGGGAGCTGGCTTCCCTTTGCCCGACAGATCTTTCTGAGGAGGCAGCTGATGGCCCTGGGCTTTCCCGTTTGGGCACCAAGCGCCCGGAGAACCCCAACCAGCCATTTCAGCTCTCCCGACGCTGCGCTGGCAATTCCCGACGCTCCTTGCCTGCCCCAGGCGACCTGGCCCCACTGTTCCGTTTTGGGGGAAGTGTCTCCTTTTCTGTTCTTTAAGGTCTTTTAGAGCAGCCCCTGTTGCTCTCTACGCTTGGCATGGGCGGCCTCGGCAGCGTGGCGAGGTCTCGGAGGCATTTACATCCGCACGGTGCCGTCCCTCTCTGGCGATTTACGGGAAATTCACCCTCCTGCCCGGGAGCGCCGCGACAAACACGCTCGCGAGGGCAGGTACTGAGCAGGCGAGTGACGAGGTCAGACCCTGACCGTGTTGTTTACTGCGCTGCAGGATAGAGATACTTAAGCTAGTTTGGGTAATAAAAACAACTGAAAAAAAGCCTGCTCCTCTGCCAACAGATATATTCTGGTGTCTGAGCCGGTTCGTTCCGACCGGCGCGTGCAAACTGCGATAATTCGGAGGATTAGGGTATGTGCGAGGGTTAGGCTGTGGCCGCGTTTCACGAGCGCAGCAAAAGGTGTACCCTTAACAAAGACCATTTGTTTGCTCCAAAGCTCATTTTCGGTTTTCCAGAAGAAACATATTGTTATTTTTTTAAAATAAGGGAAAAGGAACCTATTTTTTTTCCCAAGCACCATTCTTGGAAATGACCTTCTTGGCCGAAATTTTCTTGAAAAATATCAGCTTGGTGCAGATATTTCCTGCTTCCAGGAAAGCTTTTCTAGAGATCTGCCTCCTGTAAATGTTTATACAAACAGCTAAAGGCTGCCAAAGTTATAAGCTGCTAAGAAAGAGTTCTAAGCCGCTTAGAATGGAAAACAGTGAAACCTTAACAATAGCATTGCCACCTTCACTTAATAAACAGATTTAATACGGAATATATAATAAACGCTAGCTTAGATATGAAACTGTTGTACCATTTCTTTGCTACACAATAAACAAAGATTTAGCATACCCATGCACAATGTTGAGTATTGTCTGACAAATGCTGTATTTCTAAAATTATCCTTAAGGTTGTTTGATTGTTTGTAGGTTGCAATGGCCTGCTATTGATGTTCCTTTCATATGACACTTCACATAAGGCAAGTGACTACTTGTTTTGACAGATTGTAAAAGATACGTAATTAGAAGGGGAAAAGGGCTAGTTCGTACCTGTGACGCTTTATGGATTTACGTGCTTCTGTGAATTGGACATAAAACACTTCAACTCATCTGTGGTTTTGTGGGTTCTTGCTTTAAATGCTCAAGAAGAAGCTCTTAGCTTTTTTTATCTCTGGGAAAGGAGATCTAGAGGATTAAATGATACAATTAAAGATTTGTTTATCCACAGACATCAAATCCGCAGCTAAACAGTCTTGTTTCATTTGTAGTACTGTCACGTCGAGACCCCAAGAATTTTAATGAAGCTATGACTTTCCATGAAGCAGTCGATAAGATAATTCACGATAGAGCCAAGTGGATGGCAATTCCCGTGCCCCTCGGACCCGGGCTGTCCGAGGAGAAGCAGGGTTGCAGCAGTGGGTGGCCGTGCTCCTGTCCCACCACTGGGACACCAGTTCCCACCAGTAAACCCCGGCAGACACTTTACCCATCCGGAAGGTAAGAGTGGCTGGAAACCTGACTGCCGTGATACTTGTTCACAATTTAATAATTAGCTGAATTTAGGTCTGCGGAGGGAATTATCCTCAAGCCACGTTGACGATGACCTTTATACGCGGCTCTACGTTTTGTGGTGTTGGGGAAACAACGCTGACCAGACCTGAGAACCTGTATTTTGTGAGGTAGCTTTGAGGTTGTATGTAACTGCTCTCCACTCCTCTAATACACTATTCATACGGTAGGTTTTCTTTATGGGTCCGTTACTTGCAGTGCTAAACTTGTCAGAATTTCAGGGAGTTTATTCTGAAAATAACCACTTCATTTGCATGAAGTTGGATTGCCCCCCCCCTCCCGAGTAGTCAACATCAGTAAATTAAATATAGATGGAGAATACTGCAGACCACTGTTTCTGATGCTGAGCAAACATATGAGTATATAACAGTTTATACAAATGAAAAATACAACCTTTTTGATGTTACCAGGTTGACTCTGGCCTCAGATAATGGGCTAAAAGGCGCAAGCAAAGCGTGTTGATCAGAGCTGTAATGTCTTTAGCAAATGAGAGAAATTGAATACCCTTTGCCTACATAACCTTTGCCTTTACTGGTTTTGCTTTATTCACATTTGGAAGTACACATCAGCTCCAAGTGTGTTTAAATAGCAGCAGGATGGAAGTGATGACTGCACTTTCAAGGGCAGAATGCCCCTGAGTTACAGGGGAACTGGACGCTAAATTATACTAAAAAGTCATAGAGCACACATGAGTCAGGACTGAGTTGTACATCTGAAATGTTGTTGTAATGAAAAGCGTCAATTAATTTTGATTATTTTTTTTAATTTATAGCAAAGGCAAATCCGTTTTATATACTTTTAAAATATGTTTTACTTTCCATATTTTCTCTGGTTTAATACTCATCCATATGTGTGTATATACACACATGTGATACCACAGAACAGTTCAGACAATACCATGCATATCAATATATATTTATTTTCCTACACATTCTATGTATATACACTCTGTATTATTTACTAACAACCATTTTCTTTCAGACATCGGAAAAACAAACGTGGGATTCTGCTGTGTCTGCGAGCACTGATTACATTCACAAGGGTGAATAGATTAACCATTTAGTTGCAGGTATCAAGGTTGTCACTCAAACTGGCAGCACCTCAGAATAGCTAAAGCTTATCAAAAATTGTCTGGATTGGAAATGACAGCCATACATGCATGAATGCGTCTGTATGGCTGGAAGATTGTTGAAGTGTGAAGTGAAGAAGTTCACTTCAGTTTATTTTTTATCACAATTACTGTATTTCATGAGGGAACATTGACTTGCCACATGATAAATACAAGGGCGACAGAAAGGAGCTTCATTCTCTTATCATCTTTGTCTCCCAAAGGTCACCACATTTGAACAAAGCGTATTTATTTCATTCCTTATGCATTTACGTAGCCATTTACTGTACTCTGTATAAGTGAAGCAGAATAATTTTTTGCGAGACTAATTAAAAGTTGCATGGTAGAAAATGTTTTTGTGATCACACCACCGTAACGAAATTGAGCTGTCTTTACTGACATGTGCTCCATTTACTGGGGTTTTTAAAACATATTTCCCACACTTCCAGCAGATCATTGTTTTTTAAGAACAAAAACATAGTAAAATTTTTCATCCGAAGCAAAGTAATATCTTTAATGAACATATTTAGAGAAAAAAATCATGGCAATTTATCTCAACTTTTTTCTATTTGTTGTGTGGCTTTATACTGCTTCCGGGCTCTAGAGCATCTTAGAAAACTTCCATGTCAAATCAAGAACAACTAAATTGCCTCTGAGTCAATAGGATCGACGCATAAAGTTTATTTGTCTCCATCCAAGTGGCATTACAGTCTCCTTCAGTCCCAGCATAAAGTACCAACCAGGCAATTTTACCATGTTCTACATTTCAGATCCCGTATGGAATAAACATTTTGTGGAGGGAAGAAGCCATTACTTTAGTTATACGATTTCATCATAGACTGTTAATGGAGTTGAGGGTTGCACTGAGAAAGACTGGAGGTTTTAGCATGACAGATGGACAAAACAAAGCTTTTGTTTAAAAAAAAAAAAAATTCAATTCCCCCAAGTTAGCCCAAACCACAGTTAATTCTTCCCAAAGACTACCATAACTGAGGACAGGACTTAGTTCTGTGGCTGACATTTTTGAGGACAAAATGGTCTGCTGAAGAAAGGGGAAGGTCCGGTTTTAGTTGGCACAGCACTCTAAAGTTCCCGTTTGGCTTCCACAGAGGATTTGGGACGTTTTCTTTTTCAGGTGTTACGTGCCTAATTAAAATGGAAGAATTAATACTGTCTGGCTATATATTCAAAGGCAGCTGCTGCGTAAAGTGTAGCAGAAGTTCACGCTGTGTCCCAAAAGACTAAAACACGTGACAGCTTCGATGCACTCTATCTATCATCATAGGTGTGGGGTCAGGGACTGGTCTTACCCCTACTACTGGTCCAGCACGTGGCCTTCAGCAAGTTCTGAAACTCCCATTTGCAAAGCAGGGACATTTTTTATTATTCTGACCATCACCGCATTTTTTTTTTTTTTGATGTTATGATGGCACCCAGAAGACTTACGCAAGATTGAGGCACCCAACAAACACGGAGAGGGTGCCCTGCGGAGATATCAAACCACGGGCAGGGAAAAGGAAGCATCATTTAAAAGGTGGGGAACGGAGGTAAGAAAGATAACCCTTAATGCTCTACCTGCCATTCAGGAAGTGAAAAAGGCGTTGCCAGGATATATTAGTTTTTGTTGCAAAGCTGCGACCGTCTAAAGCGCAAACCCCGTACGTATATTTTTCCCTTCTCGGCGGCTGACCACACGAGGGAAGGCGAAACGCCTCCCTCTCCAAACGCTTGCAAATGGCCCCGAGATATGGATAGATATGGGATCGTCAACTCCAATTAGTTGGCGAAACGCCCTACTGTACTTCTCTTCTATAGGTACTACAAAAGCCGTTCCGCCCATGGATTAGGCGTCGGTGAGAAGCTGAATTTAAGCCCGCTATTGTATGGGAATGTCCACTCCGCTTTGCCACACTAAAGACATTCCGGCAGGCAGAACACCCTCCGCCGACTCATTAGGGCATACATCCGAGGCAAACCCGCTGCGCTCGCCACCAACCCACAGCGCGCTCTTGAATGGTCGCCCTTGGTGGACGCTTGCAGGGCAGGCCCGTTCCCACAGCACCCCGCTGATCCCCTGTGAACAGATTCGCAGCTCCCCGCTGGCTGCAGAAATGGATTGCTTGCCCCATCCTCACCCGCCACTGACAGCCCTCATAATAATAACCTGCCCGGGAGGCGAGGGACGGCCGGGAGGGGGGGGTGGGGGGGTGGGTTGACAACTCATTAGCCTGAGATACGGCGGGTTCCTGCCCTGATCGCCACCGCGGAGGGAGCGGGACGATGCCGGGCAACCAGTCGGACCCTTACGGGGCCATCCTTTCCCCAAAAAGTTACTTTCGTCCTCAGAAAGGAGCACCTGGGGGAGGGTGGCTCCGTGAAGAATCCCCAAGGGGGGGGTAAAAAAAACCAGAAAAATTGGCAGTGCAAGAAGGGCTGAGGAGAAAAACGAGGCCAGCAGGGGCTCGTATGATAGCACAGTGAAACCACAGCTGCTCAGAGGGGTGGGAGGCTGCCCTCGGCTTACGCGCGCGGGTCCGTCCTGAGGTCCCGGGTCCCATTTCTGTAGTGCTGTCTCTCGTCCTCCTTTGGCTTCACCGGGACATCGTGACCAAGGTATCGCTCTGGGAAAAGAAATCAAGAAAAGGACCGGGAAGACTCTATTAAATATTGCTTTTCACTGCTCTCTGTAGTTTGTCTTTTAAAACCCAGGTGCGCTGGACTACCCTGTGATTTTTTTTTGGCCCAGTCAAGAACTACACATGAGATCCTTCCCACTCTCCTGTGTCACTGGGCTGGTAGACGGGGCAATTCTGAGTCTGGTAGAAACGCTCTTGGGTTGTAACCGGTCTATGAAACCCACCAACTAGAAGTTCTTCAGGCTGGTTCAGCAGGAGGGCCGTCCATGAAGAGCCACCTTTTTTTTCTGGCTGTCGCGGAAAGTTGTTACCTTACCTCCAGCTTGGAGAGTGATGCTTGCGAAGGAGACATCTTCACGCAAAGAACCCAACAAGACCAACGTGGAGTGGAAGGGTCCCTACAGGCAAGAGATGCCCTTGCTTCTAAAGGGATGGGAGCAAGACACGGGGAATCTTAAAGGAGGTCACGTACTTCACCTTTGCTACATATATCTTGTGTGGTATCAGAGGGAATTTTCTATGCAAACCGAAACCCTGGACGGCATGTCCTCTAACTGATGTTTTCAAGTTTAATCATTAGACCCAGAAAGAGCAAAACAGTTGATTTATAAGGTCTTTGTCTGGCTGCATACTTGCAGACAATGAAAATTTTATACTCGTTAAGTTCTACGAATTTTAGTGCAGAATCAAGAAATGGCTTCGCTAAGAGAAGTAATTTTCAGCGCTACTGAGGAGAAATGCTGTCTACCAGGAATGGAGATAGTCACTTTAAAGCAAAGGCCAGCAAGACCTAATCTGACAGCCAAGAAAGTAAAAACCAATTCAGGCCATAAAGAAGGAAATAAATAAAAAGAATCATCACAGTGTGCTGTTCCCATAGCTCAGCTGCTTTGGAAATAATAATGAAGACTTTCTGAGCCACAGCTCTCAAAGTATTCCAGTGTTGTGGTCAGGGAAGGTTCACGGCTATTGCTAAAGTGTTGGGGGGATGTAAAATCACAAAGAAACAACTTCTGTTTCAGAAAGGAGGGAAATGGGAAGGGATTAATCCACATGCAGTGGTCTAAAACTGTGTTATTTTATTGCTTTTGTCTTCTAAGCAGCCTGTCTTGTAGGCAGGACTTAAACTGTGGAGATACAGAGATATTCCAGGCATGCTGGAGATGTTCCAGACCCGCTAATAGTGCCCCTTAGTCATGGAAGCAACAACACGTAGTAAATCATATTGAAGGCCAACGAAAGGTTTTTAACAACTTTATTAATGAACGGGAAAGGGAGGAGCATGTCAATGACATTAGTAGAAAATGTCAAATTTGGACATGTTGCAGGCAGAAAAATTGCTCAAAGACAAATGTGGAGGTTAAATTGATCTGGCAGAATTGATACAAAATCATTCAGTTTCAGGAACTATAACTCCCGAAAAGGAAGCCAAATATATTGATCCAGGTTTTACATTGCTCCTCACAACACATGCAGTCTGTCCAGAGAGCCGGAGGAACTGACCCCTTGTAAAAATAGGGGCCCGGCAGATGTACATCGAGGTGACATCATCTGCTGGCCTAAACCATAGCTATTGATGGGAAAAGGTGCAAAGAGAGAGAAAGAAACGAAATTAATCCAAATTAAAAGGCTGGCTGACGTGGTCCAAGGCTGTGGTGAGATGCTGCTAAGTAAACGAGGCGGTCCTTCACGGGAGACTCAAAAAGGAGAGGAACGAAATGGTTGTGGATGTGGACGCGTGCTTTGTCAAAGGCAGGGAAAATCAGAGTCTGTTGTTGGGATAAACCCCAGAAGCCTCTTGTCCTTCCCACCAGGAAGGTTCACTTGCTGGAGGGAGAAACTCTGACGTTGTGAAGAAGGAATTGTGGTCAGCGGTGCAGGCAGGAGTGCAGCTGGGATTTTGTACCAGTAACGCGGTGTTGGGAGGGAGGCAGCCACGTACGTGCACCTGAGAGGCTTTCCTCTGGAAGCATTCCTCTGGGGGCTTCACCAGTGCCACCAGTGCCCAGTTTTCTGCAGCAGGTTCGTATTCCCGAATTGCCTTTAAACGCCCAGTACAAAGCATAGAAGAGCTTTATTATCTATTTCCAAGGAACTCTAAGTTACCAAACTAATATCAAGGAAGCTTTCTTCAAGCACTAAAAACTTGCTCATGCAGGAAAAAAAAGAATTGCGTGACTGTAAAAATGCACATTCTGTCGGATTTATTTGTCTTCAAGTGTTTTGTAAATAATTATTTTCTTGGGTGTGGAAGTTTCTTCTAGGATGGAAAATACTGATCCTGCTGGAGTTGACTGTGTACTTTTGAAGTGCCTTCAATTTTGAAAGTGGCTGAACTCTTGCTAAAGGCTGTTTGAAGCGGTTGCTTCACTTGCACGTGGATGGACTCCAGCTGATGGTGCCACGTCTTCCAACAGAACAGCTGTAACGAGAAAAAAAGCTGCTTGGCATCTGAGTTCGTGCTCAGCACTGAATTCGAAATGGGCTCAAAAAGACAAAGGAAAAAGGAAATACAAAACTTGACGGGGCCAAAAGAGACATTTCCAGTCCCTCGGTGGCACACGCGTTTCCGCGTGCATCTCTCTGCACCAGTACTCCCCTCATGTCATCCAGAGCACAGATTTGCAAGTGAGGTGGAGTCCGGCGGCTGAGGCCAAAAGTGCCTGGTGAAATGCAGGAGTCCGGAGGGGAGTCAGCAGGAATCGCCGGAGGAGGAGGAGGAGGGTCCTTGAGAGGAGACCGGTGCTAAGGGCCACCGCCTTTGTGAATGCAACAAACCACAACTCGTCCGCTACTCCTCGGAGCAAAGGGTGGAGCCGACGTTACTTCTCCCGGCGTACGAACAGCTCCGCTTTCTGGGTGCGTGTTCGTACGGAAGCATGCAAGCCAAGGAAAAAACGATTTCAGGAGATAAGTCTTCCCACTTTATGATATGGAGGCTATATATAAAATGTCTTTTAATGATGTTTGGAAAGCCGTCACAGTGAGCCATTTCAATATGTTCCACTGAAACTACTTTTCAATGGGAAAACAAACACGTAAAGAAAAAAAGAAGAGGATGTTTTTCAAACTCTCCAGGAGATGTTTTTCGCTTTTGTACGCTTCCTTCCAAGCCTGTTAAACGTTTTCCCAAAGTCAAAGCACTTCTTTCACTGCAGCAGGCTGAATGAGTCCAGAAAAGTGGCCAGCCCTAAGTTCTCAGTGCCATTTCTGACCTCTCTTATAATATTTTAGATACCTCAGATATTTCTCTGTCAAGCGCTCTGAAAGCAAGAACTGTTAAATCGCATCTGTAAACCGAAGCATGGAGAATTCTTTACATGTGTAAAATTCCTTCTCATTATATAGAGAGAAATAGTTTGCAGAGTGCTCTAAGTACAAGGCAGTACTCCCCAGAACAATAGGAATAGTATATACAAGCCTCTTAGCCTTGATGATCTTGTTTGGCAACAGATGTCTGAATGGCTTGACTGGATTACTGGAAAGTAACTGAATTAAATACTGTCTTTTGTTCATCAGCTGGGAGATTTTTTGCTAAGCACTCAACTCCAGTCCCAAAACATCTGCAGATAAATGAGAAAAAGAAAAGAAGTTAAAATAGCACATAAAGGGGATTTAACTCTCTCTTAAACAGAAATGCAGATGAAGGGATTCTGGCTAGCTTGGGAGGTGGCTGCTCAGGGAGATCGATGCTGGAGACTGGGCAGGAACGATACGAACGTACGTTTCTAAGAGCATCCGTGTCACCCAGAGCTGCAAAACTGGGGGGCTTCCATGGTCACCTTCGGAAGACACAGTAAATTATCATTTAGTACTTATACGGGAACATGTCAAGAGATCAGATCAGAATCCGGAATCCCATGTGCTAGGCTGAACTTACACATATGAAGACACTCCCCTGGAAAGCTACTGCCCTCCCAAAAGCTTGAATTTCTCTCGTGAAACTACACTTCAGAGAGAGGAAACATAGCAAGCTGTGTACATCCATCGGGGCATGGCTTTGAGTGCTGTCTGACATATTTCCGAACATATCAAGCTCCACCTATTCTTCGTGCGCTCCTGCTGAGACAGCAAATCCCTGGATAAATGCCTGCACCACAGCACTGAGTGGAAGGCTCCCGTGTTTTATTCCCTCCAGTTCTCCCTCCATCGTGTCCGTACCCCGGTCGGAGGCAGTGGTTGCCTGGTCCGTAATCTCTGAAGTCCGGCAACAGAAGCTCTGGATCCAGGGAACAGCCAGAGCTCTGTGCCGCAGCCACGGGATAAACCTCACAAGGTTGTTTTTTTTTTTCCTGGACGCTTCCTTTGTTTTGCACCTGGAAATTTTGCTCGGGTGGCTTTTGCCGGCTCCTCGTAGGGGTCCTGGATTTCCTGACCTCCCTCTCCGCAGGGAAGCTGGACCACGCTGCACCTTCCCAGGCTGCTCCGTCGCACCGGCCGCCCCGGCCGCTGCAAATGCCCGACGCCGTCCCACGGGCACGTATTTCTGAGCCGTTCGGCCGGGCCGGTGCTCGGCGGGGGCCGCGGGCAGACTCCCGTCCCCCCCCCCGCCGCTGAGTACCCCCTGCCCTCCCAGGCACTGCCCTCATCCCACCTGCAAGGGCTGATGCCCACGGGGGGACGCCAGGCGTACCGCGCTCTTACGTGCCCAGAGGTAGACGTCGAGAGGTGTGTTTTTACCCTTAACCAGGCATTTTTGTCAGAAGCACCCGCTCTGCTGTAATGCTTTCTTGCTATCTCTGCTCCCCCCAAAATAAGGAAGAAGCCAAGGTTTCGCAAGCCAGGTCTGATCCTGTTTACGTGATGCTTTTAACTCCTGTATTACTAGTTCAAAGCATGTGTCCAAATTTAGAAGCCAGACTAATACAACCTCAGGCTTAGCACTCGTCAGATCTCACTAATTAAGCATGTTCAGGCCTGGTCAGTACTGGATAGAAAGTCGTCAAAAAATTATCTGCCTTAGCTAGGAGTGGTCTCAGGGACTGCAGGCGATGGACTTCTCTCAGTACTCAACCACCGTCCCAGCTACGCTTAGCTCGGCGGTTTTGCATGTCTGGAGCAGAGCGTGGTTTAATTACACGCGTAGCACGTCGCACTCATTTTCCCACGCGGAGAGGGAAAGCCAGCCTGATTTTGAGGACCAGCACAGGGCTACTTGGCATTTAAATCCCCAAATTCCTATCCAGAGGACAGAGAAGGACTTTGACGTTGCAGAACACGTCTGCTGGCCATCTGCACAGCACCATCTCCTAGTGCCGTCCCCTGAATACACAACGAAAATGCTGATGATTCAGGCTGGGCTGCTGCAGACGCTCGTTTACCATCAGTAAAATACTAAAATATTTTTTGCTAGAGGAAGCATGTTGATTCGAGGTATCAAGCTCCAAAGAGGAGAACCAAGCAGACTTTCTGCTACAGAGTTTTAAGGACTCTGTAGCTCCCTAGCTATGTTGCAAACACAAAGCTCAGCCCGTCAAGTGACAGAAATGCCCACCAGGTTCACTATCTTTGCCACAGAATCGATGTCTGGTCCAAAGCAAGGGAGGATCAACATCCTGAAGCCAAGATGTGCTTCTGATTTCACCTGAACGGTCAAAAAGAGATAGAAGGTAAAGGGGTAATTTACAGATCTAAACCAAAGGCAGATTCCTGCCTACGACATGGTACTATCTTTTAACTCGCTGTTAAGAAACTTTGTCATCTTCATCACACCTTTTGAGAGTGTCGACCAGTTTGGCTTTTCAATAGCCGGTAAACAGCAAAAAATACAAAGTGAAAATCAAGGGGTTTTGCAAACAGTGTCTAATTCTGTTTATATAATGCTGTCGGATTTAGAAATGTCAGTGTTCCCCTTGCAGCTGATTGCTAATTCTAGGTAGGCAGAAACTATCAACATGTTTTAATTTGAACATAAAAAATCTCCCTCTTCTTTGTTAGTAATGTACATAATCAGCACAGCTTTGCTCATGTTTTCCGTTGCTTACTGTGAGTTCTGGGACACCCGATAGAACAAGACGGGCTAGCAGTGCGGTGTAATGACAGAGAGCCACCTGCTATGTGGAAGTGTAATATTTATCTGTTATTTCCATTTCTACTTCTCCCCAGTAATAAAGTACTCATCCAAAACCTGAGTGCCTTCGCAATTGTCAGCGATCAGTTAACACTTTGAATGCCCAACCTTTCTCAGGGATCGTAGCTCTGATTTCTGTGCCATTTCTGTGTCTAAGGTGAGTATTTCTATAGCCCTGTTGGAAAAACAAGCAAAGGAAGAAGGTCTTAGTGACATTGGGAGTTTGTCGCTGCAGTTATAAGTAGTTTTGTTTCCCTGGCATACCAGGATTTCAGCAACAGCCCCGTACGAAGCGTGTATAGAAACATCTTGACTGCTGCAGGGGAAAAACAACCTCATCTGGAGCAGGTACCCTGCGCCTTCACTCTTTCCAAACAGAGATGTCATCATGTTTCTGGTAAGGTATCAAACTATCACCCTTAAAGAAGATTGGGCTTGGGGGTAACTTTTCCTCCTTCTCCTCTGCTCTGGCCGTGCGCCCTCCGGTAGAAACTGCTTAATCCCATGACCCTCGCTGTGAATGCTTGCTGTGCTGGGGAGGCAGGAGCCCAGCACCGTGGGATGCCCCCAGCACCGTGGGATGCCCCCATCACCATGGGATGCTCCCAGCACCGTGGGATGCCCCCGGCACCGTGGGATGCCCCCGACACCCTTTGGACCCACAGGAGGATGATGTGCGCACGGGAAGGTCCTCACCCCCCCGGTCCCTGCGCCATCCCCTGGCCCCTCAGGTGGACTCCCCCGGCCTCTCAGCCCACCACACATACCGTCTCCTTTTGTAGACCTGTCAGTCAGGATAATGTCCTCGACCCGGCAAATCGCAGCCACTTTTCAGCTGGAAACAATACTCGAGCCACAACACGGCATTGTGCTCAAAGCGGATTACACAAGCAGGGCTGTCTGCCTGGCATGATATTATTATATCAATAAGACTTTTCTTTCTCCCGGAAAACGTAAGCTCTGTCATCTTTTAACAAAGAAACCCAATGCCAACCTGCTGCCAGCCAGCATTTTTAGCAAAACACTGCTGCTTTTCTTGGAAAGCGCTAACAGCTATGGCTTGTTCGTGACAAAAGCGTCAGGGGCTCCAGCGGGGAGACGGGGGAGAACTTCATCAGCGGTCCACGTTCCTCTTTCCAAATCTGGTGGTGAGTAGACAAAAAAAAAAAAGGGTTCCCGTGAGCTAAGACCCTGCCCTGACCATGCAAAGCCCCTGTGTGCCGGCAGAAATCCCCCAGCCGGCGGGTGCGGGCAGCGGACACGGCCCGTGGATGGTGGGGCTCGTGTCCTCGTGGCATCAGCCACGCGCCGATGGTGAGGCAGGAGGAGGAGGAGGAGGAGGAGGAGGAGGAGGAGGAGGAGGAGGAGACCAGCAGTTGTAGCAGCAGAAAAACGGCCCTTGCCAAGAAACACCTTTTGCTGTTTCAGGGCTGCGTTTCTTGCCGCTCGCCAATGCTGTGGAAAACTTCGCTGCTGGCCGACGGGGGGGTCAGCGACAGCCAAAACGTCCCCCCCCCAGGTCAGCTTATTCCTCTCGGTCCTTGGGTTTGTTACATTCAACAACTCCTAGATGCAATTTTCCCCCCGAACCGCCATTGCCTGGCACCCTCTCTTATCTCTGGCTCGATCTGTGCTATTTATTTCTCATGACATCATTCCAATCAAGTTTCAGAGAGCTTGATTCCTGTAAAGCGGCATGAAAAGGCCGGCGCTGCTGCGCCTACTGATTGTGGATTAAAACAAACATGATTCCATCTGGCTACATCAATCTGTCCTGTTTGCCCATCTGTGGTTTTGCCTGCCAGTTAAATTCATTATCACTAGAATAAATCTCTTCCAAAAAAAGGGAAAGTGAGGCCATTTGTTGAGTTGAATTTAGTTTAATTTGAGACGCCTGCCCGAGTCTACCCAAGGAAATTTGTGAGCAGCATTCCCGGCCCACGCTGGGAAATATGCCTCTCTTCACAGACACTGAATGTATCTGCTTGCGCAGGAGGGCTGGAAGACAAGCCGGGTATGTACTCAGCTATTGCAGGAAGATTATCCTGTTTGGTCATATTTGTCTTTGTACATGTCAAGAGAAACCTTATTGCAATCAGTGGAGGGCTTTGATATAAATCTAGCATATGGCTCATCAGGAGGCCGTGTGTTCAAAAATGCTAAGTCGCCCTAGGTCCCATTTTCAAATGTGACCCAGTAGAAGAGACCAAGATTTACTGGCGCCTATCAGCGTCTGTAAATACATATGTTCACAGTACAGAATCTATGCTCTTTAGCGTAGATCTTTCCCGACTTTTTCTGTTGTTCGTCCGAGAGTTGTATTTCCAGAGAATAATCCTCTTCCCAGTTTAAAATGATTTAATCCTAAATCTTTCAGTCCCTGCTGGCCTGGCAATCACTCCACCTCCTTCATCAACTTTAGTCTTCTCTGCGCTGCTCCTTGTACAAGTTGAGGCCCCTGACATTTCCCAATTTGATGCTCACTTTCCTCCTTCCCCGCGGTACCTACTCTCCCCAGCCCCGGGTTTGGAGACCTGCTTGTGCACCTTGCCTTGCTAGGAAGGTGCTTGGAGCCCTCACACAAGAATTCCCAGTTGCCTTGAGATGGAGCACGTGCGCAATGCAGCCGAGCGCCGGTATTCCTGTGGGTCCCCATCCCGCAGCGGTGCTTGTAGCATCCCCAGGCACCCACCACCTTCCAGAAGTGAAGAGGTGACCCAGAACTGGGCCAGAGGTGCTGGATGTAGACCGGAATAAACCGCTGAGCCTCTGAGCGTGAATAAGGCAGTCAGCTGTAATTCATTACCACCTTAGTCATTACTTCGCAAATATTTGGGCTTCTGCCAGAATTCATCAACATATTTCTGGATTCCAGGAGTGTCAAGAATTCATACCAGCTGTTCATTAGTCACTGCTCACCACTCAACTTGCTCATGCTAGGGAACGTCGGCGTTTGCTGAGGGAATCGGGAGCCACACTGGCTCACCCGCGAGGCACCCAGGTCACAAAGGTTCATTAGCGGAACGTGGCAGCCAACATTCTGTAGGACACCCATCGCTGGAAAATTATTTGCCCAGATAGTCAGCTAATGTTTAAAAAAAAAAAAAACCCAAACGCTTCAGACTCATTTCCCAAAACTACACGCTCTGCTGCGTGACTGCCCTGAGGGGCTCTGACCAGGGGATCTGCAGGGGGCTGGTACCAGGCTCCTGCTTGTCACCTCCTTGCTGCTCAAAGCCTTTTTGAGTGGCTACGTGGTGTTTCAGGGGTACTTCGTGATCAAAACAGGGCTCTCGGTCTGCCCCAGAAACACATCCAAGTCCCCGGTGTGGGACGCCATGTGCAAGCCCCAACGACTTGCACGCTCCTGCGAGGCTTTTCTGGAATCCGAAGAGGCTGCAGCAGCTGCTTCTTTCATGTTTTGATCCAAAAACAAGTACGTGGCCATCTCCCAGCAGCTCTGCTGTGTGCCGCTTAGCCAAAGTCGCCGCAGAGCGGTAACGTCGGCTGGGGACGCAGCCTCTGCTGTCAACCGGTCCCGGATGGGTTCCCTCCTCAAAAACAGCCCTTCGCTGGCGTCGTTTAGTGCCAGCGTCTCCTTTCTCCTGTTTCACAACCTCCTTCAGCCTCAGGGACCGAAGCGCACGGCCCTGGCTTGAGGCTGAGCGCTGCCCAGGGGAATAAACCTTTGGAAATGGGCAGGTGGGCCAGCTCGGCTTCCTTACCTTTGCTTTGGGCATCCTTGTGCCAGCAGGACGGCACCTTCTGCCCTGGGCCCCCCCAGGATATACGAGGGGGAGGGTGACGTCCAGGAGACCTCTTTGTGTTAGGAGAACCTGCTCCAGCATTACCTGGTTCTGGTCTTTTGGGTCGGGTGTTTGCAGATGTCGGCGGTCGGCCAGAGGTGGGTTTGGCTCTGGACCGAACGTCCCCATCATCTAGAAGTCTTTTCTGTAAGCTCGCTCACGCCCATCTTGGTTAAAAGATCCCAAGTGGGAAAATTGCTGAGGAGAAACTAAATGGTAAATGTGGAGTCCGGTGTATTAAATATTTGTGCAGATGAAAGGCAATTGCCTCTATTATAGAAAGATAAAGGAGATAGAAACATAGAATTTGACTAAATGGTTGATTTTTCTCCAGTCAGTCCAAAGGAAAGCTTTAATTTCCCTAGAAAGGACAAAAGAAAGAAAAAAGCACGGCCCAAGGGAAGGGAGGAAAGAAAGACATTAAAAAACATAAGACAGTATTTCCCGTTATGAAAGGGGCTTTTTGGAGACATAATGCTCAGAACTACATTACAACAAGATTTCTTGTGATTTATGAAAAATCTTATAGCTGACAGAAAATACTTGACATAAATCAGTTAATATTACAAAAGGGCTTTGGTACAAGCTAGCACAAGCTTTCAACTTTTAACTTAAGATAAATTAAAATTCTTACACCAAGGCCCCGTAAAGACAGCGCATGTCCCAGCAACATCGTGAATGTTACAGTTGTTGTGTGGACAGACGCAAACCAGTTGCTGGGTTTGGGGGGACTGTGCTTTAGTCTTTTTTTTTTAGAATAGTCTTGAAAATTAACCAGGGAAAAGAAACCCAAACTGTGTTTCGTATCCGTTCTTGCTTTCAAAAATACAAGCAATCATTGCTGCCCACTGAACGCTAAAATCTGCTGTCGGACAGTTCAGTGTCAATCCCACCAGACATTGCTTTTCACAAAATACAGAGCTTCTGTGCGTAGGAGGCCACAGAAAAACCCACATGGTTACTCACTGAAAAAAACGTTGTCCCAAGATAGAAAATATAAATCACTGCACTGAAGAGGAAGACTGGGGACTAACCCTTCGCAACTGCAGTCTGGTGACTCACTGTTGACTTTTCTCCAGGCTCTGTTTCGAATCTGTGCTCTTGGTTCTGCCTCTGCCTCCCTTTGCAGGCTGGGATAATTTGATTATTTTCATTGTGTCTGTATTCGGTTCATAAAACGTATAAAAAATAAAGCATTCCACATCTCCTTGCCTTTCAAAGAACAGTGAAATTTGCTCAGGTTTAGTGATGTAGTGCTGCAGCAATGGGGAAGATGCTGTCTGTTAAATAAAGCAGGAGATCAAAAGGAGTATTACTTTCTGCTGGAACACTTTAGAACAGAATTTTTAGTGAAGTGGCTTAAAAAACATGGTTTCAGACAAGGATAAACCTATTTTTATTTAAGCCCTTATAAAAAAACCCAAGTGACTTTCATTTTTGCTTCTTCCATTTCTCTGGCCTTTCTACACTAGAAAGGAGAAATAAAGACTACAGGATAAGGGAGATACTTCAGTTTAGATCAGCAAATGTGAAGGCAATATTGCTTTATACATTGGAGGACGAGTAGAGAAAGAAAAATGACCCCTTTAACTCCCTTTAAACCATATAAACCCCCAAAACTTGTTCTGCTTCCATCCAACCTGGAAAGGGAATTCATGGCTCGAAATGTGTTTAGAAATCAGGAATTATTTTCTCATCAAAATCAGAGACACTTCAAACACGTCAACAGGTCTTTATCGAACAAAAAATCCTTTTTCGTCCGACCTCATTAGACACTAGCGTTGACATGGCAGTCCTCTGCTCGATACACGTGTTGAGCTGGTGGCTTCATGCTTTTTTCCATTCTCCCTTTCATCTCCTTCTTCTCCCCTTTGTTCTTTGGCGGATTTCTGAACGGCAGCTTGTTTTTCTTGGCTGCCTCTCAGGAACGTCAGTCGACGTTGGATCACTGGATCTCATCTTCTCTGATTTCAAACCTATTTTAAACCCATTAAAAACCTGAGCCGTTCGTCCTGTCGCTGTTCCCGCTCCTGCCTGGTTTCCAGAAGCTCCGACGTATTTAGGCAAGGGCAGCGAGATGCCCTGGTCTCCAGCCTGGCTGTCGGACTCTTTCCCTGCTGAACTTCTGATAGTTTACATCCACGGCTCTGCCCAGCTCTCACAGTCACCCCAGCTGTTAGAAAGGGCTAAATTTATCCTTTATGAAATGCGAAGAAGTGGCTTCTTATCGGCTCATATCTCTCCAGATGTTTGGGGATCTCATCTGTCAGGAATGTATTTAGAATTTCGTCCCATGCCAAAATCTCAAAGCTATAAAAAATATTCCCAGCCTTACTAACTCCTGGCTCATTCTGAATTTTCCTCTTAAGCATTGCTTATCTCTCTTCGTGTTTTTCCGGCGCTTTCTGTTTTTAAACCGAAGAAGAACATTATCTCAGTCACAATTCAGTCATTCAGCGTCCCATCTCTGAGAATGGCCGAGGCCTGGTGAAGAGCCAAGTAAGCCCAGAATGGAAAACTATGAAATGATTTGACCATAGTTAGAGATACTCCCCAGAGTTTAGTGTTTGCTCTGTGTCTTAAAAAAGTTTTTGATCCTGTCTGTCGCTACGGACTGTTCATTCATATGCAACTATGTATGTGTTTATTTGCCTCCCTTAAAAATCTTAGCTCTGCAGGTCAGCACATTCTGTTTTACGGTCTGTAAAGACACAGAAGCTGGAAATAGAAAAAGGAGTCTCTCATCTGTCTCCTTCAGTGCTGTGATATTCCTATAGTATCTATTATTATGGTTTTTAACGGAGATGGAAATCCCCTAAACTTCTTCCATTTCTTCTTTCATTTCATTTTTCCTGGCCTTCAGCTATGATTTTCTGTTGCTCAGCTGTGCTACGCGCTGTACCGCCTCGAACAACCGCACCGTGACTCATATTCCGTCAGTATTTCCCTCCAGCTGCTGGTCAGCCAGACCAACCTTAGTCCTCCCTCCATCTAGCAGGGGTCTGTCCTCCCGCTCCGATTCCTCCTGCTCTTGTCCGAATCCCTTCAGCAAGCCAGCATCTTTCCAACAGTGCCGTTCCCAAGGTGGCGAACAGCCCTTCAGCTCCTGTCCAAGGAGTTTTTCTATTCCAGAAAAGGTCTTAGGGCATAATGAACATTAATTCGTTGCCTGTGCTGTCGATGGGCAGTGAGCCCAGTCCCGTTGGCATCATAAAACTCAAGCTGAAGCACTGGGGCTGAAAGGCTTAGCGGTGTTTCAGCGGGTAGGATTGCACTTTCCACTGGGAATAGGCAGAAGTCTTGCAAATCTGAGCATCCCGTCATCTGCTTTTTAGGCATCTTGCCACCTTCTTGTCGGAATTGCCCTGAGCGAGCTGTCTGTGCTCCCTGGAAGGGGATGGAGAGCGCTAGGTGCCCGGGAATGGGACTACAGGGATCGGGGCGTTAGAGATCCAGGACATGAGCAGGTAATTCATCACGCTAGACGGATCAGCAGCTCAAAGCAGCATCTGCTCTACGCACATCCAAGGGTTTTTCTCCGGACTGCAATGTCCCTGTCACACATGTGGCTTACAGCTGCCCGAAGGACGGGTGGTTCGTGTGATCCCGACTGCGTCCCCGGGTGCCGGAGCGCTGCTGGTGCTCACCCGGCACGGAGCCTCCGGTTTTGTAGCCTTCGAAGGAAACCTCGTCCCCACGTGCCGGAACGGCTCTGCAAATCCAACCAGCCAGCCATAAGTGGAAGTTATCAGGGAATTTATTTACAAACTGCACTGCTACTCCTGCAGCGCCCAGACTACTCCCACGTTTGTCTTCCACGGATTTTATGGGCATAAGGGCGGAAACACGCCGCCGGGTTGCTGGACGTGGTTGTTTTCAGACGCTAAGCACAGCAGTCAGTTTGTCGCTGTGGTACGGTGCTTGCCCTGTGGTGGAGGGGTTGCCAGGCTATCAGGGGACACTTTCCAAGAGGTCTAGGCTCATTTCATAAAACCAGAAAGCCCGAAGAGTGATTGTCTCACTTTTTTTTAGTTCTGCAGATCACTTGGCTTTTGGACTCATGCTTTATAGCACAAAGTAAGGAATGTTATCATGACCCTGGAAAGTACAGTACAGTCTGTCACGCTTGAGCATTTCCTTTATTGTTTGATTGTCTAATATTCTTTAGGGGTAATTCCTTACTCACAATCTTATACTAATTTGGTAAAAAAGATACCAGGAGAAGGGGAATGAGGGAAGAGAAAGAGATGGGGATGCAGAGGGCAGGGATGAATGACAGATCAGGGGTGAGAAGATAATCAGGTGTAGGCTACAGGGGTAGAGTTGGTTTTGTGAACAGGAGGGAATTAAAGACCAAGATGGCAGGAGGTAAAGGATGGATCTAGGCTGCAAAAAAAGCAGAGAAAGTCTGAGACTCAAGAAGGAACTGACAGTAAGGAAGAAAACAAGCAGAAGAGATCAAGAAAAGACACAACAGGAATGAAAGCTTGTTTATTTTTATTTTCCAGACCAAACAGACCAATGCTTTTCTCCTTTAAAGTGTATCATATATGTTTCAGCTGAACAGTTCGGGACAAAGAGAAAAAAAAATCCCTGTCAAAGCTTTCATTCATTGAAAGATGCAGTTTGGAGTAGCTGAAAATATTTGTGGATTAAACATATAGACTTGGCTATAACAAATACAAGATTTGGAAATGAAGGAATAAACGTTTTCGTAACATCCGCCGCAACTTCTATTACTCATCTGTGATAGAGGCAAAAGTTTAAATTCAAGCAGCAATAGTATCAACACCGACCGCTACTGGTGTCATCCCAGTTGAAACAGCAGTGCGTCCAGGGTGCATCCTTCAGGACGCGGAGCCCTTGGGTCAAGCCCTTTCCCTACCTGCAGACGTGTCTCCTACCACACTGCCCTGGGTTTCGGTGGGCGGTTCGGAGTGTGCTGCTTTTTGCTTGCCCCTGCTGACGCTGTGCCTCTTTGCATATACATTTACCTTGCACTTGGATGTATATCGTTGTAGAGATGGGCCCAAAGCACCAGGTGGTAACGCCATCCTCTCACGTACAATCTCTCTCTGCCGCAGCAGGCTGTGGAATCGGCTAAGGAAATCTAAATAAGCAAGAAAAACCGCTGAGATCAATCCAGCCTACAGTAGCTGGTTAGTTAGGATGCTTTCCTGAGAAGGAGGTTTAATTCTGCCCAGGACTCAGAGCAATACTTTACTGTCCATGGGTGAGGGCATCTTTCACTCCTTCAGCTGCTTTGGGAACTTGGCGTTTCGGTGTGCTGAAAATGGCAAATAGCAAAACTTCCAGGGACCATAGCCAGTATCAACATCTAAAGGTATAAAGAAAGGTGCTTCAAGAATCAATGATGTTCACATTTTTCATTTCAGGAATAAGAAACTGGTACAACTAGCGTTGTTCCTTTTGTTTAATGTGAGGTTGTCCATGAAGAAAACCACCACATTTCTGATCAGACGATGAACTGAAAAAACAGCTACTGACTCAGTCCTAGGTAGTGGGTTTGATTTTTGTGAAAATGATGCTTCCATGGCCTTGAAGTGCTACAGAAGCCCCCTGACCCTCAGCGATTTCAGGGGCCCGCTGTCGAGACAGCTTGAAAATCCGTGAGGATTGACAGTGTAATGTCTGCCAAGGACCTTCAGCAGCCTCGGTAAATGAACGAGCAGAATCTCCCCAATATAAGCATCAAAAACAATCGTACCTTAAAGGGCAGCCGACCCCAAGCAGGGATCCCACCTAAGGCTTAACAGCAAACCTGGCAGAGAACTAAGAGCAACAGCAAAAAGAGAGCAAACCCCACCATTTTTGGCACGTCCCAGTCGAAGCACACATAGCAACTCAAACTCCTTCCTCAAAAATACTGTAAAAACATTCCAGTTCCCCACTGAATTAACATACCCTTGTGAGCAAGGCTGTCGGGGCTGTTTATAGAATGGCCTCACGTGTACAAACTAAGCAGCTTCTGGCTGGTGTCTGTCCCTTTTTGTGGGCTTTCTCCTCCCCTCCCAAGCACAGTCACAGCATCAAGTAGTGGGACCTGAAGGAGGTGCCAGTTGCCCAGCAAAAGCGGCCTTCAGCCATCAACTATCAAAATTACCCTGCGGATTTCAGGCAGGGTTTAAAGCGATCACTGAAAGCAGGCTCGCCTATTGAAACGTCTTTATAGGAGCCGGCAGGTCCTTGGGGAAGGACCCGGACGAACCGTTGCGCCTGGCCGCGCGCGGATGTGGCAGAGCCTTCTGCTCTGACGGAGGACCCAGGCAAAATGGGTGACTTCTCAGTAGTGCCCAAAGCCCGTTTGCAGAAGTGTCTTGGGCATTTAAGGCCTCCCAGCCCTATAGCAGCTATACTCTCTTCCTCCTGTGAATTTACCCCATCAGCCTGGGTCTATGCTGGGTGAGAAGAGGCTTTGTCGAGCGAAGCTGGCTCAACTTCTTTTTCTTCTCTGAGAGCTCCTCCTAAACCTCTCGGGTAAAGGCACGTGGCCGGCGTGTCCTCTGGTAACAACCTGTCATTTTACTGGTATGTGCTGCAAAATGTCTCCCGATCCCAACGTTCCTGCTGGGTGTTGTGGAATCGGAGGCACGCACACCAGGGCCTGGAAGTCGGAGCGGCTTTGAGGAGGATGGAGATCCCCCAGAGGACCCTCTCGGAGGAGACCGGGCTTCTTTCTGGCCATGCTGATATTTCATGCCTTCACTGCTGCCTGCAGCATGGTTTAGAGGTACCAAAACTAGCTGTAAGCAAGAGCTTAATACAGGCTAATTTAGCTTAATTGCTCAGTTTTCAACAAGAGCAAAACTCATGAGGCCCCTGGCATCTTTAATATATGCCGGAATAAGGCAGCTGGGAATAGTGTTACTTAGGCTGGTTCCCTGGCTATCTTCCCACCCCGTACGTGTCCTACATCCACGGACACACTGAACAACCAGGGCTGTCATATTTAACTACCTATAAAAAATTATGTTTAAAAGCTCCCTAGTGATCCAAGCTTGAAAGCAGCCAAAGAGTGACTAGACTAAACGCAGACTCACATGCACGAGCTGCGTGAATCCGTAGCTCTGCTACATTATGCTGCCACAACAGTACAGACACAGCACGTTCCACATTTACAGAGTTCTTTTAGTTTAAAGAGCTAAGTGGTCTTCCATTTCTGCTTACAAGAAGCTAATTCATTTGACTATATGATATACTCCAGATAATTTGCTAGATGGGTATTAGACGTACAGGAGGAGAAATTCCCTTTTTAAGGTGTATTTCCCGCTATAAATTATGCCAGCACTCAGTGATACTCGCACCCAGTAACCTGCGGCGTGAAGTCCAACTGTAACGAGCGACCTAGACCAGCACAAGCTCTTTCTGGCACCGAATCTTTCTACTGCATCCCAGCGCCTTGTTGTACACATTTTCCTGCACATTAGTCTCACACAGGTCAAGGAATCGTAAATTTGAAATGGCTTTGTCCTCTGGCTATCAAAAGAGAGGAGATTATTGCCAGAGACCAGAAAAAGCCATGATGTCACCCTGTGTGTACATCCAGCAGAAACCAAAACAATGTCTAGAACGGGTGGAAGGGCTGCCAAGACCCCGTAGCAAAAGCAACATCTGAGCTGAGATTTCGATGTTGAGGAAAGGGGCATGGGGACAGACAGACTTCTCGGACATGCTGGAACTCCACAATTTAAAGACCACCTTGCGGTTCGGTCAAGACTGTCATCTCTTTACCCTGTATATTATTCACACTCTCCTTAGTATATACAAACTATCTCAGATGTTTAATTTTCTGGTGGGGCTGCTTAAGTCCCCTCAGATGTAAAGACCATAGGAAGCCCCGATGATACTACTGCATCACGCGCATTGCGTTTTGCAATTTACCTGCACAAACGTAAATGATTTTGTATAGGGAGAAAGAGAAGCGTAGCCAAATTCAATCCCAGTCTGTGCCGTAAGAACTCCAGCTCTCAGATACGTAGCGTGACTTACCTGAGCCCAGCAAGAGGCATGAACAGCACACCAGGACTTCTCTGCGCCTGCATGGGTACCCTCCTCTGTGCCCGAGAGGTTCTGGTACATCGCCAGGCTGCATTTTTCTGGTTCCCAGTATGCCCACTCCACCTTGAAAATCCATAAATGCTGGCTGTAAAAGCAGTGGTTTGGACCCTGAGCTAACAGAGCAAAAGATGATCGTGGCCCAGCAGGACAAATTACACCTTTTTGCATCTTCTGCCAGCACAAAAGACATAACCTGAGCCCACCCTCAGGTCCAGTGCCTGGTGCTCCACCATATCTGTGCTGCCACATCCCCTTTCTCTTAGCAACACTGTGTGACGCTCTCACTGGCAAGTGGACAAAAGGACCAAGCTACGCAATACTGAATTAAGACTTTGTGCATCTGGGGGTAATGCAGGGCTTTTTCTTGAGTCTCATGGAAAGGAGCAGCATTAGCAGGAAGCCCTCAGGCAATGGGCACCTTCCACCATGCTGGGACTCGCCAGACTGCACAGGTAACAAGACTGGGACTCGTAAAAGTGACTGCGTGACCAAGCTGGTGCCCCAAAGAGAGATCCAAAAGCAAAGAAACCATCACACAGTTCTCGCTAGTGAAAAAGCAAAGCAGGCAAGGAGTCGACAAGGACAAAAGCCAGGGTTTTCCAGCTCGGCTTGACTTTCAGTGCCTGGTTTTTGAATGCCCCACCAGAGACACCAAGAGGGTGCCTGCAGATTGCAAGTATTCACACTGCGTGTGCTCATTTTAGGTGCTTGAAAACGGGGACATTGCAGTGTGACTGAAAGCCCTGGTGGCAAGGTGCCACCATCAACTACCATCAAACCTTTCTGCTTGTTTCTGGCCTGCTGAGATCAGCAATTCATGTGCAATAACTGCTCTTACTGTCGTGCCAGGGTCATGTTCAAAGGAGAAGGTTTTAGGCTGTTCTGTCTTGTGTCCACCACACGCCTGCTCCTCGCTGATACTGGGAGGCACGGGTGACGTGCACTGGTTGGGTGGACACTGTGAAGAACGGCCTGGAGGCTTCCTCTGAACCAGATTAACCTGAAATCCATGTTGTGAGCCTGCTAATAGGGCCTGAGAAACAGCCAGAGCAGGACACCCATCCTACAGTGCTCTGCATGTCCTAGCCAGCTGCATTCCCAGAGCATCCCTCCATGAAACAGGCATTGGCAAAGACAGTGGCAGGACACAAAATCCACTGTGCTTATGGCCTTTTACAAGCCAGACTTTCATGCCAGCATAGGTGCAATCATTAGAAGAAAGGACCTTTGCGTAACAGGGCTGGTGTCCTCTGAGTCAGGGCTCCGGCTCCCTTGGGTTCTTCCTGATGTCCTTGCTGCAGATACTTCATTTTCCAAAGAAAAGGTGCGCTCAATAGGCTCGTGCGTGGACTTCGGCCCCAAATTCCCATCGATCAGGTCACCATGGAAGAGCTGGATGCCGTGACAGTCTCCAGAGCACCCAGCCTGCTTGGCAGCCCGGAGGTGAGGAGGATGATGGAAGGGTGATGCTCAGGGCCTGGACCAAAAGCCAAAGAGCAGATGCTGAAGGGGGTGGCACGGCCCCACCAACATCTGCATGAGATCCCAGTTGAGAGACAGGAGCAAACGCAGCCGCCTTGTCCACTTTTCCTGCTGGGGAAGGCAGGGAGGGGAGCGTGGCACGGTGGTTTCTGTCCCCACACACGTATTAACGCCCGCTGGCAGAGGAGACCTCCCTCGGTCTGAACCCTGAACCCCAGATTTGGGGTTTTGGCTCACCTTACACCAGCGGCGAGGCAGAGCAGTGCTGAGAGTCGTTCCCCCGCCAGGAACTGAGAAAACAGGCTGCGGTACGCCACGGCCATCCAGGCATTTCTCAGAGACGAGAGATGTGCTGACCCTGCTGCACTTGGTCGTCTTCCAGCACAAGGCAGCGCCCGGACCACCTCCCCGTACGGCTCGGAGGGCAGCCGAGATGCCGCAGCCGACGTCCTTGCCCAACCCTTCTCCCTCTCCCACCGGCTCGCTCTTCCCAGCCCCGCATCCCACCGCTGTGCCCGCTGCCGGGCTGCCCTCCAGCACCCTGCTCCCAATTTTCGGGCCGGGTGCCAGGGATGAAACGAGAGCCAGGGAGAGCCCGGGAGAGCTGTGCCCGGACTCGTCCCCCTGCCAGCCCCAACGCGCCGGCCATGGCCGGCTGCTTCGCCATCCCGGCCACCTCTCGCTGCCCTGGCTGCTCTCCCTGGCTGCCGGGAGCGTTTCGGAGACCTCCTGGCGACTTGATGCCGAAGTTGGCAGAGTGTGGCATTCGGGTTAATCCTGCTAATAATTTGTAGCGTGCAGGATGGAGGGGGGAGAACTGATGTAGAAAGCGTCGGTGCTGTGAGTTTCTATGGCATTTAAATTTCATCATTGTCTTGATATCTGCATATCAATTGCCCAGGAAAGGGAGGAAGGAGGAAGGGCAGAGGTTATGTGGGAGCTAAGAAAACAGTGATGGCAATAATCCGGCGAGCGCAGGTCTTATTGCAAAAAATTACGCCGACTGCCTACCAACACTTTTCTTTCTTTAGCAAGTCCTCCACATCTCTTTCTCTCTTTCGCTTTGCTTTTTTTCCTCCTGAATCCCCTATAAGTGGAACATGGGCAGATTAGCTGGTTCCCCTTCATTCCTGCTTGTCCAAAACGGGTGGTAGGAAGAGAGGGAGAGAGAAAGGAAAAAAAACCCCAAAACTCAAAATGCCTGGAGCCACAGCTTGCAGATAAAAACCAGCTGCACGCGAAAAATAATTGACGTGATTTTCAAGCTACTACGGTTTGGAGAATAAAACGCAAACTCACCCTTTACTTCCAGAAACACGTCAGAACCTTTAAAACATATTGTTGAAAATAGGGGTTCGGGTCGGTGTTTTTGAGCAGCGGATGCGCAGGATCTAATGCACCCGGACCCAGCCCTGCGTGCTGCCGGGCAATCCCCTGCGGCACTGGGGGGGGCTGACCTGCCTTCCTAAACCAAATCCCTGTCAGAAGGCATTTTGGAGCTGTTACTTGGAGAATTGTAGCAGCTCTCGGACCTCCCGGACACCTGAATGAGCCTTAACCCTCCCGTCGCTGCCGTGAATCCCAAAGGAGGGCTGTCAGTGGGAGCCATACCTGATTTCACAGCCAGGTGAGGAAGCCTTGCCGGAGCGCAGGGATCCCTTTGAGTGGTGCGGGGAGATGCTTTTGTGCACTGAAAGGACCGATGCTATAACCAGAGGGGAAAAGGATTCAAATCTTTACCAGACTGCGTAGTAAACGGGTCTGTCTGTGCTCAATAAAGGGGTTTGTTGCCACGTGCGAGGTGCAGAAGTCTACCCAAAGACTGCGACGGTCTCAGCTTTGCCCCCGTACAAAATGAACGGCAGTGGGTAACTCCAGGGCTTTTCTTCCTCTCTTTTTCAGGTTCCCTACTGACGTTTTGCATTTTTCCCCCCCGGTGGGCAGGAAGAGGGTCCTTTCCATCCTCATTGCAGACTTCCGAAGAGCAGCGCTATCATTGCCATAATGCTTCTGTGACTTGACTTCCAATTACTACATCCCATGAAAGGGCTCCCATTCTTGTATGCACACTGGTCCGGCATGCAAAATACTCGGCTCCAAAAAGTCGATCATCAGCTACAGGGAAAAGTAAGGGCACTTTGGGTCCCTCATTTTCTCCAGTTGTCTGTAGGGTGGTGCCTTATATCAGAACTCAGCTTTAACAGGAACTTAAACAAGGAAATATGAAGCTTTAATCGGTAACTGTCGCTCTGGATTGTCCTTTGGATTATTTTCATACAGAAAAATTAGGAATCAAGCTGTTTCAAAATATGGTGAGCCAGGGAAATGTTTTCATTGCTCACTTGGTGATGGTTGGAAGATTTTCAGTGATTTGCACAAAAAATGGAAAAGTGCAAGACTTAACAACGGGTTTTGATAGAAAGGATTAAAGATGTGGTGCCAAAACAGACAAGGGGGAGGTGGCTTCAAACCCCATCCAAAATCCACTGATCAGTTGTCAGGTGCCATTGACTTCAGTGGACTTTGAATCGAGACCGTATTTTTTCTTGAAACAAATTTCTATTCCTTTCAGCAAAGCCCTTTTAACACGTTTAAATTCGTATGCGGTGCATTAACCTCTGTTCATGGCCGGAGGAGTGGATCATCTCCCGAGAACAGCCACCAGGTTGGGACCAGCCAAATTTCCTCTGAAGTCAAAAGGACACTTTCTGCTGATCCAGTAGATCTCTCATGGAGACGTCAGCATCACTGTCTCCCACGCGGCAGAGCAAAGGACCAGTACCGTGTCACTTGGTATTTTACGTCTGTCACCCAAAACATTAGGAAAAGGCAAAACAGGTCAGTGAAAACGATATAGAGGAAGGCGTAGCATCCATGGGGAAGGGCTCTGTACGGGACTGGGGCGGCTCTTCTTGCACAGCACCAGTGCGGGGAGGGGAACCCTTCGCCCCCATCTCTCCCACCAGCAACCTACTGCCGAGTAGTGTGAGATACCTCCAGTCCTGCCCGGAGGACACCTGAAAGGGCCCCTCACTGAGAAATAACTAACAAACTAAAAATAAGACCTCTAGAACTAAAGCAGGTAGGTAATCGTTCAGCTGGAATTGCTGCCCTGCAGTTACGCTGCTCGGCAGAGAGCGCTCCGATCCCGCCTCTCGTCTTCCCACCAAAGCGCGATGCTCCCTTTGGGTACCACCTCCTCCCAGCACAGAGCGGGCCATGCCCAGTCCACGGAGGAGCAGCGAGCCCGCGGGCGGGCACACGATGGCATATGTGACACCACTTAAAATATTCGGGCTTGTCTGAAGGACTGCATCGGCCCCAAGGGCCTCCTGTTAAACTGTAACGGGAGCCCTGCGTACTTACACGGGTGCCAACAGAGGAAACGGCGATCTTTGAACAAGGCTCTAGTTAAAAAGTAAATCTGATCTTTTGAATTTTTGAGATTTTAATGACAAAAGTCTAAGCCAGACGGCTCTGACTGGGCGGGCGGTAGGTGAGGTACTCCCCCCCCCCCCGTGGTTTGCTTCTAAAATTAGCTTCACACACTTGAACTTGAAAATGTTAATCCTGGCTCATCCCTACCCTTGGCAGGGGGCTTGGGGGAAGAGATTTGCAGAGGATCCTCTCTCATCACCCGATTCAGGGGCCAGGATTTCACCCGGACAGAAAAGGCTGGAGGGCTTCTGCTGCCTCTCCCCAGGGATGGCATCGCGCCCTTGGGCACCTCTGCCAAAGCAACAGGCTCTGCTCCGTCCTCCAGGTTACCTCCCCAGCACCTCTGAGGAGGCAGAAACCATGTCACCACTGCTTATTCCCTTCTAACTTACTGGGATGTGTATATTCAGGGAACATCCCTCTTTAAAGACTCCTTCAGCGTAAGCGAGAAATGCAGACACCAGACGAAGGCAGGTGATCTTCACGTTCCTGGGCCCTTCTGGCTGCCTGGCTCCCTACAACCCCGCTGCCAGAATCACGGCTGGAATCTCTTCCATCTCTTCCTCAACCAGCAGCACGGCATGAACCCAAAAACCTAGGGTCCTGAAGAAAGTTTGGGGAGAGGTGAACGCTCTCCCCCTCTTAACGACGTGATTTTCTCCTCCGGCACCTCAAGAGGCAACGCCGACCGCCGACGAAAACAAAAACGCGCCGAAACCTCTCTGCCCGCTGCCTCCCCTCTGCCGGACTCCCACCGGTCCTGGGAAGCAGCAGGCAGGATGGTCGCCCTGGGAAGATGCCCACGGCTTGTGGCCACGCAGAGTTCCGTGGCGGCGGGGGGGGTGGAAGGGGTGTGGGGGGGGTGTTATTCGCTGAGCCACCGGCTCGGGTGTCCCGACGGATACGTGTTTGTGCAGGTCCCACGGGGCGAGCGAGAGGCAGCGACGAGAGAGGATCCTCTGCAAATCTCTTCCCCGCCCCCCCCCAAAAGCCCCCTGCCAAGGGTAGGGATGAGCCAGGATTAACATTTTCAACTTGGGAGTGGGAAGCTTGTTTTCGAAGCAAACCAACGGCGGGGGGGTGGGTTTTTGG